>VZRR01014004.1:535378-633369 GCA_013398015.1 Oreocharis arfaki | reverse complement strand
CCCTGGCAGTGCTCAATGCCGGGTTGGACAGAGCTCTGAGCACCCTGGTCTAGTGAAAGGTGTCCCTGCTCATGTCGCGGGAGTTGTAACAAGATGCTCTTTACAACCCAACCATACCGCGGTTCCGTGACCCCCTCCCATCCCGGCGGCGCTCCCGGCGCGGGGCTCGGCGGCNCCGGGGCCGGGCGCGCTCCGCTTTACGGCTGCTGAAAACCTCCCTGGGCGGGCCGGGCCGGGCTGTGCGGCGCCGGGCACCGCGCAGGGCAGCGCAGGTAACGCCGGCTCGGGCGGGCGAGGGGCGGGCGGGACCCCCGGGCACCTCACCCCGACCCCGCGGGCTGCGGACGCGGCGGAGCCCTGCTGTCAGTGCGGGGGCGAACTCGGTCAGCTCCGTGCGTGTTTTTTTCTAAAAGTAACTCAGAACTCGGTGGAATACAGGGATCCGCGGCTGCTCCCCGCTGGTCACCCCGGGACCGCGGTGGCTCCTCCAGGGGCTCCGGGCTGGAGCTGGGTTTGGGGTAGGACAGGTAAATCTGCCGTGCGGATGGTCCCGCACAGCCCCGGTGAGCTCCTGCGCTCTTTGCATCCCTGGTTCCCACTTCCCGCGTTGAGCTGCTCCGCGTTCTGCTCTTTGCTTTCCGTTCGCTGAGAAACGGGACACGAGCGTGGTCTCTCTTGAGTTTAGAAACTGAACGATGTGTTAGCGCCTTAAAGCTTTTAAATATTGAAACAGAAGCCCCAAAGCACAGTGGTCTATGTGACGTGTTGAAAACTTGCTGCCAGCCATGGGCGCAGGGAGCAGGATGCAGGACGCGCTCCCCTGCGGCATTTGGGGTGCGCTCAGGGTACCAGAAACGCGACCGGCTAATTTCGCAACTTTCAGTCTGGGACAACATTGCCATTGTCGTCCTCCTGTGTGATACTCAGTTTCTCCACCCATACAGAACTCCTTGACTTCAGCAGGTATTCGTCTCCTGTAACTGAGATGGCCTCAAAACTGTAATTAAAACAAACTCCGTAACGAGTGTGGAGTTGACACTTGCAAAACGGCACTGAGACATCTCGCTGACTTCAGCTGAAACTCGCAGCATTGTTGCTGAGTCATCAGGACAGAAATACTCGGAGAAGAAATAAAGAATTTAGATTTTTAACCCTAAAATGAACAGCCTGTTTCATGTTGGTTTATTTATTACTTGGTACGTATTTCTTGCATTTACAGGCAAATTTATTTGTTCAGTGGTTAGCATATGGAAAGCATTAGATGACTGAAACTGTAACGATGCCAGTCCTGTATATCAAGCAATACTGTATGTATTTTTAGAATTCTAATCTAAAGAGCTCTTGTATGAGTCCCAGTACATCCATAATGCAGCATTTATCTCCGCTATCATCAAAATACTAAAGAGTGTCTTCTGAATTTTGGTCATGGATCACATTCCTAGTAGATGTCTTAACTGTATGATAATCTACCATAAAGTTAATAACCTGGAACAAGCCAAAGAATGATCTTCTGTAGCTTACCTTTGGCAGGTTTTTTTTTCAGCTGGGTTTTTTTAATTAAAAACTCTAGAGCTATACATGCAACATTTTCTTTAAAAACAAAATCTCACGGAAACTTTTTTCCAAGTTTCATCAGATTTTTCTTGGTTTTAGTGTCTATTTAAACTTAGCATGTTTTTTTTTTTCCCCACATCTTTACAATTATAAGAATTTTACATTGCTGAAGATGTTGGCTGAAACAATACTAGCAGGTCACATTGCTCGATAATGAAGCAATACCTTCATTTGGGATGATGCAAAGCTGCTTTGTTAGCATTGTATAGTTGGGTCTAGGTTGTTTATCTGAAGCAGAAAAAAGGTTTAAGTGTGAAAAAAGTCAGAACTGTCTAAGTTAATAGAAAGATGCTCGTGGTTCACATGCATGTCACAAGCTGCAGATTTTTTTGGTAGCAGTTCCCATGGTCCTGCTGGATCATATGACTTCCCGCTCTGTTAATCTTCATAGCTGAAGTCTTTGCTTGTCACTGCTGTGTTACATACCTGCATTAGTTTTTTCCCCTTTTTAAATATCCTCAGGGTATGAATACAAAGTAGACAAAAATAGACCTTCAGAGTGCTTTATCTCCTTCTTAATAAACAGATTTATTTCAGAAGTGTAGTTCTTCGTGATTCACATGTAATCCTCCAGGGAACGTATGCTGTAGATCTTCATTATGGTAATCTGTCAAACAGACATTCCTAAATCCTCAGACTTTTTCAGTGGCTCTGGAGCTTCTGCTCTAAACATACTTGCGTTGGCCAGGCCGGCATTCCTGCAGTATAGAATCGCTTCAACACTGCTTGGGCAGTGTAGTGCTTTTTCTTTTCTTTTTCTTCTTTTCCAACCCTCTCCTCCCCTGTGATGTTTGCTTTGGTGTTCAAGCACATGCATTATAAATATATTTATAAATTGGTTCATTAGGAGTATGCAATGTAATATGAGGAAGTCATTGATAGATGGCTCTAAATTAAAACTCAGTAGAACTGGGATCCTGTTTTGCATTTTTGTGCAGACCATGCTTTGGTTTGCAATTAATCCAACTATGAAATAGGCATTATCTCCAGCTGTGGGATACAGAGCAGATACTGATGTGGAAATTGCCTCCATTAAGTAACTCAGTGTTCTGACTGAGAAAGGAGTTTGTAGCCTGGTGCGGTCAGTCTCTTCTCCTGAGTAAAGAGGAAAAGGACAAGAGGAAACTGCTTGTGCTTAGGGGGGTTTAGACTGGCTATTGGAAAAAAAATTCTTCACAGAAAAAGGCTGTTAAAGCACTGGAACAGTCTGCCCGGGAGAGTGGTGGAGTTCCCCTCCCTGGAGGAATTTAAAAGATGTGTAAATGTGGCACTTAGGGACGCAGTTTAGAGCGGTTTAATACTGGGCTTGACAATGCTGGGTTAATGTTCTTAGAGGCGTTTTCCAACCTAGGAGGTTCTGTGATTCTATTATCAGTTGAAAACAATGCACTCTGTTCTCAAAGGCTTAGGAACATGTGCATTAAAGCACTTTGTTCCTCCTCAGGCATGCATCTGTTGGGTCTGTCAGTGGAGCGTGCCTGGTTAACGCTGCTGTGCAGGGAAGCAGGAAAGGTCACTGTTCATCCTGCAGTACCTGTACAGTTCCAAAAAAGTGATAATCGAGTACACCTGTCGCAGCCCAGGCCGAGTGCAGAAGAGCAGTTGTTTTCTTTCAGCCATCTTCTTGCCATAGGATCTGTTGGTCAGTTGGGATCTAGCAGGGAAAGAAATACCGAGACCTGCGTATCTGAAAACACAGTCAAGAAGTAATGAAATGAAGGTTTAGGGGTGCTGTTTTTCTGGTTTCTTGTACTAATGTGCTTGCAGTTCTTTGTGTATATCTGAGAAGCATGGAATAAGCCCAGGAGCTGAATAAAAGTGAGAATATGCAGTTGTTTAATATTGATCTGTTACTTGTTGAACATCGGTGATCTGGCACTATTGACATTGGTTGTTGACCTCAGTAAGCCTTGACTTTGAATTCAGACTGGTTAATTCTAAACTCTCTACACTACTAAGTGCAGCATTCCACCTTTGTACAGAGCCAAAGGATTCAGCAATCACACAGTTGTTCTGGGCTTTCTGCTTGGAAATCAGAGGATTTTGTCTCCCAAACACATCTAGGGAGGGGGATATATGCAACGGTCACCTGAGAAGTTGAATTGGTAGAATTGTTGGGTCGGTCCTTTAGTTTTCTCTTCGTTGCTTGTTTTAGCTTCTCAGTTAACTGTTTTCCATGTAAATACAGATTAATTTGAGAGAACTTGAGGAAAAGCTTCAGTATGACCCAGTCTATGTATGACTGGGTAGGAAATGTACCGTGTCTTAGTGTTTGGCACTAATGAGATCGCTCCAAGAATCCTCTGTCAAGTTTGGGTGTTCATATTTCAAGGAGGATGTTAAAGTCAAAGAGACTTCAGAGAAGAACTGTAAGAATGAATAAGGGTTGAAAATAGCTCCTGTGGGAGAAATTCCAAGAGCTCAATATGTTAAATATTATCAAAGAGAAAGGAGGGGAGGGACTTGATTGCAACATTTGAGTGTGAGCATTGTGAACAGAAAATCTGTCATGAAGCAGAAAATGATGGGATATCAAGATCCTGTGGCTAAAATATGAGCCAGACACATTTGCAGTAGAAATAAAAAATGCATCTTCAGCAGTGAGGGTAATTTATTGCACATTATGGTAGGATATTCATCAAAGGAGAATTTTAATTCAAATATGGTATTTTTCCTTTAAGATGTACCTAGGTAAAACTTAATTGAGGGCATGTGTCCATGTGCTATATAAGTCAGCAGATGATAAAAGTATTTCTTTTTGTATCTAAATACATGCACCTACATAAAAAGACAATAATAAAATATAGTTAGCCCAGGAGACTGTTGAAATTAGAAGAGAACTGATAGATAACTCAAGACTTTTAAATGTCTAACGTGCCTGGAAACAATCACAGTATCACAGAATAGTTAGGGTTGGAAGGGACGTCTGGAAATCATATAGTCCTACCCCCAAAACAAAGAACTTTAAAACAAGAATTTAACTGTATTGAAGATTGAAAAGTTGGGTTGGTGAGTAAGTCTTTAGCAATGCAAAGATGTCATTACACTGAATTTCTGCATTAGGAGGTCTTGGCCATTTTAAGTACTGAATTAACATGCCAGTTGCTAAGATTCCTTACAGGTTTTCATGAAAGTACTGTGGAAATTAAGGTGGTTGAAGTTCAGAATCTGAAAGAAAGGCGAAAGTAAAAAAAAAATCCTGCTGTCATTGAGTAACTTTCATAGGAGAGAGTGCTTGGGCTGCTATAGAAAACTGCTGAGTACAACAGGGTGGTAACAGAACATACTGTGTGTGTGGGGGAATTATTAGAGGGTTTGCAAGGAGGGATTTGTAGATCCTGCGGAGATTTGGGGGAAATCTGTGTTATAATGCATTATCTCCTGTGGTGAAGAGCCAGCGGGAATGTTCTGAGGTTTTTGGCGTGCTCAGTTTTACATGCCTTTAGCAGTCAGTGCTTTCAGGTCTTAGGCTTAGTGGAATTGTAGGCAGCTGTGCTGGTTTTGCTGGGGATAGAGTTAATTTTCTTCCTAGTAGCTGGAACGGGGCTATGTTCTGGATTTGTGCTGGAAATGGTGTTGATAATAAAGGGATGTTTTGGTTATCGCTAAGTAGTGCTTGAACAGATCCAAGGCCTTTTCTGCTCCTCACCCCACCAGTGAGGGGGGCTGGGGGTCCTCAAGGAGTTGGAAGGGACAGAGCTGGGATAGCTGATCCCAATGACCCAGGGAATATTCCAGACTAAGTGGTATTGTGTTCAGCATAAAGCTGAGGAAGCAGAAGGAAGGGAGGGACATATGAAGTGATGGCACTTATTTTCCCAAGTCATTGTTAGGTGTGTTGGATCCAGGCTTTCCTGGGGTTGGCTGAACACCTGCCTGCCCATGGGAAGTGGAGAACAAATTCTGTGTTTGGTTTTGCTTGTGTGCACAACTTTTACCTCACCTGTTAAGCTGTCTGTATCTCAGCCCACGGGTTTTCTCACTTTTCTGATTCCCTCCGCCTTCTCCCTGTGGGGGAGTGGCTGTGTGGGGCCGGGTTGCTGGATTGAACCCGCTTTTGGGGGGTTAAACCATGACAGCAGCATGAGGAGGAATAAAAGAATGGTACATCAAAATAGCAAACCCTCCCTTTGACACGCTTCGACAGGATGAGCAGAAGTCAAGCTGAAGCACAAGTCAAATAAGATGTGCCTGTCTTGTATAAACTCTTCAGCTTTTTGGAGAACATGTCAGGAATCAGCCTTCAATATGATGAGAGATCATCACAGTAAATGGAAAGGACCGAGCTAAGCGCACATCACTCTGCGAAACCAGTCTTTCTGCTTAAATCCCTGAGGATACTGAGGCAATGATCAGGGGATTGATTAGGGAGCGCGGTTTGGTGAGCCGCATCATGTATATGATGAGGACCAGCTGGTTATAAAACTGCTGCAAATTAGAGCAGGAAAAGTCTGCAGCTGGAAGGATTTTTGAGAGTCTGAAGGTGATTGTGCTTCTTGTCTCAAGGGATAATGTGCAAGTATCCAGAAAGTTAGATGATACATGCTGAAGAGAAAGCTGGGTATTTGTTGTGTTGATCAATGTAAGCGTTGGAGTTGGCTGAAAAAGTGGAGGTTTTGGGGCTCAGTCCACAAATTCTAAGCTGCTTACTTTGATTGCACACTTCCTTGTGAGTATTTAATGGCTTAGAAAGGGGTGGGTGATGGATGATTCCGAATGCTGCAATTAGAGAAAAACCTGCAGCAGTGAGTGTGCAGGACAGAGGTGTTTGACCATGCGTTGTTTTTCTCCTTACTAATAGCGTAAAGTAATTCATAGGTGAATTCATCCTTTCCTTCAGGACTGGTTTTATTTTTTAAGTTATTATTCTTGTGTTAAGTTTTTATATTTAGGCATTTATTTTTATGTTCTAAGTAGTTCTATAAAGGTTCTACCTTTTCTGCTTTATATTTCCATTCGTGTTAGAGTTTGCCTGGATTTGTTTCAAGCTTTGTCTCTGCAATGGTGGTAAAAATTTAACTTTCATAAAACATAAGATTTTTTCTTTCTTTCTTTATGCACTGACTTAGGCTGTTAATATATGGGATATAAGGTGTCATGGGCCAAGTTTGTGGTTTAAAAAGATTAACTTTGGTAAAACTGCAATGAGAAGTATCTGTGTAGAGCTATGGGTGAGAAATTTTTTAAAAAAACTAATTATTTGCAGAAAACCATGTGTATACTGACAATTTCCAAGTAGTCTTGGGTGTATTTATCTACCCATTATAGTTCTTATTTTACGGATGAATATGCTAAGTGCTATTCAGAATTATTTGGCCATATGTTCCTGTTTTTATGGAACTTCATTTTGCGGGCTCTTTATATAAATAAAGTTTTCTCTTTGTGATGGAATGTACTAAGAGGAAGAGAAAAGAGTGTTATTTCAAATGTTATACCTTTTGCAAAAGAGCAGATGGTGTTTGTATGTGGGGCTTCGAGGAAGTTTTATACTTTGAAACTACTGCTTTATTCTATGTTGTCTAAGATAAATTAGTGTTTTCAGCTCTTCTAGAGCATCCCAGGTTGTGTCCCACCTGATGCTGGTGTGTTCTAAAGCCAGCAGAGGTGTGGAGTTACACTGACCCTCTGTCACTTTGTGTAATGGGGATTGTTCACAAGTGTTGGCAAGAGTTACTTGCTTAAAGTTTATTTTGTGCAGTACTTTGGCAAGACAGGCCCAAGGTGACACTGAATGACGTCAAGTTTCTGGATCTTTATTCGTGCCTTGTGTTAAGACTTGACTCTTCCAGGCTTCAGACTTCCATGAGTCGCCGCAGCTTTGGGAAGCCGATGGGGACCAGCCTCCTGGTGACACCAGTCAGCTCCTTCAGCACCCTTGGACAGCTCACCAACGTCACAGTTGGTTCTCTGCAGTCAGTTTGACACGCTTCATGGGCACTAGATTGGATACAAAATGCCACGGGAAAAAAGAATAGGCAGGTGATTAATTTTCCTATTTGTCTTTTAATATGAATTTGAAATCCACTGGTCATGCCAGTCGTGAGAAAAAATGGATTTGTTAGTAAAGTCTCAAAGGAACTTTTAGGTGGGTGCTGCAGGCTGCCTTGACACATTAAATTATTAAACATGGCTTTTTACAAATGTGTTCCAAGACATTTACATCTATGAATCACAGACATCACGCTGGGTGAGACTAAAGGCAGGGATTTACATTGTTTTGCTGTCTACAGCAGTTAATTGTTTTTGACTATTCCCCTGCTTAGTTTGTTGGGGTTTTTTATGAACAGTGTTTGGGCATGTTAAAAAGCGTGTTTTCCTTGTGGTGATTTGCTTCAAATAACTTTGTTTTGGTTCTATTTTGGTAGGAACAAATCCATATGAACTCTGGCACAGAAATAATTCCTTGCATGAATATTTGAAATGTGATTAGACTGCAGCAAAAAATACTGAACTGCTGTAGATACACACCTTGTATCTACAACAAATGAAGCGTTATGTTGGGGACTTACAGAATTTTGTAATCTTCCTGTTGATACTGCAGTTGTGGGAACCACTGCAAAGCATCTGCTGCCTGAAGGAATTCCCTCTGAGGAGGAAACTGGAACCTTGGGGGTCACCTGTGTATAAAAATGGAATGTGCTGTGCCTCTGGCTCTAGCCTCTGAGGCTGAACTATGGAAGCCTAATAAAATATTGGTGGATTTACTCATTTAGAGGTCTCTGACAATACTTGTGGAAGAAAATAATGGCTCAATCAGGCTGGTGCTTCCTTTAACTGTTAAAGGAGGCAGTTGAGCCCTTATCCCCATTCTGTAAGAGGGGCCATAGCGGCCATTGGAGCCGTGCATCAAAGGGGGAAAACAAACTTTAGATTAAATAGGGAGAATAGCTACATGATGACAGAAACATGCCTCTGGAATTTTTATTTCAGTAGTGAGACATTGCATTACTGCATATTTTTACTGTATCAACTGAGAATAAAGCCTATCCAGTATTATTTATGTAAGTGCTTCCACAAGGGAGGCAGATGCTGGAGTACTCCGAGAAGCCTGGTCTTGTTTTCAGGCCAAAGTGTTGGCCCAGAGCTGATGTGTGAGCATATGCTCAGCATGCTCCACCAGTGGTTATTCAGTCTCTCTCAGCTGCAGACAAGTATGCAGAAGTATCCAGTATTCTCCCGGGATGGAATGAGAACAAATGCAAAGATATTTTTAAGTCAAATTGAATTCTTGTTTTCCTACCAGCTAATCACATGTATTAGATGCTTGCTGAGTGTCTGCTGTCTGAAAAACAGATACGGCATGGGCAAATATGTCTGGCACAAGCCAGATGGTTTCATTTTTGTCTTCACGGAAAGAGTAGAAAAAATACATCTAGTGAGCAAAGAGGCTGTGGAGAATGTGGTGCTTCCAGGGAAAAATAAAAATTACTTCTCTATCCTGATCAATTACTAGACTATGCAGTTTTAATAAAAAGCTTTTCTTGATTGCCAAGTTGTGGCTTCTTTTCACTTGCTTCATCCACCTACTTGTAATGCTTTGAAAATGACTATTTTGGGACATGTTCTCTTGCTTTCATCTGTAGTCAAAAAAGGGGTTTTTTTCCTCATGTCTTCTAACAGCTGTTTTTAATAAGTGTGTGTATGTGGATAAATACTCATTTCCCCTGTGGTCTAGCTGGCTTTTCTGCACTGTTAATACTGCACCACAACAAAAAGTGATTCTGCACACATGCTTCATTCTTGATGCATTTTGTATGCCAGCAGTTAAGCGTAGATTTTGAAGCTGAGTGGGTGATTAACTCTGAAAGTGTAAATTCACTGACTTTGCATGTGTGTTGTTAATGGGTTTCAGTATCTAACTAGTTCTTAAGAACACTTCAGTTTTTCTAGAGCAAAAAAGTCTGCTCTTCAGGAAAAAAACAAAATAGATTTCAAGTTTTTTTTTTTAAAAAATTAATTAATATGAATATTCAAAGATCCAGCAGTTCAGATTGAGAAATTCCCAGGAACAAAAGATATTCCTGGAATGTGTGTTCCGTTGTAGGATACTTCTGTGGCACAAGTGTGGAATTTTGTTTGTTTGGGTTTATTTGGTAAAGTTATTGTTTTGCTGTTCCTTTTTGATTGTAAAATGGAGCATCCTGCTGTTTTATTCTTTTGAGTAATGTACAGATGGTGCTTGCACATAAGAATTACCAGTGTACTTCTGAGTACAGGGAACTGAAATGAAATAGACGATTTCATATATGTAGCAGTTCTATACTGATATATGTAGACAATAAAGAGTTTATTTATGTATGAATCTTGATCAGATAGGCTTGCGGCCTCTGAGCTTGTAAATAGTTTCCAGAAAGGTTGTAGGGAATATTTATAGGAATTTTTCTGAGTGCCTCTCCTAAGAGGGATCTGAGGTATATTAAAGGAAATGTGCATTTCTTAGGAAGTAGCGAGTTTGAAGAATTATGGAGTTGTTATTTCAAGTTATGTGCGAGTAACCTGAGACGGTCTCCCTTTTGAAATAGGTTTTAGTTTTCTCTTACACACTCTGTGATTGAAATGTGCTTGCTTTGTAGCTGCTGATAGATCAGGGCTTGGTGGAGTTGTCTGTGTGTGTTTTGTGTCAGAGTCGTTGGAAGGGTGGGGTGAAATTCTCTGGTGTTGTCCAGCCCTTCTTCCAGTAAAAGACTTGTGTTCCAATACTTGAAAGGAATGGAAAAAGCATGAGTAAATATCAAATTATGATATTTTGTTGAATTGTTGTAAGTAAAATACTTGCTCTTGATGCTGCTTCTTAATGGAGAATTTTTTTGTTCACTGTTTTCATCATCCAAGCATAGATGAGAAGACTTAATCTTGTGAGAAACAGAAGAGTGTGTTTTTGAAAAATAGTACTGATGTATAAGGACTGATTTCTGCTCTTTGTTTTTCTTACTTGTTTTTTTTTTCCTTCTATAGAATAAAGTACCTTTCGAGATCTATAATCTCTTTTAAGTGGCAAAGCCTAAGTAATTTTTTTTCTAGCAGATGCTTTGTGTGATTCAGTTTTGAAGTCAAATTCCTTCTATGTTTAATGGAGACATTTCTTTTTCTTTGTTTTGGTTGAAAGGAGTTAAGTAATGGCACTTCCTAGAAAGATGAGATAGAAGCGTTACCAAAAAAAAAAGGAGGGAAAGATTTTTCTTGACCTTTAGTGCATATTATTTTTAAGTACTGGTTCAAAAGTCTGAATATCACTGATGTCCTGAGAAGGCATAAAAGTGTCAGTGTAAGAGATATATCAAAGTAATTTGGTTTTTCAGAATTGAAATAAATGTGATTTAAAGGGAAACTGTCAGGATACTTAGATCTTAAAACTACTTTAGTGGGAATTTGATTTTTATTCTGTTAGAGGCTTGCATTCACACTGTTGGTTCTAGAATAAATTAACTAAAAGCTGTAGAAAAACTTCAAAGATTATTATTACAGTGCTCTGTAGGGAATATTAATCCATTTATTGTTTATCTTTTGCCTTGGAGGAATTCCATCTAGAAACTTTTATTCCATTACCTTGTGCAATGTGAAGTATTCTTACCTGCTATGAGAATGTTCCTCTGTTGAAATGATTGACTGCTGATTGACACAAAGTTACACTGGTTTGTGAGGAAAAGTGGAAAAAGAACAGAATTTTCTTTGAAACTATGTAGAGGAAATTGCCTTGCAGTGATGTGAGATGTGCCTCACAAACTGCCTTAAAATGCACACTGACCCTTTTTCTGCTCTGGAGTGGGAACTTGGGTAGATGTCTCTCAAAAAGCAATCTGGAAATGGATTAAGCTGGAATAATTATTCACTGATGGAAATCTAGATGTAGGAGTCTCCTAGGGACGTTCTGTATGCACCCAGAAGCTCCTCAATGTATAGAAGCTAAAATAAATATTCCCTCAGTCTTACCTGGTAATCTTTTCTCAATCTGGGCTTTTCTTAAAATCTGATTTCTGGTAGTCTGTAGGCACTGGCTGCAACATGCAGGACAGTGTGTGTGATTTCTGTTTCAGAACATTGTTTTTTTAACCTTGGCATACTAATCAGATTCTGCAGAGCTCTGTGTTGCATTTTGTTAGTTATTGCAGCAGGTTAAAAATTGAAAGGAAAGGCCAATGAAAAATAATTTAATCAGGAGTACTTTGTGCAGACTCAGTACTGAACGTGGTTTGTCAGGGCTTCATAGTAAGAACACCAGTATGAAGTGAAGAGGGGTTCAGTGTTTATCTAAGATTCTGTTAAGGTGAGGCATTTCTAGATCTTTTCCAGGGGATATTTTTGAAGACTTAGCATTTTTATAGTACTTGTGTTTTTTATATTCTCACTTTGCCGGGTCAGGTGGACTGGACAGCAGGTTAGACTTGAACAAAATAATATCCACAGCCTAAAATATGCAAGATTTTGCAATCAATGTAATGAAGTTACATGATTTGTTGGAGAAATTGGGGATTTGTTTTTCTTTTTTCTAAGATTGCCCTTCCTGTAAGGAATTCTAGATAATTGGATTATCTTCTTAATTTTTTTTTTTTTACCCTGCTACTAAAATAAATTCCTTAATTTGAAAAATTTTAAATTGTTTTCATTAATAGCTTAGTGTCTTTCTAGAAAATATTTATTCCTCCTCTGCAGCCACGAACCTTTGTTTCTTTTATTTAGGCTTCTTCTGACATTGTTTTAAGCCGCATTTTTCCAGGTGGAGATGTGTGGGTGGATTAGGCAAAATAAAAAACTTTACCTGGAGCATGTACTGATCCAAAATGAACCTGAGGTATCTCAGGTGATTGGCTTTAGCAGTGACTGCTTTAATCAAGCTAATTTGGGGACAAGGAAACTTAGATCTCTGAATTTACAGGATGGCCACCAGTGCTTAAGTCAGAGGTCTTGCTCAGCAAAGCATTAATATTTGTGATGATATGCTTTCCTCTGCTAATTCAACAAATTTATGAAGAATGTTTGCTGAAATCTCACAGACTTCACTTCCTTGTGAGGAGATAATTGCTTTTTTTTCCATGAATAAAGATCTGCAGTCCCTGGCAAACTCAGGTGACTGTAAATGCCATACAAATGGCTGAAACAAAATATGGGGATAGGCAGGGTTGTCCATTTATTACTCTGAGTACTCTTGACAGTCTGGGCTGACTTTTGCTGGGTGAAGGTCAAGAGCTGATGGGAACAGCCCCAGTTCTCACATGTGCAGGGCCCCTTCCACGTATTCCTTGTGCATTTAGGGTGACTGGAGAGCTGTATTTGGATTCTTGCAGTGAGTCTGCCCTACTGATGTGATAGCACAAAACTTGTGTTGTCCTGCATCAGCAGACATCAAAGAAATCTTTTTATTTAATAGTAAAAGGTGCTCGGAGGAGGAGAGAGTGGGGTTTTTGTGTCCTTGTTACACCGATAGAGTATATGCAGAACAGATTGTTGCACAATGATGGGTACCTGAGAAAAGTCTGAGTTACTGAAACACGTTGCCATAGGGCAAAGCAGGGGTGGGATATGGTTAAAAAAAATGCAGCAAAGGAAGCTGGAACCCATTTATATTACATTCTTTGCTTCCAGAGTAGGTTTCTTTATTGGATTCCTTATGTATAAGTAACAACGATTCATGAATAGTTTATTTGCATTTGATTTTTCCTGATCTATGCATGAGTTTATTAGCTTTAGGCAGGTGCATAAAGATTCAAGGCTTTTTTTTCTGAAATTCAACTCCTAGTACTACATCAAATTTTGCTTCCTTTTAACAAGCAGAGACTTTACCTAGCAGAGGTTGCTAGAGAGCTGTAGCTGCTCACATCTGTAATTCATGTCTGTTCCCATCCAGACGTGTCAGTTGTTGGACTTCAGTGCTCCTGAGGTTAGACTTGATGCAAATTTGGTAGTTTTAAGAGAATTAATTTGGTGGAAAGAAATGCACAGAGAGACTTGAGTGTTCTGCACTGTTGTGTTGAGTAATGCAGCCTTGACTAATACTCAGTTGTGTCCTTTTTCATTTTGTGTTGTCCCTCCATCACATGATATGCTTTGACTGGCACGAGTGGTCACAACACAGCTAAATTAGTGTTAATCAGCTTATGGAACAAGTCCAGTTTGAGAGGTGAATGAAAAAATGTAAAACCCAAGCCCCAAATAACGCTGCTTAAAAAGTAGCTTATCATAGCATATTTATATATTACTGAGATATAGATTCTCCAGCCTAGTTCCAAGTTAGTTGAGAAAAAAATGTTTTATCATGATCAGAATTTTATCTGAGTCGAAGTTGTATAGTTCTGCAAACTCTCTATGGTCAAACTAGCATTGCATCTCCATGAAGTGAAGCAGGATTGCTGCTGTGCAGCCGTGTTCCTTACCTGCTGCAGCTTCCCAGGAGGCTGCTGGATGCCCTGAGGATGGAGTTCCCTGTGCTCTCTGCTGATTTCATGGTGTTTCTGGATGTGTTAATGGAGCAGCAGATGTTGAAAGCAACTTTCTGTGGGTTGTAAGCCAGGAAGCACAAAACTGGGAGCTCTGTCAGAGCTGGGAATAGGCTCTTGGGGAGCTCCTGAGCATTATGTGTTGTTCTCTGGACTGTGTGGCAGCTGGAAATGTAGTCATGAACTGAAGGGAAATGGTCTCACTTTAAGAATGGAAGTTGTTTTTTCTTTTTTCTTCTTTCTTTTTTTTTTTTCTTTGATAATTTTTATTTAAATATTTTCTATTCACAAGGAAAATGTCTAGAATATGAATATTTAAGCACGAGGATTTTGAAGACTTGGTCACTGTTAAAATACAGCCACTGTTCCCCTGTATGGCCTTGGCCAACGCTACTTTTCTTTCACTTCCCTGCCTATAAAGTGAGTGATGTTACGCTGTCTTTCTAAAGATGTTTCAGAAAATGCAATAAAAAGGAGTGAATTAGATCTGAGTTACAGTTTTTATAGTCACATGACTTTAGAAACCTTACTATGTCATTCTATTTATCAGCCAGAATTTTACTCTCTTTGAATGAATGATGAAGCTTATTTTCAATGGCACTCTTGCCATGTATTTCATTCTTGGTACAGTTGCTAGGATAATAAATGCTTGAAAATACAGTTAAAGACAAAGGCAAGATAAATGAATGTGAGCTTGTTTCTCTGGGCACTCAGGTTGCTGATGGCACAGGCCTGTGCTTCTTCGTACTGGATGTGCATGGCTTGAGTAGGAAGGCTAAAAATGGATAATTCGGGAGGCAGTGGCGTGTTTTATCAGGCTGTTTAATACCCTTTGGGCTGTAGCCTGCAGTAAAAAACCTCCTAGTGTCTCCAGTTTCGTGTGAACTGTGGTTTCTGATGGTGATGATGCCTTGTGGGGTGACTGATGCTTCTGGTGTACAGCCTCTAATGTGTTCTTTGACTTCCCCTCGCAGTTTCCTTCTTGCACAAATTCTGACTGGGAGAGTAGTTACAGAAACGTCTTGTCTGATAATGAGGAAAGAGCTGCAAATATTCACAGCATGTCATGGGCAATTCCTGGATCAGAGTTGCTAGGGGGACAGGTATTTTTAGTCCGAGAATTGTCACAAAAGGGATCTTCTGGCAGGAGGATGCGTTCGGTTCACCACCAACGGCAGAACAACTTAATTGTAAGTGCATTCTGGGATCTGTTTATGTTCAGTCAGATATTTGTATTCTGGACATTTTCCTCGTGAACAGAGGGTATTCGGAGTGAAAAGGAAAAAAAAAAAAAACAACCCACAAACACTTAAGAAATAGGAAGTGTTGTTCCAGGATGATCACTGGGAGGAGCTGTTTATTACAGTTTTTGTGCATTAAATCAGTGGCAAGGAAATGATGAGAGAGTGGGAAGGTGATGTGGAGGCAAAGAAACTTTGTCATGAGTGGGGAATTGGGGAATACTCTCTTTTGGTAGAAAGGGAAATTTTAATTTCATGAAAAACTGAAATTAGAGGAAGGAGTGGGAATGGTGACATCAAGGGAAAATACTAATTCACTAAGATTTTAAACTTCTATTGTATATTAACTATTAAGACTGAAGTGCAGTAGGGCCACGTCATTGCTGATGAGAATGAACTGAACAGGTGGTAGTTGTCCAGCTGTCTGTTAATGCACTGAGGAGCCCATGAGTTCCAAATGAGACAAGAACTGTTCCTGCCATTGGAACACTGACAGGATCTTTGTCAGTAATCCTGTTATAGAGGTAACCCACCTCATAAAGACAATTTGTGTTTGAATCCTGATATGATAGAGTGAAAGGGGAAAAATCTTTGTAAAAATTCTCCACCACTATCTCCATAATCTCTACTTGAGTGAGCGTCAGCCAAGTGAGAAAATGAAAAATTATAACCTGCCAAGCATCACTGGCAGACTGAAATGAAAAAATTGCAAGTTAATAACAGTGATGCCTCCAAAAAATTTGCTGGCCAATTTAACATTGCTTTATCCAAGGTCACGTCTTGCAATTGATTATTTTTAGTAATTTGCAGATGAGGATTTTCTGCCTTTCTTATGGGAAGTGAAGATCAGGGAAACACCAGATACAGTTTTAAAACCCAAGGTTATCAATCTCTTCATATCAAAAGTAAGTCATGTTCCCTGCTTGTTTGCTCAAGACTGGGCACAGAAATTTTTTTCCACTCTAGTGAAATGGGACATTTATGCTATATTCTGTGGCAGTGAGGAAGTCAGTGTGACATGAAAACTCACAGTGTAGTGAAGCTGGTGAAGGAATTGAAAAAAGGGGAAAGTAGAACTTGCCTGAGATTGTTTTGGAGCACTCTTGCTGGTGTTCATGTGATAATTTTTATGTAATAGTGCTAAAAGAGATTATGTTGCCTGTTTTTTAGGTTTAAGGATTGTGAACCTGTTGCAAGCGAGTACACAAGACTTAATGTAAGCTGTGTCCTGTGGAATAACCAAGTCACATTGCTGGAATCCAGGGTGTGAAAACCATTAGTGAACTGTAGCAGCATGTAATTTCCTCCAGTACCATCTGCACAATTATATTAATATTACAGGGTAAACCTTGTGACAGCATTTACCCAGCTTTGGCACACTGTCACTTATTTAAAGTAGACCATTCTTCAGCAACTGGAATGTGTGGTTGTGTGTGGAAACTCCTGCCCTAGGCTTACAAGGCAAGGGGAAACCCTCTGTGCTGTTGTTTTCGTGTGGTTCTGTGGTCCTTTTAATGAAGGATATGCAACATCCCGATACGCTGAGCGTACACAGCGGTTCTAGGGAGGTTTTGTGGTCTAGTGGTTCAGAAATCTTGGCTGTGGGTAATTGTTTTTCAGCCACTCGGTGGTTGCTGTGCAGAAAAGACTGCAACGCTTCTGGCCAGCATGGGAAGTGAAGGGCATTTCTTGTTGGGGGATTGATGGGGCACTCTCTTGGTAACTGTTTTTAACCAAAAACGTCTTGCCTGTCATCAAAAGAATAAAATTACATGAGCAGCTCCACTCAAGGACTCCCCAAAAACAGGAAAATTTGTTCCTGTGTGAGCTGTGTGAGCCAGAGCTGTTCCGTGTTGAGAGAGGATTAACGTGCCAAAGGTGCCACTGGTGTTTGTTAAGGATCACCTTGGTCAGAAGCCCGGGTGAAGTCTCGGCCTCCAGAACCAGGTTTGCTGGGCATACGCTCAGTAGGAACGGGAGCTGAATTCCCAGCTGTATTTCCCAGCTCTCCGTGGAAGTTCCCTATTAGATCACTCATGTCCTGCCAGCCTTCTGAGATCTGACAAGATTGCAGCTTGAACTGTTTAATTTTTCTCGCTGTCATGCGATGCATCATAGTGAGTTAGCTCAATAGCCCTAATCTAATGCTTACTGCAATGAAGCTGGGAATGCATCAATCAATACTTATTTCGGTAAGCAAAGCAAAATGAAATATTCTTTTGACAACTTCTGTCCATTTCATTATCTCCTTTTTAATCACAAAACTATCTCATAAAGTTTTCATACTTCTTTAAACTTTGTAGCCCGTCTGCTTTCATATACATCAGGCTGATGCCAGCAGCTTTCTCCTCTCCCAAACAAGATTCCATCCATGCATTAGGTTAATCTGTTGCATTCCCTGAGTAGAAGGAAGCTGATTCTTTCCTCATGTGTCCAGGCACCTCTGGCAGGCAGACCTCTGGACTTAGGAGCAAAAATTTCAGGGAGTAGAAGACTTCAAGCTTGATGTTTTATTGCCTTGTTTGTTTTTTTCTTCTTCAAAAGTAGTCTTGCTTTGGGATATTTGCAATGCAAGCAAAATTGAGCATTTTTAGTATTGCCATTCTCTAGCATCACTCAGATCACTCAGTCTTACCAAACTCTGACAGGGTGTGCTCTGTCCCAGGCAAGACAGAACTGCAGTTCTTGGATTATATTCATGTTCAAAGTGGAATTTCCTCCCTGAACTCTGTGATATTTTCCTCACTTATATTAAGGCTACTTTCTATTTCTGCAGGAGAGTGTGTCTGTGTAATCTCTGTAAGAATACATGCCCTTTCCACCATTTTTAGAGCAGTATAGCGGAGATTAAATTCCTCCCCTTTTTCTGTAAAACTCAGATTTCTAGAGTAATAGTTTTCTTTAAATGTGGCAGACACTAAGAGGTAAACATATATAGGCGAGACAAAGAAGCAAAGCATAAACACAGATACCTGTATGCAGCTAGGCATGAGTTTCTCTTCACACCTTCTGGGACAGAACTGGGTGGGTTGCCCCTTTATTTACAGCAGCGGTGTTGGTTTAGATGATCTGTTCTGCATCTGCTCCATGGGAATGAAATGTCAGGGCACAACTTTGTGCTTACTCACATACAACCAGCTCTATAGGTGCATGGCTCTCTGGATGGAGGAGAGAGCATCCAAAGCTTGTGACATGCAGTAGGAAAATTGCAGTTCTTTGCCGGCGAAGAGGGGTGCAGCAAGCTGTTCTCAAAATCAGGCCGTTTTCCCTTGCTCTTGTGAAAAGCTAGAGCTTGACTCTCTCATTTTTGCTTTTCAGGAAGCTTAATGCTTTTGGGCTGTCTCCACCTAAATGCTGATAATAGGCTCCACAAGGGAGCTTCTGTGCAATGGTACTTTTAGCAATGAAATTGCACGTAGCAAAAGTGGAACTGACCAAGAGAAAGGTAACATTAAAGCAAGCCTTTAGACTTCTGCTTTTTAAAGAGCTAGTCAGAGTAGATTAAGGCCACTTGAACACACATTAGCTATTTAAAATAAAATGACAAAGCCGCACTTTTTTCCTGCAAAAGTCCTCTAGAATATTGTACATCTAATAACGAACACGTCTTTTAAAGTCTTTTTCCTGTGGCAGGTATTTATGTGTGAGGCTTGATTTGTAATTGTGCAAGAAATCAAAATCCTTCATTTTAATTGACCTTCCTGACCTTAAAAGAAATGTAAATACTTGCAGAGCATTGCATTTTGTTTTCTTCTGAAAACATTTTAAGGTAATGCACCTGGTTTTCATACTTTGAAAAGTATTTCTCTGGTAGGCCTGTTTCTTTTAGAGGCTGATAGTGAAATGATGGCAGAGATATGAAATAGATACCCCCTTTGAAGCTTGTGTGCTGGTTATTGAAGTGTGTGGAAAGGAGTTCTCTGACCCATTACGAAATAATTCTCTTGCCAACACAAAGCATAATGCATTCTGATGACACTCATAATTGCAGTACTTCCAGAGTAATTACCCTGGTAGTTAATTTTCATATTGTTGGAATTCATATTTGCATGTTATATTTAATTGAAAACGGCGTGCTTTGATCTGTGCACGTGTGGAAATACTCCTTGGGTTTAACTTGACAGCAAATGTGTATTTACTTTGCAGGTAAGCAAACATTTGGGTGTCTTACAGGCAAATGCGTTTTTATCTCACTTGTATGTGATACTACATCCCTGTACAGCTGCATTTTTCCAAGTTACAGCCACCAAGTAGTGGTGGATTCTGGCTGCTTAGGTGTTTATCCAACATACCAGGTTCCAGAGTTTTGAATTGTGCCAAAAACCAGTTCGTGGTCAGACTTTGGCCTCTGTCCTCAGATTCATTTGCTGATGTTGCCTCTCTTTTGTGACATGATACACGTTGGTACCAGCTGAGGTTCTTCCAGAGAAAAAGGAAATGAGTCTCTGAACTTTGAATAATTTTAGTTTTTGCCACTCCTTGCTCTGAGGAGTGATGGAACTCACTTTTTCTTTTGGCAAAGAGATGGTTGAACTTTTCATATGTAACTGAAAGCAGCTAGTTAATAAACTGCTAAAGCCTAAAGTAGGAAGGACATCTCTGGACAGGATGAAAAGTAAAGATAGTGTGGTAGTGCTTTGACAGAGAATGAGAAGGCTGATTTGTGAATAGAAGTAAATAAATAAACCAACAAAAAAGTTCAGGCAGTGATGTCTGTGTGGGTGTGATTTGCCTGTATTAAAGTCAGGCTTGTAAGTTTAAAATAAACACTGCTTGCCATGTAATGGACTTGGGCATTCTAGAAAAGTCTTTTTAATAGAGTTTATATTGTATTTTGAGGTTAAATTATGCCAATAAAAATAATTCCTCTGTGTGCTTTCTGGATATGAAGTTTAATCAGACTGTCTTGGAAAGACGCCTGGGACTAATATGAGCATTTTCTTGATGTGATGTCTGCACATTTTCACGAGAGGAGTAAAGGTCATTCCCCTGTTGGATGGGAAAGAGCTTCCTAAAGCGTGTTGGCAACACTAGATTTTTCTGCATTTTCTTTACAGTGGTGATGTCATCAAGGCTAAATTTAAATTCATAGCTAAAAATAGTATCTAGAGTATAAAACAACTGCTAAATTAGCAGCTACTCATATTCAGTGATTGTAAGTCAAAATTGGGCCAGGTGTGGAAGAATTCTTAGTGTGTGGAAATCAGTGTTATCATCAGAATCTCAGTTTTTCCCTATTTTTTTTAATCTTCTAAAAGCATTCTGCTTTACATCTCTTATAATGGCATAAAGGAGCAAAGGTTTTCTTGGATGAGCAGATCTGGGAACTGGAGTGAAACTGCAGCTTGTACATCATGTGGGTGGTCACTGGATAGGAGCTCATTTTGGTTATTACCAAGCTGGGTGGCAGCCATTGAGCAGGTAGAACACTGAGCTAGCCAGTCATCCAAAGCTGTTAATATCCATCTTTTTAGGGTAAATTTTTAAAAGGCAGTGTTTCTTACAACAGTGCATTCTGGGGGCTTTTTGTGTGTTCAGGATAAAAATACATGTGACCTTGGTTTAGTTACAGTACAAGAACAAATTCCATTGAATAAAAACACATCTGAAAAGTTAAATAAAAAAATCCTTTTCGACAGATTAAGTCTGGTGCCTTTCTCCTCCATTTTAAACACTTAAACACACTCTTTACATGATGCTTAAGCGTTTAAGTCAAAGTTATGAGGTGCTTTAGCCAGGCCCTGAGCCTGAGAACAAGACCCAAACGAGGACAATAACAAAATGACACAAAGATTGACTCCACCGTGCTTGCTGGATGAAGTGAAAAGTGCTGAAATATAAATCCCATATCCTGGGATTTCACTGCCTGCTGGAACTAATCTCATTAACTTAAAACCACCTGAGGCTTAAGAGACATATACACTGCTGTGAGAAATTATATTTATCTCATCCTAGGGGGAAATCCTTTTCCTCCCCCAGCTTACCTTACTTTTGACTTTGTCATTCTTGAATTACCAGGTCATTTCTCCCCCATGGGAAAGTCGTCATAGCTCACAGCTATGCAATTACTGTATCTGAAGTTCACTGCTCTATGAATGCTGAGATCACTGTTCAAGGGTTTTCTTCTTAAATGATTTCCTAGAGAAAACAAAGACTGGAAAAATAATAGGTTAGCAGTTTACTTAAATAAAGTTCCTCCAGAGCTACAGGAAAAGATTCCAGAACTGAAAACACAACATAAGGCAAACAGCTTACTGAAAGCATTAAGGTGTTTATTGCCTTTGTAAACCAAACACTGAGTTTTCTTCAACCATTAAAGTTTAAGAGATTGGTGGCCTCTGATAAGTGGTAATTGGATGCAGAAATTTCCAATGCAAGGCTGCAGTTTGATATCCCATGAGTATCGCCAGGAAGAGCTCTGTAGTTGTGTGGTTGATTGCTGCACTCTCATTTGGATTGAGAGTAGATCCCAAATCTGCATTCACTATTAAATCCAGCAAGTAGAAATACTCTGACATGGGAGGATTTTGGATAAGGCTTTTACTGATAATCTTGTTGGACTTTGCAGCAAGGCAAAATGACCTTGTTCAAGTGTCTTTCAATGTGTGTCTGCTTCTGAAAAAAAATGAACAAATAAATTTTGAGTTATCCATTAAACAGCTCAAATATAAAAGGATATTACGGAAAAAAAGAAAGTAATGTTAAAACAGAGTGAGCTCTGAAAACTAAATCCTGAACTCTTGAGATGGAATGCAGAAAGCCTTTTTGTGGTGAACCTGGCCCATGTGTCCCAGAAGGGGGCCCAGAGTTTGTTTGTGTAGTGGAGGTGGAAGTCACTTGCAGTGAAGTAGAGGTGCCAGGTTCTGTGACTGAGAGATGACCACCGAGCCAAACTACACTGTCATTTCTGTAAAACACAGCTCAGAAGGTGATCTGTGGATTTGAATGATGGGTCTTTCAGAGTTCACTCCTCACAGTGGTTTATTGGCCCCGAGTCACCATTTCACTGACCAGCCATTTGAATTGTTCTGTGTCGATAGTTTGTGTACAGAGACAACGACAGATGCATTTGTAATTGCAGACCACCACTAATTAAAAATGGTAATATAAGCTTCTGTTTCTCTTTCGTCTGCTTGAGATAAAAGTGATCTGGTCTGTTGATGGGAATGCCCCATTACTCCTCCATTAATGCCCCATATTTAAGGACCTACAATGAAGTGTGCATGAGCAAATAGTGAAGTGCATTAATGTCTCTGGATTAGAAGTCCATGTAATTATGGTGCTAATTGTGTGTTGTTGTGATCTTGTCTATATGCAAGTGAATTTGGTCAAGTGGTTTTGTTTAATTTTGTCAAGTAATGAATAAATCAGTGAAGTTACAAATGGCTGTTGCTATTGTGTTGTTAAGAATAGAGTCTGTAGTGGTGAATGGTTGCTGAACTCTAGTGTACAGTCCCTTTTCAGTCCTGCATAAATGAGTACAGCATATTCCAGTTTTAGTGATGGACAGGTTGTTAGTTCTTAAAATAGCTAAGGAGTAGGAACCTGACACCTTGAATGATTTATGTGTTTTCTTTGTAAGCTTGTTTCTGTTTTGTAACCTTTAAAATGTGGGGTTTATGAGTGATATCATTAAAATTTGTACTCCCTCTAGTATGTGATGTTAGTCATTATTGCTCTGCTGGGCCTCCCGATCACCTGTCTGAAGTATAAAGCTTGCTTGGAGCTAAATAGTACTTTTTTTTTCCCAAATGCATGCTGACTTCATTATTTTTCATTGGTGCTCCCTTACCAGAGCAGAGGCCAGAATCTGGCCTTTTCTGCTTTCCATCCAAGTGGGAAAGGTTGCTAGGAGTAACTGTATTTCTAGGAATGAGATATGATGGGTCATTTAACTTAGGAAATTTGGTATCAATGAGAAAAAAACTTCTAGAGAATTTGAAGTGTACTCTTATCTTTTCTTCTTTGTTAGCTCAGATTGATGTGCTCGGGAGGCGATTTGATGTTGTGTTGGGCTTTGTTACACTAATTTAAAAGAGTTTCAGCAAAGAGTGAATCTCGGAGAAAAAAATGCTGATACTGAGCATGAATCACATGAATCATGAATCCTTGACTCTATCAACTGCGACTTTTAAAGATCTTATACACCAGGAAGGATTTTGTAAAAGGTTCCAAAGTTGCACCTTTAGTCTACATCCTCAAATTGAAGGTGCCAAAAAGGTTTCTTCTAGAAAGCTCCACAATACTCTAAATAAGTTTTGTGGGTTTTTTTAAACAAATTAATGCAATGAAAATCGGAAGTTTTGCTGAGCCAGGGAGCACTCCCCTGGTTCTTTGGAGGCTGTCAAGCAAACTGCTCTGTAATTCATGAAGATCACCCATCTCTCTTCTTTCAAGAAATAAATCATCTTTATTTATGTTGTATATTGTCTAGCACATTGTGATATAGAGTAATTCATTGTGAACTTCCCAAACATGACTTACTAGCCAGCTTTCATCCAGAGGTGAGATGGAATTGTTTTCTGACCAGTATGACTGCAGATGTTTTAGTTTTTTTCAAATCAAGCCTGTTTGCCTAGAATCAGATCGAGTCAACCATTAATCCAGCACTTCCCAGTCCTCCACCAGCCCATGTCCTCCAGCGCCTCATCTTGTGAATACCTCTGGGCATGGGGATTCAGCCACTTCCCTGGGCACCTGTGCCAGGGTGTGACACACCTTTCAGTGGAGAGATTTGTCCTAACTGGCAGTCTAAAACTTGCCCTGGCACAACTTGCGGCAGTTTCCTCTTGTTCTTTTGCTTGTTACTTGGGAGACCACCCTCACTTGGCCCCAGCTTCCTTTCAGGTGGTTGTAGGCAGTGATGGTGTTCCTCTTCTCCAGGCTGAACACCCCCAACTCCCTCAGCTTCTCCTCAAAGGACTTGTTCTCTTGTGCCATCACCAGCTTCACCTCTCAGAAGATGCTAGAGCATGCAAAAGTGCTGGGATTCAGGCTTCTTTTAGCAATGCCACTCTGAGAGGTGGGGCTTTTTTGTGTGTGTGTGTTTGTGTTTTTCTTACAAAACCTTACTGTTGTAATACAAATGATTTACTGATGTTAACAGAGGATAAAATACTAATTTCAGTGCAGCCTGAGGCTACCGTGATATATTCAGTGCTGTCATCTAGTTTCATTGAAAGATATGTGATATAGCACTAGAAAACAAGTTTGAACAACAAAACATGTGTTATTGTTGGAAAACGTAAGGATGGAATGTATCAGATAAGAGTTATGTCAGCCTAAGTGCACTCAAGCACTGGATCCTCAAGCCAGTGGCCTCTTCCTGAAATATGTGGTATCACGTTGCCTAAGTTGTTACAGTTATTGAAATTCCTTGTCTGCTTCTGTTCCCAGAATGATTATTCTCTCAATATTTGCAAGGCAAGTTCCCTGTCGTGTTACAGATTTCCCTATTTATTTTTGTAATAAAGAAAATGTGAGCATCAGAGGCTCCTGCCTTGAACACTTCCAGCAGCATAATTCCTAGAGCTGGAAGGAAGGCTCTGTGTGTTTGCACTTCTCATATCAACTACAGTCTGTTTCAAGATTCTTGTCCTCTCAACACACACACTGCAACTAGACTTTGATTAAAGTAATGCTATCAGGTTGAAGTTTAATTTGCTCTGTGCTGCTTATACGTATTTTAAATTGTGAGTGGACTCCATACATAAATGTCAGTGAGATGGTGAAGGAGGTGGAAAGAAGAGCTGTGCTCGTGATTAGAGGAGGCTGAGTTGAGTTTTTCATAGGGTTAATGCTTTCCAAATTGGAGGATATAAGATTGAAAGTGAAGGGCACACTCCTTGTTGAGGGAAAGTAGTGGAGTGATCCTAATGCAGAATCTCATTAAAGCAACTGTCAGGATTCCTCTATTTTACCATCACCTCCCCTATTCTATAAGAGTCAGCTGTCGTTTGGAGTGAGCATACTGCCAAAGAGGCATTTACAAATAAATGAAAAATGTCACAATTGATTTTGCTTCTTTCAGAGGACTCCGTGTCAGCTTTGTCACAAACCCTTTGTTATTCTCTCTTTCAGATCTCTTGTCTGGACTTTGGAAGTAACTTTGGTTCTTGGACTCCTTCTATTGACCCGGAGTAAGCTCTCTGGATTATGACTTTTTATTAACATTTGTGCAACAGTTAAATAACATTGACTTTTCATTGCCTATGAAGGATGAAATGCTGGAAGTTCTTACCAATTACTTTATGAGTGTGTATGGAAGCTGCATAACACAATCCACGCTTGAGAATACCACTAAAAACCAGATTTATTTTGTAGTTTCTCCAACAGAAGTATTTGTACATTATGGTAATTACTTTGCAAAATGTATGCCATGGTAGTAGCCACATAAAATATGAATAGCTATGTGGTTTTATTTGTTTCTAAAGAACATGTACTTCTAAGTTGATAGAGTTCTTTTCTTCCATATTTATAATTTCTCACTCTCTCTCGCTGTATGTTAAATGGTTATAGTGCATTTTGCTGCTTGAAAGCAGATCAAAAGGTAAGTTGTTTTTCTTATGTATTTGCTGGCTGTGTAAGTGAACTTAATGTGCAATATCAGCCTATCCCTTTTAATGCAAAAGTGCTACCATAAGATTGGATATCTGTTGAAATGTCATTATAAGAAATAGTTGAGATGGTTTAGATATGGAGTATCTAAACTACGATCACATCTAACAAAACTGGCTTAGATATTTTTTCCTTGAGCTTCAGTTTTTGAGATTGCAATCAAAAATACAGTGTTTTACTAAAACTGCTGGGGGAGAAACTTCATGAACATCCGGAGAAATACCTGTGATCCTTTAAATAGGAGTTGAAGATTTTTGAAGACAGACCTAGTGCTACATTTGAGAGTAATTTTTGTCCTTGCTGCATTTTCTGTCATGTCCAAGAAGTGTAACCTGCAAATAGTAATAGGACAAGAGATTACCACTTTCCACTAACTTCAACAAATAAACTCACACCGTATAGAAAGAATTGGTTTGTGATGGTTTTGTGTTTCTGAAGGGATTCTTCAACAATGATTCACACACGTTTTGCAACCTCGCAAACAGCCAAAAATCCCTCTTTCAATTCGTGTTTTTTCATAGCATATTTAAAAAAACGAAAACAGCTTGGTGCGTTTTATCACTCTTGCTATTACCAGATTATTAAAAACAAGAGAACCAAAGAAAATCACTTTGCTGTCACTTTTGTACTCTGGAAACTCCTAGGAAATTGGGGAAGAATTGGACTCTGTAAGGAAAACAAGAACAATTTACAGTGTCCTATGCAGGTGCCCTGTGTGCAGGTTTTGCTTCTATTCCTCTTTCACTTGGGATTTTAATGTAACTTGATGAGCTCTTCTTTAACACTGCAGAAATTTGCTTGCATTGGTGTATGCATATTTGTCAGCTGTTTAAGCATTTTTAATGCATTTCATTTCATATCTGGTTTTTGCTGTTCTGCTATACTTTTGCTTAATTAAAATGAAATTTGTTGAATTCTAAAAGAAAATTTAAAATGACTATTTGAAATAACTGTTGAATTTCCTGAAAGTTCAGTCTTTTTATTTTTCTTCTTTTAACTAGAAATCAAAACTTGTTAACTAGAACTTCCAAAGAACACCCTTAATTTGTACTTTGGACAGTTTTGTTTACATGGTAGTGCAAAGTTTGTGACAAAGCTCTCTAGGGCAGTCTCTAATACTGTGTTTTCAGCAGTGGGCTGCCCAACCTTGCTCTTCTATTTGTATTAGAAGAAAGAAAAAAAAAAACCAAAAACAAACAAAGATGTGAATCTGTAAAGACAGAAAATGATTTCTGGCAGTGTGGAAGATGATGACATAGCTTCAAGGAATGAACCAGACAGTTCAAGGCTGTTATATTTGTGTAATTAATTAATATTACTGTAAACAGAGATGGAAGGAAGGAAAACTGGGAGGAAAATAAAGAACTCATCATTATCAGCTCTACTTATTCCCGAAACTCTGCCCTCCCATTTGACATATACAGTAAATTGTTCTGAGATAAATCTAAATGGAAATCTGTAGCATTTCACATCTAAATGGGGCATGCACTTAGGAGTAAAGCAGTGCTGCAAAGGCCAATCCAGAACTCTCCCAAAACGCCTTGGAACAAAAATGTGTTTAAATATGACTTGGCAGATTTGCAGAGGCTTAGACTTCCACTCACTAGATTTTCACTCATCCACATTTGATTGTGTTACTGATGCTGATGTGCCCCAGCTTTTACAGAGCTGAGCACTCTCTGATCCATGGTTGTGCAGATGTAAATATCTGTGCCCCAGCTGTTGGCATATATAGGAATTAATTCCTTATATTAGTCTGAATCATGAGATTGCTCTGGAGTGCTGGGTGTCCCTACAAGCAGTGGAGGAAATGTCATGGCTGGCAACACTGCCATGAGTTAGAAAATAACTTTAGTGGGAGGTGGTCTAAGATCTCCACCCAGCAAATAGCAAACACAGATTAATAACATAAAAGAGAAATATGTGAGCACCACCACTGCTTATTCAGTTCACTAAGGAAATTGCAGGTGGGAATGAGCCTAGGAGGAGCTACAGGGATACACAGAGCATTTGTTCCAATGAGAATCCTTCATGGAAGTGAACCAAAGGCAGTCCTGTGCTGCTGGTGCAGCTTTCCAGTTGGCTCATTTTCAGCCAGCAGGAAGGGAGTAAGGAAGTGCTCTGAGCTGTATCTTTCTACATCAGTTTCTGTTCTTAAACTGCAAGGGAAAATGTTAAATCTGTTAAAGTTTCATTTTCCCCAATGCCCTCCCCCAGTAATTTGACTTTGCTGTTCATGCTGATAGTTGTTTAGCTCCTGGACCCAGAATATTCTTTCACCCTACTTTCATACACAAATGTCTCTCTTCCTTTTTTATTTAATAAAGGTGCTGTATTTCTCAGTCATGGGGTTGCTGGTCTCATTTCAGCAGGATGAATCACAGACTCTTCCCAGTGCCCAAATACATGACTTTTCGTGGAATAAGATAGCTTTTCTGTCTTTATGAAGAAAAAATAATTGACAAAGAGGGGAGGGTGGGGGAAGTAAGGGATGATAACCTGGTCAAGTATGGAAAGAGAAGGTTTGGAGGAGTTATTATTCACGAGTTTGTCGATTAAGTTATTACAATTTCACTTTTAGAAGATGCACTTTAAAATCCTGAAGATTATTCCCGGTTTAAATCAGTCTGGCTTTTAGCACCTCTTCTGAATTGCACCATGTTATTTCTTAGATTAAATTCCATATAATTCCATTGACTTCAGAGAGGTCACTCGGGGAATAAAGAAATTGTTCCCCACCTCTTTGTATCTGAGGTTCTGCTCTGTGCTGCTGCCCCATTCTAGCTGTTACAAAACACTCTTATCCAGCTGGTGTCCTCTGAAGTGTTTTGTGTTGTTGCTTTATAAATTGCAAGTGATGTAATAGAGCTCACAGCAATGCTAACAAACAATTTGCAGCTCCTCATTGCCATGGCTGAACGAGTTGGTTTTAGGTAATTTGCTATTCAAACTGGAATAACGAGGTAAAATGTGTTTTACTCGTTTTCATTGTGGCACAATGGTCGAGCCTGAACCACTTAATTTGAGGGGGTTGGACAGGGCAACAAAAATTGCTAATCATGTGCTTAATTGATCATTCTCTCGTGATTGCCTCTAGCTATAACGTGTTAACGATGGTCTGAGAGATTAACCATCAGCAAATCACTGAAACCGTACAGGAACATACCATGGGGCAGCTTAATGGTGAAATGGCTCAATTGCTGCCAACTCAGCAGAGCAAAGGCAGGGGACGAAGCTCACGTGCTGAACCCTAGAAACCTGAGGTTTTGGTCAAAACCTGACTTAAAACGCATGTGGTGTGATCATCTCTGCATAGTCTATTTGGAGGGTCAGGGAAATATATTTGACTACATTTCCTGGGGTCATTATTTTAGCAAGAGCATCTTGGGAATGTTTTCAGCACAGAAAAGCATTAGCAGGACCTAAGGCATTTTGAGCTTTTTCTGTGAAGTTGTAGTATTTGTTTAAGCAACAAATAATGATAATTACAGCTGGGGTTGGGGTTTTTTTTTTTTTGCATTTCCTGGAACAAAAGTGTTTGAAATCCCATTCAGAATTGGTTTCCAAGTTCATATGCCTGCATATAGATTGGAATTACTGTAAGAAAAATCAATGAATTGCCATTGTGTTAATAGTATTGCCTGTATTTGATAAGTATGTCCTTGGGCTTTTTTTAGAGTTATAGCTATAATTTATGAGTGCTGAATACAATTCCTGTGAGTCTTCTGTCGCTCTAGAAACAGGTTGTGCAAACTTGTCACCAATAACAGTGATCTCCAGTAGAGTGATGGTTTTGCACAATGTCTTCAAATAAAGGAAACAAATACAGGCTTCCATCCCCCACCATCTGTTGTTAGGAGTATTCCCTTATTTTTTGCTGTTTTGGGGAAGAATTTGGCTTAATGTTCCTGAATTAAGAATAATAATTACGATTTTTAACATTTGTAAAAGCTTGACTTGCGTGCAGGAGGTAGATTATGACAGCCTGACATGCCATACTAAAATAATACATAAGTAGAGCAATGTTTTCATCAACAGAAATATGTTGCTGTTCAAAGTTGATTCTCTCTGTAGGGTGCCATAAAGTAATTAGAAGACCATAACATAATCCCTCAGTATTGCATTAATTCCTTTGAGGGATGAATTCATCTTTTCTGACTGCAGTAGTGCATGAGTGGCCATGGAAATGCCACTGAACTATAAAATCATCTGTAGAACGAAGAATAGTTTTTCTGGACCAGCATGTTTATTTTGCAAAACTCTTAAAAGGCTCATGCTTTTAGTGATTTTTGCTTGTAGCAAACTGGAAATGAAAGTATTTATCTTAAAATTAAAAATCGACATGGAGTGCTGTGTACTTTGCCTTAAAGAAAACTGCATGTGAAATATTTGTTTTCTGCCAGGACTGAAGACTTTCAGAAGGTCTGTGCCAGCACAAGAAGCATCTCTTGTTACAGATGATGAGTTTTTGCAGCTAGTGTAGACTAATCCAGCGACGGCTGCATACTGTAAATTTAAAGGATGAGAATTTTGAGCCGTTTTCTTTTTCCCAGCAGTGGGTGGAGAGCTGGATTTGTATGGTTGAGACAGTGTTGCAAATTAGCCTTGACTGGGCTTTTCTTGGATTTTTATTTGTTCACTGGCCAATGCTCTAAGCATGAGTTTGTAATAGAGGCCTCTGTTGGCTGGGAGGGGAGAGACACTGGCCATGCACTGCTCAGATGGGAGGAAGAATGGAAATACTCAGTGGGGTTGATCAGAAAAGATTCTATATGCAACCTCTCTGAGCTGACATGTTTCCCTGCTTATAGCAGGAATTCCAAAACCCACAAGGACATTATTTTACCATCTTTTTATTATTCCCCTGTAGAACATCTCTCTGTGCCATTAAGTGTGTTGCAATTGAGAGGTTCTTTCCAGCCCACCAGACTTGGGTGTTTCTGCTGTGTTTCAGTTTGTACTCAGCATTAATCCTTCCTGTGCTTATGTTTTCAGGTGCAGTGGTGGAAGTGGCCCTTGCTGCCATATCCCAAAATAAAGCCCTTTTCTTGAAGAAACCAGACATTAAGGTCTAGTTCGCTATGGTAGAGGCTTTGGGAATGTGCAACAAAAATTCATAAGTCTAATAAGGGAAGCACTGAATTTAAGGCCTGCCTTGGCTATTTCACTCAGGTCAGTAATTCTGCAATTTTGCAGAGGGTGCATGCCTTAGCACAAAGAAAGGCATGAGTGATTCCATATGTGCAAATTAGAGCTGATGACTCTCTTGTATGACACGTGAAGGGAGCCTTTGGTTTTAAGCAAGGGAGCATAATCACTATTTGTAAGTTGCTAAATATCTAGTGTGCAAAACCAAAATTTCAGTCAAAGTATAAGTCATTATTTCTCCCATGACTGTTGAAAAATTAAACAAAATATGGAAGCTGAAATAGATGTTTCACGCCCTGCTGTAGTTCAGGGCAGCATCCTCATGGTATTCTCAGTATACTTAATAATTCTTTAAGACTACGCTGTTCTAATTATAGCACATCTGAGTTCAAAAAGAGTGTTTCATGTAGCCTTAAGGCCTGTGAAGGAGATAATATTCTTGGGAGTTCTGACATTTGTTTTAATGGGAGCGGGATCAAGCGCAAATGCTGCGCTGGAGTGACATTTAAATGTGATCAGCAATACTGATCAGCGATCAGGAGATCGAGCTGTTCCGGCTGTTAACTTAAGAGACCCCTTTATGTAACATATTGTCAATTGCAAGGGGGTTTTTTATATTTTTCTTAGAAAGAATATGTCTCTCCCTCTATGAATAAACCATCCCTATCCCGGTGATGTGGCTGACAAGGCTCTGATGGATTTCAGCAACATTATGAATGTTACCTGCTGGAGATTCAGTTTATATGCATGGATACAGAACTGCTCAAAGCAAAATGTTTCACCATCCTCGGATGAGCACTTTCGGTGCTCCAAGGCGTCTCCGTGTGTTAGGGAAGAGAGCTCCTCTCCACAGAGAGAAATGTTTTACAGTGATTTTATTTTCACAAAAAGCTGAAGCCATAACCAAGAAATGGAACAATTTTTGATTGAAAAAATCATCCCAGCTCCCTTCCCCAAACAAAACGCTTGCACAACAGATTTATTGTAATTAAAGTAACAGAGGTTTTGGCTTCAGCAAGGAGACTGTCCAAATATGCCCAATATGCAGAAACTGGAACTGGGAAGCCTCAGGTTCCAGAGCACTGTTTAGAGACAGGATTGAGGGGTTTGAAAGTAGGCAGATCCAGCTTTTTGGGAAACTTCTCTCTGAGGGTGAAGTATTCCTATTGTTTTCATCTTGGCTCCTCCAAGTCCACCTGTGCCCTCTGCCAAAATCAGCTATGCCTGACATCCTAAAACACTGCCCTGGGAGTCACTGACTTTGTCACTACAGACCTTCTGGATTTGTTCTGAGTTCACTGAGTTATTACAAGCTGTGTATTAACAGTTACTTTTACAAAATATGACTTTTTTTGGATAACTGTCCTTAATCCTAGCTAGAACTATCACCGTTTCAGTCAACAGCTATATGGTGGCTATCATTCAGAAAACTATAGATTGTATTTTGGAAATACAACTTCATGAACGCTATTTACCTCATGTGAAAGACAATTTTATTGGTGAATCACTGTAGAACTTTTCTTTTAAAGTGTAAGTTTAAACTTCTCGACATTCCCTCACTTAAAAACGTGTCAAAAAACCAAAATGCCTTGTATTTTTTTTCCCTCCTTTACAGCGAAAGCAGTAAACACCTTCCATTCCTTTTTGGACCTCCTAAATTCATTAAAAAAAAAATTCTATGTCTATGCTCATATATTCATTTATCCATTAGTTGTCTTCCTCTTAACGCACAGAAAGATCTGTCTCACAGGTACACGTTGAGACATGAGTAGAAATAAAAGGCTGGGGCAGACCTGGAGCCTCTGGCAGAGACACGGCAGCTGACAGGGGATGTGGCGCTTTGCATTTTAGTTTTGCATAGTTTGGTGGTTCAGCAGTGTTTGTAGGAATACATTTGCAATAAGAAGCGAGAGCACCTTGTTTGATAGCTTTTATAGTGATATTAGTTCCTTCAACCCGATAGAAGCAGCCTGACATCTTTCTTTCTCCTGTTGTTTTTCATTTGGGTTTTTCCTGTACTGAATGGATATATTCAGAATCAGCTGAAGCTTGACAAATGCAGCTGTGAAGACTTGTCTTCAATCTATACTGCAGATTTTTCTCTCGCCTTTCTTTGCTCCAAGAAATATCTGTTCAACTGTTTTTATAGTATTTTTATGATAGGCATTTCAGATACCTACTGCTGGATAAATAAAACTGCCTTCCTAGCTTAAGGAGCCAGGGATGTTTTTTTCATTTGTTTCTCAAAATCTGTTGCAGTACAGAATGTAGTTGGATGTCATAGTAAAGAAGATGGCCTTGCATGGAAATGAGAAGATAATTAAAATTATTTTTACTTTTCTCAGGATTTGGAACAAACTGTTGCTTAAACCTTTTTCTTAGAGGTATTACGCCTAACAAGCTCTCTTGAGAGAGATGGGGGTAGAGCAGCAAAGCTATCAACAAAAATACGGAACGGCTGCGTTCCCTGGGGTTTGCTTAAATTTGAAAGTAGATAGGAACTGTGAAGAAATATAATGCAATCTGCTAAAGAAACTGCAGTGTAACTCCAGTGGCCTCAGACACAGTAATGTACCAGTGTAAAGATCTCGTATTAACCTGAAAAATGGATAACGACATAAAACACTCTAAAGTCGCTTAGTTTACATTTGTCCTTGATGCATCGTCTGCAGTGTCTTGGGGTGTGGAGATCAATTTATGCTGTAAACTCTGTGGAGTGGAAATCAGGTCTTTTTACCTGCTGTGGAGAGGGCCCTGTGAACCTTCTCTGGGCTGCCTGTGTTAGAGTATGACATGCTAAGTTCAAAATGACCACTGAGCTAAAACAGCAGTCAAATGGTGTTCTGTTCTTGGTCTTCATTTAATGGCAGGTTGAGCTTCACTAAACCATTGAAGCCACTTGTGGTGTGAGATTTTCTGTCCTTACCCACATGAATGTACCTGATGGAGGCAAACCATTAGTGGTCTAGGATTTGAAGCAAAGGAAGGGGAAAACACTAATTCTTGAGTGTTTCAAATGTTTCCTTTTTTATTTTTTTGTTAATCCATGCAATATTTGTTTTATTATAATAATTTCTCAGAATTTGTGAATGTCTTCCATACAGAATCAGCAGTAATGGTTTTGCAGAGCCACAGACCTTCTCTTTTCACTTCTGAAATTCCAATTGAGAAGTAGCAGTTCTTTTATTTGATGTTTTTAGGAGGAGCTTGGTACAGGGTTCATAATGGAAAGTGTGCGTAATTTTGATAATTACAGCTGGGGTTGGGGTTTTCATTGTTTTGTTGTTTTGTTGGGTTTTTTTGTTTGTTTGGTTTTTTTTTGTTTTTGTTTTGGTTTTTTTTTTTTTTTTTTAAATCCCATTGAGTTACAGTTTCCATTGTTCTCCATTCATGCACCTTTGAAAATCTGGGATCAGGTTATTGGTGTCTGATGTACTGGACAATTATGAGAACTGTAACTTGCAAGAATAGATCTGCATTTTACATGAGGGTCCCTGAAGTCTTGGAGCCTACAATTTAATCTGAACATAAAAATTCCTTCAGAAAACTGGTGGTGTTTTGTCATTATTATTATTGTTAAGGATTTATTATAATTTGATTTTTTTTTTAAAGTGTTAAGAAACATGTTCTTGTACCTTCTAATCCTGTTGGTATTTTCCTTGGAGAAGCGACGGTGTGGTGTAAGTGGGGTTACACTGCATCCCCCATTGACATTCTGCTCACACTGTTTGGTGTGCACATACCTGCAGCAGGGATCCTACTACAAACAATTCTGGCTTGTCAGAAAAGGTGTATCTACAACTTGGCTTGAAATGTCTCTGTGGTTCAGGGCCCCAAGCTGGTGAGGGATGTGCTCTGTTGCTCTGTGCATGTGTGTGTGCAAGAATGGGATGCTGCCGAATTGTTTTGCTCTGTTAAATATTAAAGTATCAGATATGCCTTTTAGAAATAGTGGGTTATTAGGCTTGGCTCAAGAAATTAAAACCAAAGTGTCATAAAGCTGTCTTAACAGTACTGTTACCTCCTTGAAAATAGGATTTCATAAGTACCTAATGTGTGTGTGCCCGTGAGGGTGAGCTGTTAATAATGTTTGTTTAAAAAGAAACAAAAACACACACAAACAAATCAACCTTAATGAAACAGTTTTAACATCTGAGCAAAATACAGAGAATGGTGAGTGTCAGTGTAGTCATGAGGCTGTTGGCTTCTCCTTGTGTCTCCTGTTTTAAAGGAAGTAAACCAGGCTCAGAAGCACCATTAGTGGGGACAGAATGCTGGAAGAGCCTCTGGCATTGAGCAGTCCAGGTAGGCACGGTCAGCTGGTAACTCCCGAGCTGCAGCCTCCATCTGCAGCTGCTGTATTGCATCACCCAAAATGTAGGCTTAACCCTTGTGTGAAAGATGGGAAATTCGGATCAGATTTCATATGGTGCCTTTTCATTCCTCCTCTCGTGGAAAACTGGTGAAATGAAGTTATTTTCTTGTTCCTTTGTAAGCAAGACTGGTGCCTGAGTGACAAGAAACAACTCTTAGACATATGGAAGACTTTACTGAGGAGGGCATATATGTGTACACAGGAGTATTTTTCATGTTCCTGTAGGGGAAAAAAAACCCCAAAACTCTTCTTTTCTTTTCAGGTGAGTCTGGGATGATTAATTTAGGAAAGAAATAATCTGATTTCAGTATTACATACTGAAACAATGAAGCTTTATAGTCCACTGCTTTTGCATGTAAGACTTATAATTATCATGACTGTATTAAAATGTCATTAGTGTGTTTAGTAACTACTCTTCTATGATCCATTAGTTATAAGAGATAAAATTAGATGTGTTTGGAACTTATATTCTGAATTCTAAAATACTGACTTTATTTGAAATAACTGTGTGTAAGCCTCATTTGATAATGTAACGAAATTCATGATTCCCGTGTCTTAAAACATGAGGATCAGTAAAGTTCAATGAGTGTTTGATTTTAAGGATTTTATTTCAGAACAATCCCCTTTGTTGGTGCAATATTGCATTAGTGTGGTGTGTTGAACAGTTCAATCTGAACTTCCCTCTTGCACAGAGCTCCATATGAGGATACAGCCAGAAGTTTCTTTTTCTCACTTTTTCTGGTGTATTTCATTAATATTAAGGGGATTGAATTGATGTTACAGTTTGTGGTAAGCTGCATTAGAATCAGGCTCATTTATGATTTATTTCTAAGTTTTTTTGGCTTGATTTTTTTGTTTTATGGTTTGACTGAAGCTTGAAAAAGTCATCTCAATAGAAGGTACATGGAAGATGTGAGTAGAAAAAGTGAAATTTGGTATCAAAGCTCTTGTGGCTTTGAAGTTCAGTAGAAGTGAACTGAAGAGGCAAACTGCTACTTAATATTATCTCTTTCATCTTAAACATTTCAAATTAAGGTGTTGATTTTCATCTTTGGCAAAAAATCTAGATAGCAAATGTGCTGATATTGCTGCTCTGAGTTAATTAACTTAGAGTTCTAATGTAATGGGAGCCGCACAGTTTATTTGAATGAAGCCGTTGCTTTATTTGGTGTTGATTTCCAGTGACAGAACTCTTGGAGCTTTCTGTGGGGGATGCAGTGGGTCTGTGATGAACCTGACCAGGCTGTGGGTGCTGTGCTGCAGAAAGGTGCCCTGATGGTCAGTGCCCTGCACGCTGTACAAACTGGGGCTTTCTGTGGGCGCTGGAGATGTACACACTTGGTTCTGCCAGCTGCATGGTTCTGATTTCACTGCAAGTGTTCTTCTGGATGCTTTGTTCTAGCAGGTTTCTCTTTTTCTCTCAATCAGCACGTTCATTTTTTTTTTTTCTCTACACTCTCATATCCCTTGTGTTTCTAATTAACATTTCAAAATCACTGCCTGTCCTTCGTTCTGCATAATCTGTGCTTTTTTGCATTCCAGTCGCACACCTGTGCTGCAAATGCAACACCAATTAATACTCTTTTCAGTAGTTTAAAGTAAATAGTGTCCATGTATGGGTTTATTCTCAAGCCATAATATATTCAATATTTTTTATCTGACAGGCCTTGAGTTCTAAGAGCTGGATTTAGCAAAAGTTTTAAACTCTTTTTAGGCTGAGTAAGCAGATATCTTTGTCTAATCAGTTAAACATACCATGTTTCTTTATAGCTCTCTACAGGAGTAAAGAATTAAAAAAGTTAACCAGTGAATAAATATCTCAAATATCTCAAAAGATATCTATTTTTCCTTGAAATGTGCTTCACCTAGAAAAATATTCTTAATCTGCAGATCTCCTGTTTGCTCTCATGTTACCAAACAATATGTAAATATGAATTTCAAAAGCAGAGTTTAAATCACTGAAAATATTTTGCTGCCTTTTGCTTTCAGTTTTACTGTACTGCTATTTTTTCTTCTCTTGATCATCTAAAATAATTGCAGTAATGAAGTAAGGGATAAGGTAAAGGCAAATTGTAGCTAAGTGCTTTAAAATAATAAAAGCTTTGTGGTTTGAAATTGGCTTCTGAAGTTTTCAGAGCCATCTACTTTCCTCAAGAAAATGTCTCTGCAGTGTATGTTCACTCCTATTAAAAAAAAAAAAATCAGAACTATTTATCTTTTCTGAGGAGGAGTAAAGGATGACTTAACCCAAGAATTCACACAGACAATAGCATACAGAAACATGTTTATGCCTATAACATAATGAAAAAGAAGAGCCATTTTTTTTTAGCAGAGGACATCAGGCTAACAGCAGTAAAATAAAGGACATATTTTCAGGTCAATTCTTTTGCTGGTTTTTAAGGACTTTCTTTGAATGTTAACTTAGGTTTTCTGATCCAAGAAAGGTTTTTGGTAATATGATTTAAGTATTGTCTTCTCGCTCTCTTGCCTGGTTAGATCATCTCTGAGCATGAGGAAGTAAATGAGAATTTATAGAGAGATGTGGCTCTCGCTGAGAGCCTTGAAACAGGGAATTGTCCGGAGATCCTGTACTGGAAGTCACAGAACAGAGCCCTGTAAGTAATTCTCACTATATGAGGGCAGTGTCACCTTGGTTCCAAAAACTGAGAGGTCTTTAAGCACCTTTGGTGTCCCAGCTGTGTGGTTGTGTGATGTAAGTATCAGAACAGTAAGTTTCAGAACACACAACTGATTTTGTACCTTCAAACCCCAATCCCTGCGCTTGGAATGTTACAAATCTATCTGTTTTTTCCCTTTTTTAAGAAAAGAAAAAGTATTCCAGTATATACTGTAGCTGATCTCTGAAAAAAGTACTTCACAACCCCCCCTTCATGAAGGCTCTTCACAAGACTCTTGAAATTACATCTTCTTTGTTATCACTCAAAAGTGATGTGTGAGATGCAATGTTATGACTTGACAAGCTTAAGCACAGAATTATTGATCTCTGAGCTGCAGCAGAACTCCTAGGGATAATCTCCCAGTATATATTTGGCATTGAGTAGTAGTATTCAACACTTGTTGCTTTTGCTGCGCGTCACTTTTTGGTGGATAAATCAGCCAGTTTCCAGAACTTCTTTGATAGCTGTGCCTTGCTGAGTTTCCTTTTGCGTGGAAGAAAATTTGGGGCCATCATTTGGCCTCAGAACTGACATGTAGTGATAATTGTATTTTGAAATTGAGAGGATTTACCAAATAGTTGAACCTTAGGATTAAGTTGGAAATTCAGCCTATGCACTAAGTGTATGGAATAAATGAGTTCACTAGTTTTGTGAATCTGAAGGTCACAGCTATAGACAGAGAGATCCCAAACAGTAATTAACCAATTTATTGTTTGCTGTTGGTTGGAATATTTAAATCAAGATTGTATGTCACTGTAAGAGATGTGATCTAGCTCAGCCAGATGCAAGTCGCCTCAATGCAGAAATTGCCGAGTTAAATTCTTTGGCCTGTGCCGTGTACAGGGTCAGCCTGGGTGATCACAGTTGCCCTCTAAAAATGCTGGTTGTCAAAAATGAAGAGAGATGCATTTGAAAAAGGCACGAAACAGGGCTTGTTAGAAATGAAATGTCAATAGATAACGTGGAATAAGCAGATAATTGTCAATTTATGCAATTAGACTGGATGGATAAAATGGATGTGTTTAGAAAAACTGATGAAAAAATTGCTGGTTTCATGAAAGCATGAAAGTAACATTGGTTTATCTTACCGAACAAAAAAACCCACCTTTTTAAACTTTAACACATTCATAAAGTTGACTGTTGCAGCCCTGTGAGATTTGCAGAGCTGGTGGATCGTCTCTGTCCTTCCATACATATTTAATATACAAAACAGGACTCATGTATAAAGTGTTTGTTTGAGCTCCAGTGTTCTTAAAGAATCTGGTCACCTGAGGAGGAGGAAAATTGATGGGATAGGAAAAGGAAGGTTAAGGAATCGGAAAACAGGCTCCCAAACACACCACAAAGCCTGAATGTGCCTGTGTGCACATCTGCACTTGGTTTGTTTTATGCATTGTTGCACCTCAGTGGAGTCAAGTGGCAATAAAAGGAACCTTTATATTGGCTGCTTACTTTCTGAAGAGTTTCAAATACCTGTAAATTCAGAACCTATGTGGTAATCAGCCTTAGCTAAGGAAAACTTAATTAGATCCTTAGCAATATTAGAGTTACACAAGAAATGCTGAAATCAAGCAAATTGTCAGTGTCTCAGTTGTCTTGATCAGGAAAAAATGATTTCAAGGAAGTGTAAATGCAAATGCCTTTAAATCAAGTGGATATTCTTTAACGTGAGGCGTATTTGTCTTCCTTTCTGGATGCTTTTCCTTTTCCTCTTGTTGATACCTAGAGGAGAAAGGCACTACTTGTCAGATAGGACATTACTTCTCCCTCAAAATATCCATACAAAGAACAGGGAGTGACTTAGGAAAATGTAATTCTGTGCATTAGTTAGTAACCCTGAAAAACGCAGTTTAATTTGGGAGATTAGATTAGATTATGTTTTAAGAATATTTTAACTTTTTAATTAATGGCACAGTTCTACTGTTTGGCTTAAAAACTGCTGGTCTTTGTCCTGGTCTTTTCCATGGAGCTCCCTGTGGGAGGCAGCTATGTGCTCAAAAACAAGCTTGCAGAAGTAAAGCCTTGATTTGTATAGGAAATATATTGGGTTGCCTGTCATGAGCCCTAATCCCCTTAAAATACATCAGAATTTAGTGGTGACTCTTCTCATACCTGGAAATATTTAAACTGAGGCCCATAGGAAGATTGAACAGAGTAAAGCAAATTGAATTTGGTTTAAGAATTCATCCCTTTTTGTCCTACATATCTAATTCATTTTTCTCAAATGCTGTTCATATTGTGTTCCATATTAATTGCATATTCTATGTTCTTTATTCATAATATACCACTGATAATAACAGAAAATTAAATTTTTAATTCCCAATGATACCTTAATTTAATGTTCCAGTTACTTCTCTTCTTTAACTAATCTTCTGTCCTCTGAACAAATTTGATTAAAATCATTGCATTTATTAAGAAGAAATGGGCTAAAATGTATCACTTTGGTCCCACAGGGCATTAAAAATTCCTTTCTAAAGCATGTCTTTTGGTGGATGGCAGATTTTAGGCAGGGAAATGGCTGATTAAAGCTCAGAAATCACTAGGATATTGAAAAGTGGAAGAAATTACTTGCTTTAGTTACTGCTTTCTCATTTTTCGGGTAAGCCATTCCTCCGTTTTCTTGTCTCCTGATGCTCTAGTAATTATGAATTTGTGAGATTTGGGATAGGATGTTGGGACCCTGAGGAGTGATTTCAGACTCTTTTATCTTTCCTAGTGCTGTTTGCTGAGGGACCTTGCAGGCAAGTGCTGAGGAACACTCACCCTGAGCTCTCTTCACTTCTGTGCTGGGCTGAGCAGAGTTGGTGACAGGATGTTTAGGGTGGGATAATGCAGCCCTTGGGCTTTTGTGTTTGTACGAGACAAAAACCTGCTGTTTGTGTTTACATTTAGATGTCTTGTTATTGGTAACTTCATGCTGATTTTGTTACTTTGGATTAAAGTGTTAGTGTTTAGGTTTAACCTTCTTAGTTTTCTATTGAATTATGTGATTATCTTGGCCCGTTTGATGTTATGCATATCTGTGTAATTAGGATGTTGTAATCTTCTTCTTTCTTGGTCTCTGATGTTGGGTTAATGATATGTCCTTAGGAGTCTGATACAACGTGGTTAACTGGTTGGGTAGGGAGGAGTTCACTTGTCAGTGATTAGAATTTAAGCTTAGGTCCTTTTCCAAACCGGAATTACAAAGAAATACTTTTGAAATACTTGCATTTATTTTTATGGTTGTCCCTCTCAGTTCTCATTGTATGGCTGATTAACTGCATTCAAAACACGATTTGCTGCCTGTATAGTGACAGAACTTTTTTGAAAGTCTGAGTTAATGAAATTTAATGCTGTCTGTGCTGGCTTTTTAGGTCCTTTGAGCACCCATTAAGTAGGTTAGCTTCTCACTTGTGAAGCTCTTTCAGCTGTGAATTAGAAAGCATCTGCCTTTACTATATGCACTGTTGTCTCATAGTCATTCTAGTTTTCTCATATTCATTTCTAATTTTATCTCCTCCTGCCTTATTTCTGCAAATTCATGACATTAATTTTGTGATGCCACAGCTTAGTACACCTTCCACTATCTCAGCTTGCTCCGAGCCCTGTCCAACCTGGCCTTGGACACTTCTGGGGATGGGACAGCCACAGCTTCTCTGGGCACCCTATGCCAGGGCCTCACCACCCTCACAGAAAATATTTTTTTTCCTAATGTCTAATCTAAACCTACTCCCTTTCAATTTGAAGAAGAAATATGGCAAGCTAATAATATTTCTAGGTAGTTCATTATCTTCCATACTGGACAATTAATTGATTGCAATGATCTTTAATCGTTACAGATGTATAGCCTACTTATATGCATTCTGAAAACCACTCCTTGACACCATATGCTTTCATAATAAAGGCTTATATTTTTTTAGGTAGTGGGAAAATCAGGAGTACTTGGCTTGGTCCAGTGTAGGCCCCTGTTTTTACAAGGTGTTAAACAAACAGAAGAGAAATTCCGTCATCTACAGAGCTGATTTTATAAGTACACCAGGCAGGCAGAGGGACTGAACAGGAGCACAGAGGACACAGACTCACCTACATTTTTCTGGCAGCCCCTTGAAAAACCCCAGATGTCTGAATGGGAATTCACTGGGCAGTGATGCTGGATGTGAATTAGTGAGGCTGCTATTGCATTATGTTAACATCAGGAGGCCTGTATTGAGAACCTGATCTCTACTGTGCTTTATTGCCAAGAATCACTGCATAAAAAGATATTTGTCCAAAATAACTCACAGATTTGATAAGCTGCAGCAGGCTGATGGAACAGAAAATGATGTTGTGAAGTCTGTGGTAGTGCAATAGAGTAGTAGTTAGAAATTAAATAAATTTATTTGACGTTGCATAATAGATATTAGGACTAGATCAACACCTGTGCATCACATACAACTGCCTGGCTTTTGTCCAAAGTAGTTTGTTTTGTAGTTCTTGACTGATAATTTTGAACAATTTTTGTTTGAGTTTCAGGTAATTGATGAGTTTGTAGTGGAATCTGCACCTTTGTGGTTATTGCTGTTCAGTGTTAATGTGGTTTTGCAGGGTAAATAAGTGAAAAAGATTGATTTATCTTCTGTTGTGAGGTATAATAGAATTTTCAGGTCCCATTGCTATGTGTAGGAGGATCCTATATACCCTTAAGAAGCAGTGCTCTGGAAAATGAAAAGTTTGGTGTGTAAACACCAGCCAGGAAAGAATTAGCTTTTTGAGGTCTTTGTTAATGAGTACACATGTGCTGAAAGATAATAAATGATTGTCTTTTTGATAGAGTTAGAAGAAATATCCAGATGAAAGCTTTTGTGTTGTAGAACAGATGCATCAGGTTAGTTTTTTAGCTGGTTAATATGACATATTGATGTAGTGAATTTTGCTAGTTAATGACCTGGAGATTTTTCAGGGGCTTGCATTCTGTCTTTTTCAGAAAATACGAAGGGAAAGCCAGAGGCTGTATAATTAAGAAAGGTAAAACACTGAGCCAGAAGAAGGATCGTGTAGTTATATGTAAGAATAACATTTTAACCACGCTGCCTTGTAGAAAGAGTCCATTATGCTGCCAGTGAATTGGAGGGAAGCACATGCCTGCAGTCTGGGCCTGGAGTGTGGCAATGTATGGGACTCTCCCCATACACCACTTGACTGGTCTCTCAGCTAGTCAAGTGTGACAAATAATCCTGCACACTTGTCAGCACTGACAGCTGAGACTTTTTGCTGAGATGCCTTGACAGTGCTTGTATTAAACACCCAGGGCCGTACACTCCATTAAGTTTTTGTAAAATGAACTGTCTGTACTTGCTGTCTGGCAGCTCTTGGGAGCTGGAATCCTCTCCAGTGAGCCCCTTCAGCCACCTGACAGGTCGGGCTGGGATGGTTTTAGTGTAGTCTTCAGGGCACAATATTTCCTTGTATAGACAAGGTGGGATGTTTTAAATGATGGTCGAAGTGTAATGTGGAAGACAACCAAGTTCTCTGAAATGAAAATAGACAAAAAGGTTGTTTTGGGTTTTTTTTTTTGGATACACAATCAATGGCCGTGTGGAAGGTGCTCTGTGGAGATGTGAGATGTGGTTTGTGTATCACTCGAATCTCCTGATGGTGTTGCTCTATGTACCACCTACATCTCACTAGCAAAGTTTGGAAATACAGTCACTTCTAAGATTGGGATTTTCATTTTTATTGAAGAGAAATACTGATAGAATTGAATTGTATCTATAACTTCAAATGTAGCCATTTGTAGCCAAATGATAAATAGAACTGGAGGTTGATTATTGAACTGTCCGTTACACATATGGAAGAAATATGAGGTTCCCTTCCTTGGTATCTCTACTGTGTCAGGGTGCTGAGTGTTGTGGTGGTTGAGCTCCTGCCTGTAGTGGATGGTACAACATTACAGGTTCTCCAGGAGTGCAGTGGAATTACCTTGGCCTCTGGGTATGTGGGTTAGTTCATCAGGGTTTCTCTGTGATACTGCTGGAGACTTTTTAATTTCTGCTCACTTCCCAAAGGAGAAACATGAGTAACACCTACTGTATGGAATAGCAGAGTATAAAATTTTCAGTGATTTTAAGGAAAACGTTATTAAAGTCTGGATTTAAAGGCCTTTTTTGCATGTGTATATACACTCATGCAAGCACACCAGTTAAATACACTAGTTTACTGAGCATTATACTAAATCAACATACTTCTGAAATCTGGATTTGGTTTTAAAACAATTTCCCCATACGGTGTAAATTATAAAAACAGAAATAAGGATTTGGAAACTTAAAAAATTAAACTTGATATGTTTGAGCTGCACATATGACATAAATCAGTTTTTCTTATTCACTGCAGCACGTCTGTGCTATTCTGCTTGGGCATTGCAAGAATTTGGAATTAGAGCATGGTGCATGTGAACAGAAAAGCAGGAACACAGAGGTTACACAAAGAGGTTGGAGTTCTAATGGAAATTGAGTTCTTTCAATTTCCTTATAAATCTCGGTCTATCTGATTTTGCTGTGTTCATTCTTACATAATTATGTAGCTTAGTGATACTATAAATATTAATGTAGGACGTGATTTATATTACTGTGTATGATACTATTGTTAGCTGTGGTTCACACAAATCAACCTTGAGGATGTGAAGACAGTCAGTGGTTCACAATTTTCACCAGGAAAAGAGTTGTTTTCACAGCTTTGTTAACGTAACTATAAAACTTTGCGCACCCTGTGCTAAATTTTGGCCTGAAACTTCTCACCACAGGAGAATATACAACTTTTTGACACCTGATTTAACACTTTCCCCCCCGCTATGCTTCAGAGGTTGAAAAATGGAACTTGGCAGACTAACAGTATAATATGTGGGTTAGAACACGCATCTTGGGCCACGTGTATGTCTATTTAAAATTTTGGGAGTGATGGAAACTATTTATTTATGTGTGGAAAAAACCGTATACTGGCTATTAAAAGAGTGAGTCTTGGGAAAGTCTGAAAGAATAGGGAACCGCAGGCGAATAACTGGCTTAACACAAGGAAATGTGCGCTGAAAAGGAGGGATTTAGCAATAGAAGATGGGATTATCACATGATGAGTTGCAGCTGGTTCGGCAGAAGGACGGACACTGAAGCTAAACCCGATTCTTCAGAGCCTGCCAGAGGGCAGAGGAGCGGAAGCAAAACTTCTTGGCTGAAGTTATTGATGAGTTTTGTTGCAGCCCAGGTGTATAATCCGGATGCCCTGCGTTTGGGGGCAGGCTGCGCTTTGTTTGCAGGATGTGTTCCTGCAGCTCCCAGGCTGGATTTGTTTGGGAGCGTAGCTGCTGTCTGACCAGCCTCGCACGGGATTGAGAGGGGCTCCGGCTGCATCCGTGAGCCCCCCAGGGGCTGCGCAGCCCCGGCCGTGCTGCTGGGACAGCAGCGAGACTGCCGGAGCCAGCCGGGGCTTTGCTCTGGGTCACGGTGAATCAGGTGTGAGTTAGAGCCGTGATTCACAGCAGATGCAGGTCCCACTTCTGCACTGAAACCCGAGCAGGAGGAAACTCCCCCCACCCACGGCCATTTAGCCAGGGACACCAGTCACGGGATGGAGAGGGAACAAAGAGGGGCTCTGTGCGGGTCCCTGCCTCCTCTGCATCCCCCTGAGCATTGATTTGTAGCCAATTACCCCTTACATGCTTCATGCCCTTCTTCTTTCATTTCTTCTTCAAAACTATCTATTTGGATGAGTGTGGGTGTGCAGATGAGGTTTTGATCTCCTTTGCTCTCTGCAGAAGTAACTTCTGATGCCAGATTTTGTAAAATTTGATTTTGTTCATGCTGAGATACCTGCATGTCAATTTCCCTCCTGAAAGAATGTTTTCTTAACAAGCCCTGATAATGGAAATACCTGTAAAAGGTACCAGCCTACATCAGTGTAATTAGAACTTGGATCAGGGGGGAAAAAAAATAGTGACTACTTTATATTTCAAACCATGGAAATTAAAAGACTTGAATTTCTTACATTTGGCAGGGAAGGAATTTCAGTAGTAGTATATTATTCTGATCTTGAGGACAGAGATGCTTCTTTATAAATTGGAACCAGTGCTTCCCTATTGAGTGTATAATTGGACTGTTTCAAAATAATTATTTTTTGGGCTATATTGTTAAATTGCACTTTTCAGGCTCAGTTTTTTATTCTTTATAGAATTTTTTTTATTATTATTTTTTGAAAGCAGGAGTCACATCACTTTTTTATACAGACTCCTGAATTTTGATGATAATTTTCATCTGAAAATGGCTGCTGACTGTTGAAAGTCTATTAATGAGCAAAAAGTAGTTCATATTCCTAAACCATTGCTGAAGTTCCCGGTGGTTTGTCATTTTTGGTAGTGAAGACTGGGTGCCACTTTGTGATCAGAGTCCAGGTATTCAAAGCAAGGAAACCACTGCATGGGACTAAGTGGTGCCTGCCTCACGTACATCCTCAGAAAATACCTACCGTATCTCAAAGAAATCTTGAGAGTGCCTTAAATTTTGGTGTTTAAGAAGGAGGTCATGTATATATTGCACAAGATACAGTTTTTTGTGCTTCTCTTATTTATTTTTTAACTTTCCAGGTTCATATTTTAAACTTGGAGAGCACGAATCTGAGATATGAAAATACTGTATAAAATCATAGAACTCCATAAATTAGAGTCCAAAGAAAAATGGTCTGTTATTGTGACAAGGCTACTGAAATATTGAAGAGTTGATGGCTCTTTCCCTTTGGCATAACTTCCATTTAAAAAGTGAGAAAAAAAGACAATTTGTTTAATGGGGACACTTGACAGACAAGGTTGAAATTAGAGAGAAATGTGATTCTTTTATTTTGTCAGTCTCTGTAACCTTGTAGTCTCATAAATTAACTGTTCTTAAGTACTAATGACCTAGGAAAGGCAGATGTTGTATCCAGCTGTTAAATGGTTTTTTAATGCTTCCTTTTTTATAGAGACAGTTAATTCCAGGGTAAAGCCTCAACCATTTCAGGAAAGAAATTTCTAATGTAGTCCTCAGATGATTAGCAAGAGCAATGGTAGTGTGTAAAAGCAGTATGAACATCCGATATTAACTACTGATTTTGAGCCATCCCCTTATCCAGAGGTGACAGGACCTCTGTGTTTGAGTGGGGTAGGAAGAAAGGAAAGTTGGGGCTGGGGAAACCCAGAGCTTTGCTGCCTTAGGCTCTTCAGCAGGAGAATTGAGCATTGTGTCCTCTGTTCCAGAAACTGGAGTTCACTTCAAGTTCTGTATGTGGTTTTGGGCACCACAGAATAAGAAGGATACAGAGTTATAAGAGAGTGTCCAAAGGAGATGATGAAGAAGGTGAAGGGTCTGGAGGAGAAGCCATACCAGGAGTGGCTGAGGTCACTTCGCCTGTGCAGCCTGGAGGAGGGGAGACGGAGCTCAGACCTCCTTGGGGTCTGCAGCTTCCTCATGAGGGGAAGTGGAGGGGCAGGTATCGATCTCTTCTCTCTGGTGGCCGGTGACAGGATTTGAGGGAACAGCCTGAAGTTGTGTCAGGGAAGGTTTAAGCTGGCTATTAGGAAAAGGTTCTTCACCCAGAGGGTGGTTGGGCACTGAAAGGCTCCCAGGGAAGTGGTCACAGCCCCAAGCCTGATAGTTCGTGGAGCATTTGGACAATACTCACAAGCACAGGATGGGATTGTTGGGGTGTCCTGTGCAGGGCTGAGAGCTGAACTTCAGTGATCCTGGTGGGTCCCTTCCAACTCGGGATATTCTATGATGAACTAAGTTTATCAGCTTGCAAGGTGACTGAATGCTCTTTCACTGTCTGGCGAGTGTCTCATGCTCACCGTGTTCACGACTCTCAGCTCTTCCTATTGCTCCCATTTCCCTCTACAGGCTGAGAGTGCTTGGATGGAGCTCTGAGCAGCCTGGTCTAGTGGAAAGTGTCCCAGCCCATGGCAGGGGTTTGAAATGACATGAGCTTTAAGGTCTCTTCCAACCCAAATCATTCTGTGATTCTCTGTCTGAAAACATGAAAATACATTATACTGAACTGCAACAGAATCATTTCCCTAAAAAACACCCTTTTTTTTCACTTAGACATTTTTATTCTTTGGTGTGTTACTAATGGACTGACAAAGAGGAAAAAATCTGCAAATCTTTGGTCTTAGGTTTAGCTTATGACAGATTGCAGGCACAGCAGATTTGAAGTCTTTATTTCAGTACCACATAGTTTTGTAACTAGTTTTAAGTACACTGTACAAGCTTTGTCACTAATAAACCCAAAGGTACATTTTTACACTGCTTTCATCTCTTACTGGCTTTTTCCCATCCTAGTGTCACATCATACACTTCACGTATTTTCATAATTCTCATGTTATTTTTTAGTCTGTGTCTTCTTTTACATTCTTCCTTAACCGTGTCAGAAAGCAATCATAAAAAATGATTTATTTTTACTCCAAATGGAAGTTCGTGGGTATTCAGAAAGATTATATGAGGGTTTTAGTGCTGGCTTCATTAGCTGTGATCCTGTTCTTATTCAAATCCTCGCTGGCAGAACCAGTGAAATAACGTCAGAGGATTTTTATGTGTGTGGAATTACGTAATTTGTTTTGTAAGTATACAATGAATACAGAAGCGGGGAAAAAAACCCAACCTTTTTCATTAATTACTACACAGGAAAACACAAGATTTAATCTTTTAAAAACTTTTAGGTTGTTGGGGAGCATTGGGAATGATGCCATGTCAAATATTTATCCATCCCTTCCAGAAAAAGTGTTGTGTGAGGTAAGAAAGGAAATGCAGTTAGAACAGCAAAAACCATTTCTGGCCACGTAACACATCGATCATTCTTACAGGGAAGAAAAAAATGTGCCCTGCATTACTTAAAGGTGCTGGGAAGTAGGATGGAGCCTAATTCTGTTACGGGAACAAATCGTTTTGCCCTTCCTGTAACAGGCCAGTGTTTTTGCAGCTGCTTTTTGTCCCTGAATATTCTGGGCTTATGTGCTTGTCACTGGAAACTCAATGGTTACCAACAATACGGTTCTGTGTTTGTCACTCTTGAGGAAACGTGGAGCAGAGCTGGGCAGAGAGGCTTCCTCTGCTGAGAAGGGACCTCTGAAGGATCCTAATGGGTGGAGGTGTCCTTTGACTGGAGGAGAAGTGTGTTTTGGCCCTGCTGAATGGAACAAATTGAATTGTTTAGTGTTTGGAAATACAAAAATGAGTTTGAGTAATCAGGAGGTCTTGTGTATTTACTAGCAGTGTGATTGAAATCACATGGAAAGTAATTTTTGTCATCAAATTCTACATTTCTGCTGGTATCACGTATTCCTGGTAGTCTGAAGAGGGGAGTTAGGCATGTTTAGCATGCAATGATCAACTTACCTGAGCTCTGCAAGTGATTTATTTTTGCTTGTGTCCCTGTACTTGCACAGCTGGTGTGAAGGCTGGCTGTGGTGGCAGGTCGGAGTCCCCAAGGACAGGTTTCGTGGTCCTCACGTCTGTGTCACTTGAAGTGTCTTGGCCTCTTCCTGACCTGGGATTTTAGCCTGCAACTTGCTTCCAGAAATAAGTGAATGAATAAAAATACAGCTGTGTGAAAACAAGAATGCAGCATGGTTCTCACTTACAATAAATATCCTGGGCTGATTAATTCTCTTGACAGTTTCCTTATGCCACTGACCAAAATAACATTGCTGTTATCTGTGTCAGTTGGTTCATCAAGCTTACCTCATATCAGGCAGTTCAGCTCTGTCTAAATAAAATATTCTTGATGCTTATGGTTGCATTCAGAATTCCTTTAGCAAATCAGTTAGAAACAATGACCTGTTTACCTAGGGGTAAGGTGAAAATCTCCTGTACTTTTTTACATTTAGAAAGGAAAAGTTGGGTAAAACAGAGAATGCATTAATGAGTGAGTGATACCAAAAGCTGTCAGACTTCTGAGCTGTATCTGCCCCTGTTATCAACTACAGTAAAAAAATTGTGGATCTGCTTAAAAGAGGGTGTTTTATTCACCATGTAAGTCAGGTTCACTGCTGATTTATACTGGGGGTCTGCTCCAGACCACCCACCCAGGAATACTGAGTAGATTGAGACTTTTTATAGACTGAGAGGAGCAGCCTCACATTCACAAGCCCTGGTCCTCCTGGAATCCTGGTCTAGTGGGAGATATCCCTGCCCATGGCAGGATGTTGAAACTCAGTGAGCTTTAAGGACCCTTCCAACCCAACCAACTGTGAAGTTATTTATTTGTGCAGTGGCACACTTTCATTTGGAGGAAATGGCTTCTAAAATGGTGTTATATGAAATGTTACTGTGTGAATTACTTGCTTTGTAAATTTTTTTCCCCAGTGACATTAATCCAGTTTTAAGCATGTGAAACTTCTGTGAAATTGAAGTAGTTTTACTTAGTTTTGCTGTAAAAAAGTCTCCTATCAGGAGGAAAGCAGGAGGCTGTGGATGCTTTTTGGTCATATTAACTTGTATTTAGCTGCAATGAGGAAAGCTCTTAAGCAGTATTTAATTTTGAGCACAATAATCCTTGTGTTTGTCAGTGAAACTAAATACAAGTTATTCACCTGCTCAATGTCCAGTACACCTTGAGTGGTGTTTGTAAAGGGTTGTGTAATACCCATGTCCATACAGTTTTGTCACACCATACTTCTTTGTGACATTATCTATAATTGAATATTAAAAATAGAATTTCTGATGTGCAGCAGGCTGGAAAAATCAGGCAAAGAAGTAATTGTCTAGGGTCTGATGAAGCTACTATGGAAGTTCATGTTAAAAGTTGGACTATTGGAAGGGTTCTCTCTTGATTTCCTAAACCCTTCTCTATTTTGCTAAAACGTGCTTCTCTGGGTAGGATCTGTTCTTCTCTATGCAGTGGACCTCTGTGCCAGGATTTGTTGCTCTTGTGTGGCAATCCAGCCCTTGCCTTGCTGAAGTGAAGTCCCGTTTCACTGTGGTGGGACTGTGCTGTGCTGTTTTGTTAGCAGTGTTACTCATACGATGCTTCTCTTTGAACTGAAGAACAGTGGCATTTGTGAGTGTTTATGCTGCTTTTTGGTTTCAAAACCGTGACCATCACCAGGACCATCCTTCCCTTCTGACAGGGACAGTGAGCTGTATCACATTCTCGAAACAGACAGGAATGAACATGATTTGTACCAAAGCCATCAGTTCAATAGAAATCTCTCTAAACCCCCTCAAAATCTGCAAGGGTTCTCTGAATTGACTAGTTTCCTTAAGATCACTGCTGAATATTCATTGTGAAGATGTAGCAAAATGACTTTTATTTGTTCCCAAGAGTCTAAATTTTAGACAAATAAGAATTAGAAAACAATGCAAACCCAACCCTCAAAAGAAACCCACCAAAACCCCCCCATTAATATTCGATTTGAACAGAATATTTCAGATGAACAGGATGTTACTTGACCATTTTTAGTTATTGTATTTGTCCGTCATAAGGGTTTTTGCCAACATTAATGTTCCATGAAGCTTGCAAAAAAGCTCACTCTGCAAAGGAAAGTATTTTTAAGAAAAAGAAACGTAAATCCACCCAATTCTGAGAAGGCTCGAAGGGTAAAACTGGTTGTTCCTCAAGCAATGACCATAAACTTTGGCCTTTCAGTGTAACATTGCTTCCACATAGAAACAATTTACCTTGACAGTGCCTGATTAAGTCTGTTTTACACCATCAAGGAAGTTTTAATTCTCTTGTGGTGATGGTACCAAAGTCACTGGGCTTCACTCTGCTGCTCTGCAGTTCTTTGGAGGAAAACTATTTAAATTAAAGGCATAATACTCATTTTACTGAGGAGTTGCATCAAAAATGCAAGTATGGAAGCACTACCATCTTGATGGAGGGCTATATTGAAAGTCGTCAAATAAAATGTATATTGGAGGAACTGTCAGTGAAAAGGGTAATTAATCAAGATCCTTGCTCACCTTGTTTTTTATTTTTGTCTCTATTAGAATCCTATGAACATGACAATAGGTGTTTTCTTCTGATTAATGACCAATCTGTGCAATTGATCCAGCAGATTCAGTCACTGTTTATGATTGGCTTTCTGTCTAATAAAATACTGCTATTCATTTTCTGTTCAAAGATCTAAGTATTTCAGAACTTCTGAGATTTTAAGGGCTTTGATGAGGTAACTGTTTTTGTATGTCTTAGTGACCAAAGAACAATTAAAAAAAAGAAATGAGGAAAAAAATCCAAGATTTAAAAAATAAACAAACATAAGACATGTATATAGATATTTATCTCACATGAATATGTACTCCATACATATTGATAAATATACTACAAATATTTACGTATTTTTGTATACATTAAAAAACACACACAGTCTCTTCACAGCAGTTGGGCACTGTAGCCTGCACCACAATATATAAAGATTATCTCTGACTCTGTTATTTATTTTATTCTTGATGTGAATTTGACACTTGAGCATCATAAAACACTTCCATACTTTGCAGAATACAGGATGAATTTACAGATTGTGCAGTTTGCCTCACCACCTTCCTCCTTTCTTACTGCAAAGCTGGTAATACCGATTTCTCAAGGTTTTCATTTAAGTTTCTGACTCGTTCAGTGTTGGTCAATAAATGACATAAGTTGTGTGTCAAAAGAAAAGATTCTCATGACCACCCTGGAGTGTTTAAGCTGATGGTACTCTGTCAGGGATGGTAATTGCAGTGGGAGTGACAGGCACTGTTCTCTGCTGACCCCTCACTGTGGTTTCTGTAAAAGACAGGACATGCTGTATGAGATATTTTTCTCCCATAAGTTTATTTTTTAGGATTTGTGAAGCTATGTAGTCATCTTTTTGAACTATTGTGAATGTCAGTCCACTGCTAGGCCGTCATTCAAAAATAAAGATCACAAAAAAATCAATTATTAAACCTATCAGGGTGCAGATCTGTGGCCAGATGAATGGTGCAGGTGGCTCCTGATTGTTCTTGCTCTCTGGAACTCATTATCCAAAGTCTGGGTGTTGCACTTTGAGCTGGGCTGCAGCAAGCTCATGGAAACTGTGCTGCTGACTCCAGTGGAATAAAGTTAGTGAATATAGTCCCATGTAGGAAGTCTTTTTCTTTTAGTGCTAACAATGTTTGAGTGAGATTCTAACATTCCTGATCCTCAGCAGGGTGTTAGACCAGAAGGTTGACTTCTGCTCCCATAAACCACTCAGCGTATATACTTTAAAAAAAAAAAAATGAGGTCTCCATATCTCATTTCATAGGAAACAAATGGAATGTAATCCAATATAATGCCACCTACAGCTTTTTTTTTTTGCCAGTTTCCTGTTTAAATTACGTTTTCTGTTTTAATTTTCACATTAGCCTTCTCTTTGATGTAATAATTGAGTCTTGTTAGGAATAAAAGGAAAAAAAAACTCACTGAGGAACGTGTTTCATAGATTTTAAAAGAGGTAATTTGTAAAATTGCATTATTTAATAAAACTCTGGATGACTTCTGGTATGGATTTTGGCTCTGTAACATAGTGATATTCATAAAGATAGCTGTCAAAGAGGAGACAATGCCTGGAAGATTTTATAGTGTAAAGGGTCAAAACTCTGGCCTGTCCTTAAAGAAGGACAGACCTGTTCTAGCTGCAGTACTGATCATACTGGAGTTCAATAACTCATCTCCCTGAATGCAATTCATGTTCGTTAGTGACCTGCAATCAGCCTGAACGTAACTCCTTAGTGCCTGATTAGTAGAACATTTAAACTTAACAGAACATGGCATTAAGCATCTTCTGCAGAGGGGCACAGGTGGGCCATACATTTTTGGATGAGGATGACTGGGAAAATTTCAGAGCAGATAAGGGGATGCTCTTGGTGAGCATCATCACCTGAGCTTGTGCAAAATGTGATCAGTCCAGGGGGGTGGCACAGGAGAGGATCAAAACTCTTCATACCCTAGGTAATTAGGAAGTAATTTGTTTAATTTAGATTTAGTAATCATTGCAAGTCATCAGATGGTGACCTCAGGGTGCCAAAAGCCACCAGTGACTGATTGGGTTATTTTCTATTATAAAATAACTCAATATCAGACTTCATGTCCGTGTGCTTATGCTCTGTTGTGGATTGACACTAACAATCAGGCATGGACGCAGGTTTAATTCATATGTTAAGGTTTCGGGTCAACGGGCAAAAGCCTGGCCCCTCGTTTATTTTCACACTTATATACATATGTACAGACAATCAACAATTGGATGAAGAGGTTAAGCCTCTCTAAATTGATAGGATATAAATTCAGTCTATCACTTTCTTCTGCCTCTGGAGAAGGAATGCAAAACAATTCTGAAAGTACAGCTTAGAAAAGATTAGTTACAAAAACATGGGCATTGTTTATCTTACAACTTATGAGAAAGTCTTTCACTGCTAATGCGAACAAGGCATGTAGTGAAAAACTAGAGTAACAATGCTCCTTGGTTTGTGGCTGTGACTTGTGAATATAGCACCCCTCTGCAAGAGCCTTGATGGGGGGGATTGGATTGGATGATGTCCAGAGGTCCCTTCCAACCTTAATGAATCTGTGATTCATGCTTGTAAAACAAAGACTGCATACAAGAAGGCAGAAGTGGTTTTGGTGAGGTTTTTTTGTGTTTTGTTTTGTTTATTTGTTTGGTTTTGGGGAGGGTTTTTTTGTTTGTGGTTGGTTTGGTTTTGCTTTTGCTAAATAATTAGGTGAAGGAAATGGTGTTTTTCTTTCTCTAGAGCTGCCTGCATAATAACCCTTGTGGTTAAATAAAATTTAATTGGACTATGGATCCGTAGATAGTAGTAATCATTGTACCTGTTAGCCTGAAGAAGATGCATTTAACCTTATGAGTGTGTTATTAATAGGGCAACATTATTTAGGGTTGTTGGGAAAATCAGTATTGAGATACAGTTGCCCTGGACATTAATATCATTAGAACAGAATGCTTTCTGGTTGGTAGGGGAAGATGATCTATGACAAAGGAAAACTCCTGACTTGCAGAGAAGAGGGTGCTGTTGGGTACAGTGTTCCTTTCCTGAAAGGCTGGGCAGTGGGAAATTAAAAAAACCCCTGGGAATAATTGACTGCTGTATCCAAGGATGCAGGAGTAGGGAAAGGGACAATGAAAAAGACATTTTGCCGTGACATTCTGACACTGATTTTCATAAATCTCCAGTTGTAGGCTAATGAAATGTTTTGTTTTGCACACCAGGAGTGCTGCTCTGTGTGCTCTGGCAGCCTGTTGGATGTTTATTGTGGTTGGTGGTGAGGGAATGCTGAGAGCTCGGGATTTAGCAAGGGGAGTGTTGGGTGCCACGCAAGGGACGGTGTTGATTCTGGTGCTGCTTTAGAGTTTTAGAGTAGCATCAATTTACTGTTTCACTGGGCTGAATCTTCCTGGTGTTAGACTAATGCAAATTGTAGCTGCCTGATGGATGGATGGAACCAGAAATACCTCCCAAGTCTCCATTCTGCTGCTTGAAAGCTTAAGGTGCAAAAATTTATGGCTGACTTGCCCAACTTGTGCCATCATGGGGCATTCAATTACAGATCTATGAGGCTGGCTGGGTATTTTTCATTTTCTAAACTTCTACGCAGTTATTCATTCCAGGACATATTCAAAGTGTAGTGTTCTGGAAACTGTGTGTCCCTTCTCTCTTAAACTGTTGAACTGCTGCTAAGAAGCCTCAAGGGGAATAAAAAAATAAGTGAGCTGAATCAGATCACCCAGGCTGTGTTACCTGCTGCCACCTGCTCGCAGGATGATGAGGACTTTGGGTAATGCCTGCTGATTTAATGATGATGATTTTCTATGTGGTCGTTGAAACAACTGATAAGTTTTGTGTTCCAGTACTTGCACATTTTCTGCATGTGTTAAAGGTACTTGAATTTGTGGTGATTTTGTTGGAAATTTCGACATCATAATGTTCTTGGGTTTCTAGCCTGGAAGTGCTTCAGTGGCTACTTGGCTTTACTCTGCTTCTTGCCCAGGGTTGAGAAATCCAGATGTGCTTGGTTGGGCAGTGGGGGACAGGACCAGCACTGAAAGGAAATGCAGCCATTGGGCTCAGCAGGACTGAGTGCCAGTAGGGTGCTTTTAAGTCTAAATAGGTTAAAACTCTTGCTAGGTTGAATGTTACGGCTTCCTCGAACCCCACATGTTATTTCTAAAGCTTTAAGATTCTCTTTCTATGTAATAGGGTGTAAAGCACCTTCCTTTTCTTCCTGCTGGTGCTGCTGAAACGGTAACTTTTTGCTAGGATAGGTAATGATTAACTTCGGTGCTATTTGTACACAGGGAGGGAAACAGCTGGCACATTGCCAGGTTTGCTTTGGCTGCCCTGAAAAACCGAGCTAAATCCTGGGGGGTGAAAACCAATTGGTCACTGGCAGGGGGCAGTGTCCGAGGACTTACCCAAACTTAAACCAAAGCCACTGCTGCTGTGTTGAGGAGACCTGCTCCAGGGCAGAGGGTGAGGAGGTGGTGTCAGAGCACCTGCTCAGCATCTGGCAGGCAGATGTGTGACCCAAGTGGGAAAAGCTGTAACTGCTCTTTGAGGTGGTAACGGGAGAGACTTTCCCCTTTGCTACATAGAACTGAGTCTTAGTTTGTGTTTTAATTGAGTCAGTATCCTCTGAAATATTTAGGAAGTGCATTGCATGGCGGTGCTGGTCAGTCTGCAGGTGGGATGTTTACGAAGGTTTGCCTGAAGCCTCCTTTATTCAGTGTCCCATCTGTATGTATCTCCCAGTACTTTGCAGAGAGGGCATGCAATTAGAAAGCCTGCTCTAGGCTGGGAATTCCCAAACCTCGGACCTTGTTGCCGCTCCTGGGGAAAAGGCTTCTGTTTTACAGTGGCAGGGACAGCAGCTCAGGGCTCTGTGCTACATCTGGCAAGTGTTTTGGGAGGTGTGCAAGTCCCCAGCACAGCTTCCTGCCTGCACACAGGGTGGTGCATGGGGCTGCCAGGCTGTGCTTGGCCATGGGCAGGTCCTGGAGAGCCATTCCAGACTCCCATTCTTCTCACACACTGCTAAATAATGGTTTGTTTGTCACCAGATGCATGAGGAACCTCGCAGGGGTTGGTGGTGAGGGTTGTGAGTCTCTCTAGGTACTCTAATAAAGGCATATTATTTTCTAGCTAAAACTTGGTTATTTTTTCCTTAAATATCTCTGGTATTAAGTAATGCTGGTGTAAGGTGGTGTAGATAGATGCACCCTGTATCTCTCTAAATCTGTCTCTAATCTTGTCTAAAACCATATGCTTGGCAGCTTAAGAGCCATAAGTAGAGGATACAAATGTGAAACATCAGGGATGTTTATGTGGAGTGCTAAGGCATGATTCATACTGAAATAATTTTATGTTGTGTATTCCTAGCTAAATATTAGCAGGATTCATATGACTACCAGAACTTGATAATGTGTGAAAACTGTGACAAAACCACTTGAGATGCACTTTAGTTATATCAGGGAAATAGAGAAGACTCATACATCACTGTGAGAAAAAAATGCATAATGCTTCAGTAAATGTGTTTTAAGTACGTAAAAAGAATAACAATAAGTAAATAAACCTGTTAGAAGTAGTTGAAAAAATGTTTTGTAGGTGTTTGATGTGTGAATGTTCTTTGTTTAAAATTATTTATGTTTATTTCCTCATTTTGTCCCTTCATTTTTGCCCTTTCAGAAGCTTTCTTCCAGAATGGTCTAGAAAGTTTTCTTGCAAGGCTTTTCTTTTTCCTTGGAAGCAAAGCACTTGCCATTCTTCCCCTTAAGCAGTTTTTTGTTTAGTTGTAATGTAACTTAGAGCAGCGTTGGAGCATAGTTAATGGCAGGGAAAGCAAGTACAAGGCAGGTACTGGGGACGCCGTCTATGGCAGGCAGCTCTCCATTCCTGCAAAATTAACAGGCTTCCCTTCAGGCATGGCTTAATTAATATGCAGATTATTTGTACTACTACCAGAGGAAACGGGCATTGTGCAGACAGTCACCAGTTATTCACTTTCCCCCCCTTTTTTAATCCGATTTCATGTCCCTCCTTTGATCCATGCTACCTCATATTCTTTTTAAAAAATACAGTATGTACATAATACATGTATGTGTAAATAAACACAAATACATGTTAGTTAACAGAAGCCAAAGTATCTGCTAACCTTGCTTGGAGTGGCACTTTGGGATGCTTTATGGTGGGTGTACAAAGCAAGCCTGGCACTGCTTCCCTCGGTGTGAGGATTTGGCTGCACTGGAGCTGTGTTTTATGTCACTTGAAAGTGATATGGGCTAATTATTTCTATGGGTTGTTTCCCAAATGGTAAAATAATGTCAGTACTGTTCTCAAATAGCAACAAACTTGGTAATTAAAAAAAAAAAAAAGGGGGGGGGGTGATGAATTTGTTTCTGAGAGAGAGGAAGAGTCAAGTAGGGCAATATATGGTGTGTCAACTATGTAATTACAGGAATGGAAAGACAAAAAATACTTGAAATAAATTTATTTCTATCTCTCTGGTATCTGAAAATCAGAAGCTGATGAAAAGCTTCTCTTACTTTGTAAAAGGAAGAGTGACTTGCATCAGCTGTCACTTATCTCCTGTGTTATTTTTCCCAGTGTTGTCATTCCTGCTAATATTTCCTGTCAATGCTTTCCCAGCTCCCTTAAATCTCATGTTTTTTGAAGGCTTGCTTGAAGCCTAGAGGTAGACTAATATCCTTCTCCCAGAGGTTTACTTCTGGCTGCTTCTGCTGGAGGGTGGAGGTTAGAGATGGAGCCTGCTTCATGTATTTGTAGTTTTTCTTTGAGGTGATTAGTGCTTCAGTTTACTGAAAGTATGAATCCCAAACTTCCTCTAAAATAAGGCTGGGGGTAAGTGGTGGTTGACAACTTAAGGCTGTTTTTGTTCTGTAGCTGGTGGAAGCCTGAAAGACTTGATGTTTATGACAAGAATTTCCACTTTCTTTTATGTGTAAGCTTTCTATACAAGCAGCAGATTATGAAAACACACATTTTAAAAAGTGGTGAAATGGTTTTAAATGGCTCCTAAAGTGTTTCTTTTTCAGAGACAAACTATCTTTATATGTTTATAAAGTCTTTTGCTAGTGGGGAGGGATGCCTGATTCTTTGGGCTTCTTCTCTGCAAAAGAGCTAAGCAAGCTTTTATTCAAATGAAAAGATTGCTATTGAAATCAATTTAAAGATAAAATGCAGAAGTAACTGTGACATGCTAGCTAAATTTTGTAGGACTGTTTGCCACTCTTAAAAGTGTGCTACAGAGATACACACGTAAATAGGAGAAGAAAGTGGTAAAGGAATGGGGAATATAAACCTGCAAGCTTTCTTATTAGCTGAAGTGGAAAAATAGAAGTCCCAATTTTTGTCCTTTTTCTTCACATTTTTATTTCCCCCCCTTAAACCAGAATTTCTACACAAGAATCCGCACTGAGCAGCTGACAGGCAGCAGCTTGGAAAGTTAGCACTGAAGCAAACAAACCCTTTCCTATATCATGCACTTCTGTGATCTCTGTCTTAAAAAAGAAAGAAAAAATCTCATTCTTTGAGCATTCATGTGATAATCTGCAGACTAATAAGTGTACTTATTACTAAGGTTTAGCTGGTTTGTGTTTTGTGGTTTTTTTGTTTTCTTTTTCCTGAGTGCCCAGTACTTCCCCGTTTAAGTATTCAGCACGAGTTTTTCAAAGCAGTGTAAGTAGAAACAGAACGTTAAGGGGCTTCACAAGTGCCCACAGTATTTGCTTTACAGATGGACAAAGAAGAATTTGCTACATTGACGAATGAATCTCGAATTTCCTGAGTTAGCTGTAAAGAAGTGTATAGCGTGACTCGGACTAAAGATGTTCTAACAAGTTGGACTGACTGGTGTGAATGTTTTTTTGTGATGGCTCCACTAAGTTCAGCATCTTTGCATTATTTATAGCCATCTGCTTGATGTGTTGAAGGCTCTGGCTCAATTAGATTACCTTTTAGCAGGAACAGCTCTCAGGAACAGTGCAAACAGGCATGTGCCTGGCTTCTGCAGAATAAATAAGAAAGTAAATAAAGTCAGCCGTGTCTTCCTGCAAGGCTCTTTAACTGCTTTACTTATGGAATAAAAAGGACATAAAATGAAAATATTTCAGGACAAAATATGTGATGACCTTTTCCCCTACAGTGTGAAAAGGGGGTGTTAAGGAATGGAATTATCCATGTATTTACAATGGATTACAAAAAAAGCCCTAAACCAAAACCAATCCCCATACTAATGAGTTATAAATGCTTCCAAGCTTCTGAATTTCCAAAAATCTACAGTTTCGATTTGTAGGATGGAGTTATTTATAAACTTAATTGGGGGGAGATGTGGAAGTGACATTTTAAACAAGTTATTTAGAAAGACCAGCCAGGAATGATGGAAGCCATAACATACTGTGGTGCTGTGACCACAGGCGAGTCCTTCAGTCCTATTTCAGTCTGTTTCTAACAGCAGCACTGGGAGAACAGCATTCCTCTTCTGCAGGATCTCGTTTGGAGAAAAAATTTGCTCTCAAGTGAGTAATTTCACTGTGGAAATATGAGACGAGTGAGGTAAATTGCACTGACTCCCTCTTAATTGTGGGTGGAGAAAGGAAAAGAACATCTCTGATGCTTCTGGAGAGCTGGAAGCTGTAAACAAGAGCGTGCAGCCTCAGAACTTCCCTGTGTGCTGAGTAACCAAGGTGAGATTGAGAGGCAAAACAGTCTTTGGCCTTTTCTGCTTTTCACAGCAGGGGTGAAAGTGAAAGGATGAGCAAAATCTTCTGGAGGTCAGCGGTGGTGTAAGGTCAAGGAGAGCTCAAGCATTCATTCACTTGTGCTAAATAAACCCCTATCAGCAATGCAAAATGAGAATGTTAATTAAGAGACATAAATGGATGGTGACAGTGTTGGTATGGAAGAGAAATGCTGAGGAGTAGGCTTGTAAGCTTTTTGTGTTCCCACCAAAAACCTTTACCCTCAAGGGTGATGTGAAAACTTTGAGTTCCACGGTCAGTCAGGAAAATTTTTCTGGGAAAACGATGGAATCTTAGTGGAAATGTGTGGGTCAGTATAGTCCTAATTTTTTAATTATTATTTTTTTCTCTTGAATTTAACTTTTCTTAACTGCTCAAGAGAGTGATATACTAAGAGTCAGCATTATTAACATTGACACTATGGAGCAGTTTCAGTAGTTGGGAGCTTTTTTGCGTGTTGATTAGTGTTTGTTTAGGGGGAAAAATATTAGAAGGACATGGAATTCTGCGTCCATGGAGGTGAAGAGATGCTGTCCACTCTAAGGACCATGGCTAACTGGAGCACACACATCAGTAACATTCTTACTTGTAAGTTTGTGACTTGGGTCTTAGCATCTGCCTCTCTCTTAATTGGACAAATTGCAACCAATACAAATTATTATGACAATGACAGTAATTACAGATTGATAAATTAGAGGAACAAAGATGCTGCAAATAATTTGTTCTCTCCCCTAAATCATCTCGGTCTGTGGTTGTATGGAAACGCTGCCATTTCTTCATCCTCTGGAAGTTGTTTTTCGCTTTCAAGCTGCTTCTCGATATTCTGAAATCAGCCTGTTATTATCTTAGCATGACATTTGGCCTGCAGTTCCCAGCCAGGGATGGAAAAGGCTATCATTGGGCCTCTCTGCACAAAATAGCTGGGCAGAACATTTCTGTACACAGGGACTGTTATTCTCACCTTTTGAAGAGCAATTTCTTTGATAACTTGGAGAATATTTGACCTTCAAAGTAAAAGCTGCAGGCAGTACAATTTGCCTTTGTAGTAGTTGTGTAGAGGGTTGGATTTTGTGTGTGTGTGTCTTCCGTGTTAGTTTTGAGAACAATCTCTTCACTTTTCTGTAAATTGCAGTGATCGTTGTTGAGCTGGTTAGTCCCATTCAGACTTAGAACTGACTTACCAATAATGGAGAACAGGTAACATTTAAGAAAACATCCTTTCTTGAAAAGCTCATAGAATTCTTAAAAGCCTCTTCAGCTATATATGAGAAAATCAGGTTTCTTGTATTTTCTGTGTAAGGTGTAAGTGATTTTCCCCTGACAAAAAACCCTCTCTTGTTGTCTCTTCAGGCTAAAGGAAAAAAGGATGTGATGTGTGGATGGAAAACCTGTCCCCGAAGTGCCTGTACCCCAAACAACTGCAGGTCTTGCACACTTGCCAACTAGCAAAAACATGTACCCTTGTCTTAATTTGAGGATGGCTTGGGAGGCTGCTCAGTAAAGAGGTCAGAGCAGATCCTGAGCTCTTTTAGAACTGTTATCATTTGTTTTATATCCTATCAGAGGAGCTTCAGGAATGACTTCAAGGGAATTTATATAAACACATACATATAACACAGTTTTGTTCTTAAGTTTATTATGGAACTTGTGCTTCTAAATTCTTGAGCACATTTAAAAACTTGCCACTAGTTTTTAAAAACTTGGATGTGTTCTGGAACACTGTGGCACAAATAAATATTGCCAGCAATTGAAGATCCCACAGTAAGCAAAGAAAGAACTGTTTTCCTATTGGAAAGATTTTTGCACTAGCATTTAAAGATTTTGCTGAAAGAATAAATATTTAAACTTTGCTCTGTCCACTGTTCTGTCAGCTGTTGAGATTATTGATGTGTTTTCTGATTTTGACCAGAACATCCAATATGTGCAACTGACAGAATTCAGGTGTTGCAGGTGCACACCAAGGGGCAGGATCTGATTGCATATTGAGGTAGTCACTGGTTTCTCACTTGGGACAATAGTATTTTCTAAAAAGAGCTATTTCTGTTGAGGCATGAGAGTATTTATTACAAAAAGTTAGGGCAGAAAGTCCATGCTGAACAGTGATTGGTTATTGTGAAACACTTGTCTGTATTAATATCTGCTGTGTTGCAGTAGGTGTTAATGTCTTAAATTTAATACTAAGGTTTAAATTTCAAATTTGATCAAAATAATATCGTTTATCTTGGGACTGCCTTTTCTGTCTGAATATTGTGTACTGACAAATAATACAGTTTTTGTCAGTGATTTTTCCAAAATCGGTGAAGTTTTGCTAGATTTGTATCATAATAAGTAAACAGATTTTCCCCTCCATTCCAGTAGATTGGTCTCTTTTGTTCATCATAATGTACTTTTTCAGCTTTCCTTTTATGTTTTCCAAACTTGATGTATCTGTAGGAGACTTGGGCAAGAGGCTAAAAGCTGCATTTTATGGAGCATGTGTCTGGCTTCCTGAGACACCTGGATACATCTGTGGACAAGGAGCTGAATTAGTTGCGTGTGTTATTTGTTTATGGAGCACTGCTGCACTCTGTGGACAGACAGAGTGGATAATCTGGTGTCTGTTAATGCTCTGTGGGTTTTGATGTGCTGTTCTGATACTTAATGCAGAAAACCCTTCAGCTCTGCTTTTCGTTGTGGGAATAAATGGATCAAACTAATCAACAGGTTAGAAGAGCTGGCCTTTGTAGCAGCTGGGCAACAAATTCCTGAAAAGCATTGCTGGTTTTACCCAGTCCCTCCTGAATCGTTTTCATGAATTATTTTTATTTCCAGTAAATTATGTATGACCAGAGGACCGCAAGCACTTGTTAAAAGAGTGCTGGGGTCATTTCCCTCTGCTCACGTACAGACCTGATGAGAACCCAGTATTCCTAAGTACAGTATGTGCTCCTCTCTTTGGATGGGGGAGGATGCTTGTTAGCTTCTATGAGATTAGGGACTGTAAGAGCAGGTAACCATGCACAGTTGTTTACTGGTAAATAAAAACACGTGTAAATTCTTCCCTAGTACAGAAAAATCCATTTTCATGTGGCATTGTCTTTGAAAATGACACTTTACGGAAGATTAGGAAGGGACTGTGCAGGGGAATACTCTGTGCTGTAAACTCAGCTTAAAAATCTGAGAAATAGTGTCTTTCACAGGCACTAAGTTAGCAGGTGAGTTTGTGACTGCCAGAGTGGAGGAGAAAGAAGATGGGCTTCTGAGAAAAGAGAACTGTTTATTTGTTTAGGACTATTTCAGTTGTTTATAGAATCATAGACTATCCTGAGTTGGAAGAGACCCTCAGTGATCACAGAGTCCAGCTCCTGGCCCTGCACAGGACACCCCAACAATCCCACCCTGTGCTTGAGAGTGTTGGCCAAATGCTTCTTGAACTCTGCCAGATTTGGGGCTGTGACCACTTCCCTGGGGAGCCTGTTCAGTGCCCAACCACCCTGTGGGTGAAAAACCTTTTCCTAATATCCACCCCAAACCTCCCTTGACTCAGCTTTGTGCTGTTCTCTTGGGTCTTGTCACTGGTCACCAGAGAGCAGAGATCAGTGTCTGCCCCTGTGCTTCCCCTTGTGAGGAAGCTGCAGACTGTGTTTGGTTAGAGAGGAGACAATTCACAAGTAAAATTTCTTGGAGAGTACTTGCTTAGAATAATTTTTAACGCTTTTGTTCTGCTGTGTCTTTTTTTTTTCAGGCAAGACATCATTTAATTTGTAAAACACCAGGAAGGTATTTATAGAACAAAGTCTCTTAACCTGAAGTCTGGTGATATATTGGTATTTAAAGCAGTGATAATGCTGTTAGTGAGGAGCTTTAATTGCGTGATTATAGACCAACAAAATTAGGCACAGCGACGTGCAGTCATGATAACCCAGTGATATGCTAAATTTATAGATAAGACTTCCTCTCTCTGCATCCCTATACTGTCAATATACAAAAATATCCTAAAAGCATGTATTTCAGGGAATTTGGTGCTTGCTCCTGCACAGTGCTTTGCCAGCCAGTTTGCTGAGAGGCTGTATGGATTTCAGCATATTGATAAGGTTCAGTGTCTCCAAGATGGTTATTCACCTGATGCCCTTGGAAAAATCCCTCTCCATGTGCAAGTTTCTTACCTTCAAAAGGTTAATCTTGGAGGATACTGTGTGAAATCCATCAGGAGTCCAAGGTACACAAGGGTTATTTTATGGGGTCCCAGCTGTACCTTCGGAGTTGGCCTCACTCATGAGCTGCACTGGGAACCCCCCCCAGCCATCTGTTTTGCAACCCATTTTGAAAAAACACCATGGCAAAGCACTCAGATTGCCTGTTAACGGAAGACTGAAGTTTATGATGACAGGTCAGCTTGTAAACATGGATTTACAGTTCTCTTTTATTGCGTGTCTATGCTAATCCATAGTTACATGCTATAAACTGAGACCTCCTATGAAATTCTACATGCAAATCAGACATTGTTCTGTATTATTGTGATAGGGCTTTTTTTGGGATGTGATCTTTGGGACGCATGAGTTACCAGGAGGTGTATGTGATGGGAATAGTACTGATTATAACTATCCTTTTTCTTCAGTGAAGTGTTACACAGTCCATGGCATTGTCTGCTCTAGAGCAACATCCTAGTTTTGTGCAAGGACAAGGCAAAATGTGTCTTATTACAGAGAGTGTGCTCAGCAGCACAGTTGGGAATGATTAAATGCAGCTCAGAGCAACGTCTTTGCTCATGACACAGTGATTCAGCACTTCATGTTTCTGAGCAAGGAACAGGACTGCAGCCATCCCCTAATTGCTGTCAGCCTCGTGTACAACCAGTGTTTTCTGCTTGAGTCCTGTGCTTTGTCCATCCTCTGCACTCTCATTCTCGTAGTTAAACCATGGCAAGTTAACTTGCAGAGGTGTTACACCCTGGAGATAACAGTTGAATAGCATCATTCATTAAAACAAAACAAAACAACCTATAAGGTCTCTGCTGCTTTTCATTTTGAAATAGGAAAATGATCTTGGCACAGGGCATTTCCTGGGGATTAATGGCTGGCTGGGGTTAATGGCCCTTGGCTGCGCTGTGGGCCATCAACTCCTCCCTGCTGGTCATTAATCTGCAGGAAATGCCCTGTGCCAAGACCATTATTGTTGTATTTGGGTTCTTTGCAAGCTGAATTTGGGAACCCACACTGCTCTGATGTGTGAGAGCCTGCTGGGTGTTCTTACATTTAGGCCCTACACATTATTTTTTTTTTTTTCCTGAGCTTATCTGAAATTTCCAAACGTTTCTCCTAATGGAAAGTGTCTGTAATGCTTGAGGTCCTTTAAAAATACTTCAGTGAGCAGCAAGCAAGGTAATGCTAAACTTTGTGGTGAAAATAAAAGTTCTATGTAGTGAACATTTTTGAAAAGAGTGTGGACTTGGGGTCAGTCTGTGCCTTTTAGCCTGGCCTAGAGCAACAGGCAGAGCCTTGGACCTGGCATGGGAACCTGACAGGCAGAGTGTCTGGGCTGTCTGCTCTAGGGTGGGATTGCAGGACTCAGGGTTTGCACAAGCTGTAAACCCCTTCCTGAAGCAAAGAGGGGTTCCCATTTTTAGGAGATTTTTGCTCTATTGGAAAATTGAGAGGAAGAAGAGAAATTGATTTTCTCCTCTACCACCTGCCAACAGTTCTGTTCATTCTTCTCATATGATTTCAAGATCAGAATGCACAGCTTTTTAATATAGATTTTGTATAGTAAGTTTATCATGTCTTCTTGTACTCTGTACTGAAATTGGTTTAGGGTTGAATACAAAATTCCAGAAAGTAAAAAAAAAAAATAAATAAAGAAAATTCTTTCAAGTGGATCAGTTTAGTGTTGTGGCCTGAAGTGGCAGTTACGACTATTGGCATATTTCTTTGTTTAAAAAAAAATCAACCAAACCACACAAAAACACCACCCACATGCCAGCTACCAGACTTCTATTGATTAAACCATTAGATCATATTAGACCATGTTAGAGATAAGGTTATGAAGAAGTGAAGCTCATATAGCAAGCAGTAAATGCAGTTTTGAGGGATTCAGCTGGCGAGTAAAGTTGGTACTGTGCATTCATCTGACATTCTCAGATGACTGTTTTTATGTCAGTGAATTAATGAATTCACTGAAAAGAGTAAAAAATCAATGTTGCGCCCTGATTTTTTCTTTTCCTTCTTAAATGCTTTTTTTCCCTTGCTGCTTCCTTTCTCTCTGTGGCTCAGACAGGTCTGTGAAGTGTCCTGCTCTTTCCTTCAGATGCTTTGCAAATAGGCAGCCTGTTGCTGTCCTCCTCCCAGTCCTCAGATGTACCACGCTGTGAAGCTCCCTTGGGTCAGCAGGAAACCTTCAAAATGTGCATTTCAGATCTTGAAAATGCCACAGTGTGCATGAGATTTGAAGACAGCTGCAAGCTTAGTAGAGACTGTCGCATCTCTATAGACCTTTGTGATGGATTTAGCAGCATTTCATCAAGCAGAGGGAGAGATGTTTCATCAGGAGAAAAGGTCCTGGTTCAGGGTGACATCAAGACTTTTACAGATCTTCAGATTAAGTGTGAGATTTGGATTTTTTGGGATAAAAGTATATTCATAATCCAGTCCTTGTGTCTGCAAGTCAAAGATTATTTCTGCTGTTGCAGAAGGAACGCTCTGAAGTCATTCTCTGTAGTAGTGATTACAAACTGTCAGTCTGAAAGTTTTACCTAGAAAATGTGATATGACAAGAAATAAGGAATACTAATATTTTTATAAGTAAACAATACTATTACAGCAGCATTTTTTGTTCCAGATGGAATGGTAATTCCTACTCTGACAATAAGCCTGTAACAAGGAGAAGACAGCCTTCCATTACTAGCTTTTCATGTGCTTTTTAAAACTAGATTTTTATGTTCTGTCACTTAGCCACTGAATATCAGAGATGTTGTAGGTAACTCAGGAAGTTGATATTGTTGTTGATGCATTTGAGAGACTGTTAGTGAAAGCAAAGAAAAATGCAGTGAATAGCAGGGGAGAAATGACAAGCCTGCATTTGTTTGCCTAATCTAGGAAGATGTAAAGGATTGGGGGGAAAAATTTTGCCTGTAATCTTGCTTAAATTCCAAAATATCTTTGTTTTGCTGCTAGTCTGGTAAAGCCATCTCTTACTGCTGTCAGACTAAACTTTAAGCAGAAAACATCTAGTGTATCCTGCAGCCTTTTGAGGTAGGAGACATCCATTTGCTTTGCAAACCTTTGCCTGCTTTCTCACAAAGACCATGGTGTTTTTTTCTTTTTCTTTTTTTTTTTTTTTTTGGTTTTTTTTGGGGTTTTTTTTTGGTTTTTTTTTTCTTCTTTGGATGAAGGGAGGCAGGGGAAAAGAGCTCCTAAGGGGAGGGCAGTAAGTCATGAGAAATGGATTTTCCAGCTGCTTCTTTCTCTGCACCCAGCCTTGATAAGGACTGGTCAGAATGGATCCCTGGTACCAAGAAGTGGGGGATCTCCTTTTGGCTACATTGACCTCATTGAGGGATGAGCATCAATCCTGATGACTTCTATATGTGTAAATAATTTCCTAGAGTGCACACAAGCATAAACCAGGCTTCATATCTGTGCCGGTTCTGGCTGGGGTAGAGTTGATTTCCTTCACAGTGGATAGTACTGTTGTTGTTGTCAGAAATATGCAATTATTTTACTTTGTTGTTGTCAGGATGTGAAGTGAAAGGTGGTTTTTGTTGGTTTTGTGCTCTTAAGATCACTGGCTTTACATAAGGTTAACCAGCTAACAGTTATTTTGTAGTCAGCAACAAAAACGAGGCTGGAGAGTTCGGTATGATCTTTATCTCAGGTAGGGGTCAGTGCTATCTTTACTGTATGGTTAAAAAACCTGTCAGTAATTCAGTAAATGTTAATTAAAAATGTTGTAGGCTGCAAACAACATTTCCATTAAAATGAAATTTAAATGGAGAATTCTGAAGGAGTTTTGCTGGAGCTAGAGCCATCAGATCAGACCGATGCTGAGTAGTTAAGATGGTCTGATGTACACAGCAGAATGCCAATATTTGATTGCTGTATACCACACTCGTTTGACCTACTGTGGCTTTGTGTCAGTTTCCAGAAATTATCCCAGTTTTATCTTACTGTAATGTTTTTCTAACTGCCCTAATGTTTACAGAGCAGTATTTAGAACATGGCAAAAAAACCTGGAAGCAGAATGATGCCCATATTTTATCTACTGCATGTAATATTCATTCCGAAGAAGGATCACTTTGTTAGCTGCTGTTTTTCATTGTAAAAATTAAAATGTTGGTTGTGTACATTTCTTAGCTAAATTTTAGCTAGTGTTTGTCCTTGCTTCTCATTTCCTACCTGCCAAACATTTGAATGTGTTATCCCAAGAAAAGAGATGGAGCCTGGGATAGTGATTATTAATTGTAGAAAAGTAAGTAGCTGTCAGTAACACTTTAAAAACTTGTTAGCCAGATACTTGTCTATATGTATGTGTTGCTTAGTTTTGTTGGCTTCAGCAGAAATTTATCATTCTCTTTGAAATGTGGAACATCTTAGAGGAAAGACAGACTCTTAGCATTTGCAAACCCCAGGATACCAGGAGAACTTGGTTTGCAATCTTAAAGAGAAGCAGTCATACCCAAGGGACATCACTGCTGGACTAAGAAAAATGTTTGCCAATCAGCAGTATATAATGAATAATGAACAATATTTGTCATCTCCCTGAAAGTGGGGCATTGCAATACAAGTTGTACAGCTGTTATTGTTTAATTGCAGCTGGATTAATAAAACCTAATTTTTACAGCCCATTTGCAATATACCACTGGGGAATACATTTTATTACCACTTGGGGTGTCTTTTAGTTAATAATTTGTGCCTTTTGAGCATAAGCATTTGGCTTCAAATCCCAGATACAAGTTTATTAAGAATTGTAATAGTTCTTAGAGACTATAAAATGAAATGAAGTGCACAAAATGTGCATTTCCAGTGCTTGAGTTTAAAATCACTTTTTTACTTGACTAATTTCGGTGTTTCCAAGACTAGAAAATACTGAATTTAAATAGTTATTAAATATTTAATTTGCTAGACATACAGCATTATTTTCAATTGATTATTTATATTTGTTACTAATTAAAGATTCAGAATAGCACTGAGAGGATGTGGTCATAATACTTAATGTTTAAAACTTGCCCAGTGTTTATACAAAGCAGTGGCAATGCAGGGAAACAGAACTGATATTTGAAATCAGGAACAAGAGCAAGACAATAGTTAAATGATCTGATTTACAGAATAAGGCTGACCTGGTCAAAAATAATTGACAAGCCCTTTAGAGATAAACTGGGCCTTGCTGCTGGTTGAATGGGATCCCCTGTGAAAGTCGAGGGTAAGTCAGTTCTTGGCTGATTTCCCTTTGCTTGTCACTGGCAAATTCTCTAAGAAAGCGTCAGAGATGCAAAGTTACCTCTGGACAAAACCACTTCCCTACAAATTCCCTCAGACAACTGGAGTAATTTCTCAGTTGCTTGTGAAAAGCAGAGCTGCTCCAGCCTCTGTGCTCCACATTCAGCTGCTTGTATCTCTTTGCCCTCCACATCCAGCAGTTACTCCCAGTCAATTATATTGAAATGTAGAGAAACAAAACCCTCTCTTATTTTTGGGATGTGGGACCTTTGCTTCCCCTTTGATTGTTTGCAAGTTTTAAGCTGGTGGTACACAAAGGTGAGAAGGTGCCACGGTGCAGATGTTGCTGCTTGATGCTGTGAATGTGCTGCTCTTTCTGTTCTCTAGGCAGTCTGTCTCAGTAGGTACAAGTGAAAGTCGATATTTTTGGGATGGAAAATGTTGAAAAAGCTCTTGTACAAGTGGGACAAGGTTTTTGACTCTGGTTAAACAAGCATGGTACCTGGTGATTCCAGTCTTGTTCCTTTTACAGCACAGTACTACAACTCACTTGGTTAAATTGAGCAAATATTGCTAGAATGAAATAGAAAAGAAACAGTTCTACTACAAGCATTTAAAGGAGCTTGCTAAAACCATGCTCACAGTTATCTGTGTTTAAACAAACAAAAAGAACAACCCAAAAATCCCCCAAAAAACCAGAAAGAATGCTTTAGTAAACATTTGGGAAAAGATTCACAGAACCGTTAATCCAAATTCTGTCAGCATCAGGGGGAAGGCTGAAGAGGAGGAGACCTAAAAAAGATGATGCTCTGCAATATTCAGAGGAACTCAATTTCAGAATTAGATTTTTGCCAGAAAATTGATTCTGTTCCTTGTTACAGCCCTGCTTAGAGCACAGGTGAGTTAAGTGTGTGCAGCAACCAAGTGTACCTTATAAAAGGTGGTCTTGCAGTCACTGTCCTGTACTTGTACATAATTGCAAGTAACTAACCCTACCTTTTAAAAAGTGATGATATTTATAATGATTATCTGTGCAGAGAAATGGAAAAGCAGCTTTGCTGCAGTGTTACCATAGTGGCCAGCCATGTTTTAGATTGAATACATGCCTGTTAGTCCTTCATCCTTGTAAGATTTTACTCTGAATATTGAAATTGGTCTGTACCAGGGAAACCCTCTCCCATCTTTACTTCATTCCATTATCCAAAGTGATGGGTCACAGGACAGCATTAACACAGCCCTTCTATGGATTAATGTCCTATTCAGGACAAGACTAAGGTGGGAATAGAGAAAGGTGGAGAGCTTGCTCTAGCAGACACTAAATATAATGCCTCTCCTACCCTCTGATAAATTCTCTTATCTCTGAGCATTTTGTGGAAGGGAGGGATCAAAGATGAACCTATCCCTCACTGAAATAGGAATTTGCTTATAGGTGAGAGCAGAGTAAAAGGAGCTATGTTAAACTTGAACTGTAATTGCTGCATCTGTGTCAGGGTTTGAAAGATCATGCACTGCACAAAGCTTCAATAGAAGAGCAGTCCAGCTGTAGTCCTGCTTTTTTTGTTCTTATTTTCCTTGCTGTGTGATGGGTGAACTTGACTGGATTACTGTACATGTGATGATAGTACTTGCGTGAAAAGAATTAGTTCTGGGTTTTTTAGGTCTTTAAAGAATTTGATCTTGAGAACAAAAACTGAGCAATAAATATGAGCTTGCTCTATCTCTTGCCATATAATTTTGTCTGAATTTAATATTTGAAAGAGTCAGAGTGAAGCAGGGAATGACCCAGCCTTCAGACATTCCCACATGTCATGTGACTGTCAGTAAAACAAGATTTGCCTTGTATGGGCACTTGTTATTAAAGCTTGACCGTGGGAATCCTGGCTGAACCTGGGTTTCTGTTAGACAACTTGACACATGACTTGCTCGGTACTCACAAAAAATCTATAAGGTTTGATTTTTAATCACAGGAGGTAGTACAGACAGATGCTCTCAGTTTGTGTTCAGTAATACCCCAGTGGAAAAGCTGCAGCAGGATCTCCTGTGAATTAATTTTTCCTGATAATTAATTGTCTGAAAACTTGAGGGAGTAAGCTAGGAGAAGTTCTTCATGACTGTTGCAGCACCTGGAGGAGAAGGTTAAAGTGTAGAAAGTCAATTAAGCTGCTGACTCGATTGTGCCTTCTGAAAATTCTCCTGTCTCTTTATTTTCACGGCCACATGAAGATCAGGGGCACTGATTTAAAGCACGTTAGTAATTTGGATTTGCTTGTGGTGTTAGCTGTCAGATGTGTATTTTTATTATCTTGAGGCACTGAGGAAATTGGCTGTGAGCATTTATATTAAGTATTGTTCTGGCTCCACATTTTCCGGTGTGTTCGTGGCCGTGGCATTGTACACCCTTGGAGAATACAAAGATGCTTATGAAACGTTAAGGCTGAGTGTATTTATTTCATGTCAAGAAGAACTCCCTGCCATAGTGTTCAGCTGAGCCATTGTGAATAACTGTCAGTCTCAACATTGACAAAGAGCACTTTTGTGTGTGTGTGTGATGTGAGTTTTTCTGGATTCAAAGCCCCTTTTTTTTTGGTGTATTTTAAAATTCTACAACAACTGGGCTTTCAGCTTTTCAGAACTGTGTGGAGCAGTTTGGCTTTGTGGCTCTTTAGGCCTGCTAAAGTGGCCTTCAGTTTGGGGAGTGGATATCTTGGACCTTAACAGTTCCTATCTTTTGAAATTTATATATTACTACTTAATATAGGATGTGTATATGTTTATTCCAAAACCAGGTGCCATTCTTCTTTCATTGAGCTTTCATGTTAATTTATTTTGTCACTGTCAGTGCTGGAATAAATGTGAACAATTTTTTCATAGAAACCTTTTGATGTTAATAGTGTCTTGTAATAGTAAAACCAGGAGCAAGATAAAATTCAGGAAACTATTTGGTCACAATTAAATGGGAGGGAAAAGTACCATCCTGACGACAACATTGAATTCTCGTTTAAAACACATGGGGTAGAAGTTTGCCAGTCTTCAGGAAGCATAAAATGCCATTAACCAGCGTTTAGTCACTTGCTAATAGTGGATGTGATTTTTAATTGCTTCTGTACTTTGTCACTGTTTAACACAATCAAATCAAATTGGCCAGAAAGTTTTTCTTGGATCGTCATAGTCTGTGACTGTGTTTTTACTGTTATTGTTCCAGCTTCTTTTTCATCACCCAACCTTTACTGCTTCATTAAGTCTTAAATTAGACTTTGACAATCAGCCTATTTTATTGGAATTATCGAAAGAAAGAAATATACATGGCAGAGTCGAAGGGGAGGCTCCAGCATCGTATTTTATTTGATGCTTAGCAGTTCCTTGAGAGTTATCAAAGTCAGGGATCCTTTATTTGTAATTAAATACTCCTCACTTTAAAATCATGACTAATAAATGTCAAGTGCAAGAAGAGGCACTATTATTCAATGAAGGTCCTTGGATATGTTTTAGGGTGAAAACGTGTAGGCATGAAGGTTGTTAATTTTTAAAATGTTGTAGGGTTGGTTTCGTTACAAAATCCTAAAGTTAACCACTTCAGATAAAGCTCAAAAATCATTGAAACATTTGGGGAACTCTTATCCTGCAGGAAGCTCTTGACATTTATGGTAATTAAAAGTGAAGCTATCTATTAAATACTTAAGTTATTCATATAAACACCAAGCTGGCATGCAACTGTTAGAGTTTATGTATCTTAATTAGAGCTGGTCAGAACTGTTCAGTGGAACTGTTTCCTGTGTTTGGTGGTGGCTGGGGTTTTATGTTTTAATGAGACCCAAAACCTTTGAGGAAACATTGACATAAATGCTTTGGGAGCCACCTGGAATGAGATTTATTATCTTGCAATTGGCAGATCCAGTTTGGTTTTTCAGTGAGGCAAGGGTTTACAGTGCCTGGAGCATCCCTGTGTGAGACAGGCTGAGAGGGTTGGGCTTGTTCAGCCTGAAGAAGAGAAGGCTCTGGGGAGCCCTCAGAGCCTCTTCCAGTGCCTCAAGGGCCTCCAGGAGAGCTGAAGGACATGGAATGATGGACAAAAAGGAATAGCTTCAAACTGAAGGAGAGTAGGTTTAGATTGGATATTAGGAAGAAGTTATTCCCTGTGAGGGTGCTGAGGCCCTGGCACAGGTTGCCCAGAGAAGCCCTGGCTGCCCCATCCCTGGAAGTGTCCCAGGCCAAGGTGGACAGAACTTGGAGCTGGGATAGTGGAAGGTGTCCCTGCCCATGGCAGGGGGTTGGAATGAGGTGGGCTTTAAGGTCCCTTCCAGCCCAAAACATTCTGTGATTCTCTGATGAGTGTCCCTCCCTTGCTCTTGTTTATGTGTCTGTTTTGGCACGGGTGCTCTGTGCCCTGTATGCTTTTCTTGTTTCTAATGAAGAATACGAAAATACAAATCTTTCATTTCTCTGTGGAGTAGCCCAGTTGATCTTGGCCCCAGTGAGCTGGCTGATAGTACTACTTCTGATTTACAAGCATTAACTCAAGTATTAGGATTTGGGTGTATCTAGAGAGATACTCCTGAATTGTGTTTAGAACTAGAGTTTGGAAAGTTACTGTTTCTGTTGGGCAGCATAATGGTGTTAGTTCTCAGAACCATTTTGAAAGTTGCAGGATTTAGGTCTAACCTGCAGAGGAAAACATTACTGTCACCACTTACTTGATTGTAAATCCTGTTAAATAAAACTTTTGGAATGCACCCAAAACGTATTTCTGGCTATTCTTCCCTGTTACTATAACATTTGGGGTTTTTCCTGCCGTACAGTGAGATAATCCCATCTCTAGGATGGGCTTTTTTGTTTTTTCCCCTCTTCTTGAAGGAAAAACACTGTGTGCATTTGGATTTGTGCAACAATTAAGGATGCACCAAAAATGTATCTGGTTGAACTAACTGGTAGCACTAAGCACTGCGTTGTGTAGTAATAGCTCTGTAACTGAAGCACAGCCATAGAAATAGCATTGTTATTGGAAAGGCATTTTCTTTCCAGTGATGGAAGGCTGCCCTGTAATATGGTGAAATCTCTCCTCAGTTTGTAGTTTTTTTTCACACTGGACAGTCCATTTGGTGGTGATGGAAACAACCAGAATAAAATACTGGGTAGCAGGTTGGCACTTCATTATAACCTCTTAAAAATAATAATAAAAATTACTTTTTGGGTACCATATTAATTCAGCTGAGAAATATCTATGCTTTAAAGGATGTTACAGAAACATGTTTCAATAAATTTCATAAGAGATTTTGAGCATGCTGTTTTCAAATTTGATTAATGTGCCACTCTCTTCCGTTTGTAAATGCAAGTCTTTTCAATGTACTTTTTCATGCATTAGCTTTTTAATACTTACTTTTCCACATGTGCCCAGGAGAAAAGCATGCAATCCACTGTTACTCTGAGGTAAACTGGATTTCAGTGTAGTCTGTTTCAAATTAAATGAAATTGTTTATTAGTTTTGCAGTTCTGGAGAGCAGAGGCACCCTTGGGTTTTTATTGAGCTGATGAGGGATATGTTAGCCTATACATCCAAAGAGGACTGATGCTAATTGGGCTTTTCACTTTGATAAAGTCCTTGGTTTCGATGATGATACGCAGGTTAGCCGCATCTTTTAATTAACAAAAAAAAATTAAATTCCTCTGCTGGAATTCTCTGACTGGTGAGTGGTTTCTATATGCAAGTATGCTCTCTTGTGGTAAGCCATTTTATTGAATCCTCCACCAGTTCGAAATTGTAACAAATTCTATTTCAAACTGTGATATTTTTGATCTATTATTTTTTATCGTGCCATTATTTCCAGGGTTTGCAGTGTGCCATACAATGGCAGAGCTCTGGGTGTGGAATATGTGGCTGTCTGTATTTTGCAGTTCTGTTCAGTGCAGTGGGTTATATTCAGTGCTTGAGCAGCACGTGGCTTTCCTGGTAGCATCCAGTGGAATCCATCCTGTGGAATAAAGTGCTGTGCGACTAACAGTGATTGTGTGATTCAGGGTGTGATACTTCTACAGCCTCTAAACATGAGGTAGTAAAGACAGAGGGGATTCTAGTGCTGAAGCACCTTTATTAAATTCTAATAACTGCATTTGTGCTTGTTGCAACAGCTGAGACGCTGTTTAATTGAATCTGAGTCTCTGAAATTCAGTCACTCTGGTTTTGTCCAATAGCCAGGAGTGAGGGGGGCAGGGGGAAAGGCAAAACAACCCAAACTTGGCTGTGATGTGGGTACTCCTGGGTGGTGTGACTGCAAAGGTGCATTTCTTTGCTCAGCATTGCAGTAGGACTGTCACAAGTATACATATAAATTCAAGAAGCATAAAATCAAATACATCTCAGTTGGCTCCTCTTAAAAAAATCAGCAAGACCATTTTAGTCTTCATGATTAGCTTAATATCAAAGAAGTATAACTTAATAAATGGCTGAGATAACCATAATCCTCTGTATATTTCTCATATGGCAGCTGGGATTTCTATCCAGATTCTTTACCAGCTGAGTAATTTCCATATAAATTTCTATAGTGTTTCGCCTGGGGGTGAGGATAACCAAATGTCAGCAAAAACATGAGGTTATGTTCAAATGATCTCAGTCAGGCAAGTCGTGGATACTTCCCTTCAAGGGGCATAAGGCTGTAAAGAAGAATTCCAGAGAATATTTTTTGAGGGCCATGAAATTTATGGAATCATCTTAAACCCAGAAACACATTTCATGTGAGCACAACTGCTGTTGGCTTTTGTGGAAGCTTTGGCAGGTTGGCCACTCAAAGTTCGCATTCCCATGGTCACAGAGATGATGTGATGTGTGCCACTGTGCATGAACATTTAATGTCAAAACAATCAATTATGCAGCAGGTGTGGGCTCTAGTAGGGTGATCTCATTTGGCACAGAACTTGGATAATATGTAGGAGAGTAGGAGATGGATGTGATAACAGCATGCTGGAGTAATACCTTCCATTTCCTGGAGCTTAATTTAGTTGAGATGAACAGCGTTTTTAAAAGAAGTTTCTGAACGCATGTTATTTCATTTGTTATTCTTTACTATCAGTTACAGCTTCATTCAGTGAGAACTGAAAAGTGTGACCCTGTCTTCCAGTTTTCTTTTGTTTTTATGTAACCTGGAAGAAACAGGGAGTTTAAAAGGTTCAGCACCTGACGCGTTGACTCAGCTCATCGTGAGAGCTTAACAGACCCTGAGCAGAAACCTGTGCTAGAAGCTTAATATAAATATTTTATGGAGAAATGGAGTATTATTTTAAGGGCAGAAGTTGGTTAAACAGCATCAGCAGTTTCAAACTATAGAAGGCAGACAGTAAACGGCACTGTTTACAGTGATAATGGTAGGAAGGTGTGAGGTATGAATCTAGAGTTTAAGATGGTGCTGTCTCTGTGTTCAGACACAGCCATATGCTCGTGGTGCTTTACCCCATCTTGTTGCACATAACAGTCCTGTGCAGTCTGTTTTACCTGGAGCACAGAGTTAATCTCGGTTGAAGTTTTTTTTTCCGTGGGACTGGTTTGCTGTTTTTAGCAGTCATCATCTCTCTTGCAGTGGATTTCAGCTTCCAAGTTGTTTTTGTTTCCTACCATCCTTCGCCTTTCTCTTTTCCTCCATGTCCTCACCCACACTTCTTTCCCCTCTAATACCTAAGAATCCCAAGAGCTTCAAAACAAAGAAATGTTTTCATTTAAAGTTTCAATTATCAGCTGCTCAATTCAGAAACACTTCATCCATCTATGATAATGATTCAGCCTTCTGTAGTATATGTGTATGTTAAATATAATGTGGAATAGTTTTTCTTCTGGTTCAGTAGGTTCTCTTCAAGCTTTTATGTAACTGCTTTTCTGTTGGGTGAGATTTTGTGTTTCTTTTTCTCACTGGTGAGTACTGTTAATGTAAGCAAAGAACAAGGCAACTACACCTTCCGTTTTACCCCCACTTACATCAATTTAGAGCACAGAATGATGCATGGATTAAACAAGAATAGTAATAAATATATATATATGTTTAAAATTCATGGCTGTTCAGTGCTTGACTCTGCAATATTATTCCTTTTTCCTTTTTTTTTTGCCCATTGTTCAGTTTTCTAGGTAGGCTGAGTAATTCTAGTCAGCCATGCAATGCCCACAGAGTTGACCAGCACCTCACAGTGAGCCTGAGACCTAGAGATGTGAAAAAAGGCTCTTCTGGTTATCTTTGAAAGAGCAAGACCACGAGTAGTTTGCATTCAGCGAGGATGGGGTGCCCAGCTTGTTCGGATGGTGCTCCTGTGCTTCCAGAGGAGCAAGAGGAATCAGTGGCTTGGAGCATTTTAGGCTCTGCACTCAGACTTTTGGAGAACACTGTTGACCACGAGTCTTGCTGCTCTCTGGGTCCATTTCTGCTCTCTTCTTTGGCCTTTCCATGTTTTCCCTGCTGCTTTTCCCCAGCCCTTCTTGTCCCAGTTGCTGAGCTCTGAACTCCATTTCCCCTAAATCAGTCAGGCACGCTGTGGTGAGATTTCTTGTTTGTTATTGGTGAATTAATGAAATCACATTTCAGAAATCTGTAGAAACATCTGCTCCTGGATTGAGAAGTTTGGAATTTTAACCCGTGGGGTCAAAATCTGGCAGTTGGAGGCATTTGGAGCCAGATGCCATGCAGTGATAGTTCAGCAATCCAGCCTACAGACTGAACTGGCTGCCATGGAAGCGGTGTGAAAATAACTGCTACTTTATTCCACTCTTTTTTATTGTGTCTTGTTGCCAGTTCTTCCTTAATGTCCGGTTTTCAGAACCTGTGTTGCTTTTTTATTTTACTGGGTTTTTTGGGTTTTTTTTTGTCTGGCATGATTTTGAGCTCAACTCCTTATAGTGTGCATTCTTCTGTATCTAGAAGAGTAAATCCAAGAGGATGGAGGAGAAACTCCTTTCTGTAACAGGTTAATGTATGAATTAATAGTAAGGATCACTTAAGTTTGGGCAGAAGGTGAATCATATGGGAGTTGTACTGATGCTGCAATTGAAAAAGTTTTAAGGTCTGAAGACCTATTTTAAATGAGTGATTTATCTTTAATCTCCATACTTATTTCTACCCTTCAAAAGGTGCAAAGAATCTGTTATCCTTCTTTGCCACAATGAATAAAGTTATTTCTGTGCTGGAAATAAACAGGCAATCACCAAAGCCGGAGACACTTTTTCTTCTGGGTGGGTGATTGTCAAATAATTAACTAATTCAGTCATATGGAGAATACTGTTGTTCTAAAAGCCTTCTGAATTTTGTGTCTGGTGGCAAGGTTTTCTGTACATGAACCTTGAAACAAATTTCAAAGCTATCAATTTTCATAGCCACATTTGTCAGTTTGGCAGCAGTTCATTCTGAGCTTGATGCTAAGCATGATTATTGTAAGTTATTAACTATGCTTACCGTAAATCACCCGAATCTGCCCAGCTCTGCTGGCAAAGTGGCGTGAGGCTCAGAGTGGTGCTGGTATGTGTATTTATGACATATGCTACTGTTCAGAAATTACCTTTATCTTCAGATTTTCAAGAGAAAGGATACTATTTGGTAGCGAGGATAATTTTAGCAGTATTCCTGTCTTGTGAAGAAAATTACTGAGCACCTGGAGTTCCTAATATTTTATTTTTTATGCTTCAAAAATAAGTGATTTCTGTTCTCTGATCCTTAAAATCAATCCCTCAGCTGAAAAACATGTTGAAATAACAGGGTACTCTTGGTGTTTAGAGTAACGTTCAGAGGCTGCAGCGGGAGTCTGGCACCTTTTGCATTTGGTTGCTGCCTGAAAACAAACCCATCTCCCAGCCCAGCCTCTGCCCCAAAATGCTTAAATTGAAATTTAATGGCAGTGGGTGTAGCTGGAGGAGCACAAGTCAAGGTGTGACGGCTTGAATTTTAGTAGGCACAAAAGAAAAAAAAAAGGAAGAGGGGAAGAAGGTGAGACAGAAGAGGAGGGAAGCCACGTGTGACCTTCCTGAAGGCAGATGTGTCATGGTTGTGTCAGGTTATACAGTGCAGAGTCCCCGGCCATGGAGCTGCAGGAAGCAGCTCCCACAGCTCGCTCCCGTGTCTGCAGAAGGTGAAATCACACGTGCAGTGCATCTTAGTGGCCCCTGGAGGTTTCTCTATTGATCTGTGTCTTAATAATGCATAATAGGCAATCAGAGCTTTCCTGATCTTTTCAGAGACACACTGTCAGCGAGAGTTGTAAATCACCCTGCTGCTGGTGGCTGTGTCTGACCTGCCCTCCACAACACCTCAGTAGCTTTCACTTCCACTGAGACTGCTCCTGTCTTACCCAGCAGAGTCAGGCTTGGCCTTTGGAACAATTACAAGTCTCCATTCCGTGGCCTTTCGACAAGGCAAGATAGATTTGCGATTGGTTAAAAAAAATATTTCAGAATAAAGTCTGTACATGTATTAAGATTATTTTCTTTATTTTATTTTCTGTTTCTGCGGGCGTGAACAAGAACGTTGGTTTCGCATTATTAGCCAGTTTATGTGTTCTGCCCTGTTTAGGCTTTGCTCTCATTTTGAAGATCACTCTTTGGTAGAATGGCTTAGGATGGGATTTTTGGTTTAGATGCTCAGCTAATTAGGATTTTGGAATTCTGATACTGCCTCTGTCCCACATATTGGAACATTGACTTTTAGCAATGTATCCTCTTAAATCAGTATGATCATTATTGATACTTGCTGGTGACATAGCTAGGTTTGGCAGCAAACTGCAAACATACATTGCAGCAGTGCAGTGGGTTTGCTTAGAAAGCAAGAAGATGAGATTTCAGAATTATTTATTGTTTTTGGACACCACGTGGCTTGGCTCCTGAACTACAGGAATTCATAATCACTGCTGTAAAATAAGTCTTTTACCCTTGGCCTTTGAGAGTATTTAACAGCCTAGGCTAATAGAAATTGGTATAATTGTGTTACTACTGTGTATAAGTACACTTTGTGCAAACCCATTCTGATTTTGCATTTGACAACATCAAAAGTTAATTGGATTACCAAAATAATGCAACAGCAACAATGGCACAGAATTCACCTTACAGCACTAGTGTAAGTTTGTCTGTTTGCATCATCTCATGGCTATTCCTTCCCGCCTCCCCCGCATTTTTTTTTTTTCCTAGAAAAGGCATAGTTTGTCATTGCTTTTCTCTGTGTTGGTTCTTTAATAACAATAAAAAAAGCAGAAGCTACTGGGGTGAAAACTCATTTAATTTGCTCAGGAAGCAGGAGAATTTCAGGCTATTTTGGATATTTTGAGTAAAATGTTTAATGTTTTATTTATATCTACCATAATAAATATGCTGACCAATAATAAGTCAGCAAAACTCAGTGTAGCTGAACTGTTCAAAATGAATCAGCTCCTATTTTTCCTCTAACCTTGGACAGATGGCAGGCTGTTAGTGCTGTGGCTGACTTGGTGGTTATCCCTAAACCAGGATTATCTAAGGAGGATGAAGACCAGAAGATGCCAATGGACTGAAGCTGAGAAGCCCAGAGACCTGTCTGGGCAGGGGTAGACCTGGGATATAGGTCCCACATCCATGGCATGTCCTAGCCATGAAATTCCAGGCGGGATCAGCTCATGCATCTTCTCTCCTGGTGAATCCATGGCGTTGAGTGCTCCTGATCCTGAGCGGTGAGGAGGAGGAGGAGGGTCAGCCCTGGTGAGGTTTTGTCCCAGAAGTGCTTCATTGGTTCTGAGGGGAAGAAAAGGCTCCTCTCCCTGTCCATCCCCTTTGTGAAAACATGGCATGACTTAACTGAGGTGTCTCCTGAAGAATGGGATGAAGGAGCACAATTTAGGGCTGGGCAGGAATACCCAACATCATTCAGGATAAGTACCTTGAGTGCAGTCTGGTTTCGTTAGCTCTGAGTTACTGCTGTGTGTAACACGCCTGGATGAGCTCATTGATTCCCACTTGGTGCATCTGTACACCACAAAACATTTTATTAGATGAAAAAGTATCCAAAACCGTCTCCATGCTCTTTGTTGGCATGGGGGCTGCAGCACCTTCTCCTGGGTTCACACACCCTCTGTGATTCCCTGGACACAGCAGGAGGTTTTAAACTTGCTGTGAGTGCCGAAAGTCACCTTTTCCCATAGAGCCCCTGAAGCCCCTGAGCTCTCCCATCCCAGCCAGGACAGAACTGGAGGATTGAGGCTGAAGATTCCGCAATGATGAGCACATTTCACACAGCAGCTCAGCCTTTGCTGGTGGGCTAAGTGTTGTTTTAATTTTTAAAATTTGGCTGGCTGTGTGCTGGGGCAAGATGAAGATGTGTGGTTTAGTTTTTTCTGAAAAAAACCCAACCTTGGGCACCACAATGGAGCATTTCTTTTGGAATTATATATATATATCTGTGTTGTTTCCAACGTATGAATTCTGCTGATATAAGGGATTTAATAAAAGTGCTGGCAGATGATTATCTATAGTCATGCTGTATAAACCTGGTTTTCAGGAGGTCTAGATCTTAGCAGTTGCAAAATACAACAAATTATTAGATGAAAATAGTTATAAAGTCTGGAAATTGACTTCTTGCTATTTTTTATGATTTAATCTATTTATATGGAGAGACATACCTTCTTTTCCAACTGAGATGAATCTTGATGAGAATACAAGTAAAAATAAAATGTATATTATCTGTATTTTTTTTATTTGTGCTGAGGGAGAAAATACAGACCATTTTGAAGATGAACCTGTTGTCTTTGTTCTCCCACTGAGAAATCTGCCTTCCCTCTCATTTGCTTTATTTCTTGTGTCTGAATTCCCTGAGCCTGTGAACCTTCCTTTTCCTTACAGGAGAGAAGCTTAAAGATAAAATGTGTCTTGTGTGCCCACTAAACCTGATAAACTGATACTCCTTTCCTGATATAATTTCAGAGGGCGTAAGGGACGTATTCCCAAACCTGTTAAAATCAACAGAAGTTCTGCAAACTTTAGTGTGTTTCGGACCAGGCTGAAAGTGAAATGTGTCACTGGGTATATCATGGCAAGTTATTTTGTTCTCCTGCAGAATGTTTCCTTCCCTTGGTCATTCTGTGTTATGCACTTGCTGCTTTGAAGCACTTCAGTGGGGCTTCTTCTCAGTTTGTGGTGGTCTAAGCCAGCAGATACTTCTTTTATCTTGGTATCAAAGAGCAGAATGTGGCTTTAACATTGACAAGAAGCACTTGGAGACAAAGACTGACCTTTTGAAACTGATGAAAAGGAGACCCCAGGGAATCCCATTAGGAGCAGGGAAGGCAGATAACAGCTCCTTCCACCCAACAAAGGTACAACATTGTGCTTATTCTTAGGGGACTTTGTAACTGAAGCTGGTTTCTTTGGCCTTTTCTTTCAGTTCAAAGCAGCCATCTGTGTCCTTTAATTTGAGTGGTAGATATTCAGTTATTTTTATCTGAATATATAAAGGCAAACCATTGGAGTTGTTATCTCAAAGACAAAGCAGAAGGCCAATGTAAGTTCCCTGCTTCTCCTCTTGTAGTGACTTGTACTGGCTCTTCTTTCTTCCAGCCCTTCTCTGAGGCCCAGGGATGCAGAGTGGATCCCTCAGGTGCTACAAGGGCTGGTGGTAGCACTGACATTTCTTTCCCAGCTGTCTCCTGGCACTCTCCAGAGCAGTGTATCCATCAAACTGCACGTGCTGCTGAGATCTCAATTGCATCTATTGATTTTTCTTACGCATGTAATATAAATATATGCTGCTCTACCCCTAATATAAGATGTGAGAACTACTATGTCTAGATGTTTTCTGGGAGGTTTAGATGAAAGAAATAAGAAGAGGGAGATAGACTGGGTTGTTTTAACAGTGTTATTCCTTCATAGAAGCATTTAATTGTATTTTCCTCAGTGTTTGTGTTTGTTTTAATTAGCCAAGATTTCCTGACTGTGAGATGGTGGGATCCTTGGAGATGCTTCCTTCTTTTTCAGCTCCATCTAACATGTGTTTAGGTCTTTTAATTTAACTTCAAAATGGTAAAATAAGAAAACTATGTATTGTATCCTTTCGATATGAGCTGGCCATTTTCAATAGCAGGACTGGAGATTTGTTGTGTTTATTTTTCCTGATTAAAAAAGTGTGAGTTTTGGGAGACCTTAGGAAGGTTATAAAGAAACAAATATTTCTCCGTCATGCCATGGCTTGAGAACTTGATGGTGATCATAGCATTCACTTGTTCTGTTTACTCAGGGTTCCTGATTTCAGAGCTTACAGATGTGGCAATTGGGAATCCAGGGTTGGAGTTTTATAAACATTGAATTTACCTCTGACTTTCAGTCTTCTAGTAAATAAAGTAGTGAAAGCACAAAGGAAGGAGAACCTTTCAGTATTAACTACTGGATCTGATTGCAAGTCAGAGATCTTGCTTTACATCTTCAATAAAATACCAATAATTAGAGCAGTGTTAAAATAACATTATTTGGATAACATTTTAGTTACTTCAAACATTAATAAATAATATTGTCTATAAACAAATATGTATATATAAAATGTATTATATGTAAGTATTACAAAAAATAGTAGTGAATAACTGAATTTTCTTAGGTTTGAGGGTAGTTACTTCAGATTATTGAAGTATAGTAGGTTGTCAAGTTGATACTTTTCTTTCTTCCCCAAGATGTGAAGACAGAAAAATATCTTTTGTGCAGTCATTTTCCTTTCAGGTTCTGTGTCCAGACTTCAGATTGAGAAAGTCCTCTTTTCAGAGGTTGAAAAATGTTGCAGGAAAATTACAGTTTCCTTTAAATTCTTCTTTTCATCATCCAGCGTAATGGGCGCACGTTATTGCCCACACGGGATTGTGCGGAAATTGAAAAGATAAATTTGGATGGAAGGTTTTTCTGAAATACTTTCCTTCATTGAGAGAGTGGGAGAAATCTATGGTAGTTATCAAAATTTACTGCAATCATGCTTCTGTGTTTTATGTGTCTCAAAAGCAGAAGGGTAAATGAAAGGAGTCAAAAATGATGTTTCAAAACTGTTGAAAATCTTTGCTCTCGCTGATGCCTTGGCTGTTGTTTTAATTTGCTTTAGTCCTATGGTAGATCCTAACAGTGGGTGAGTAATTTACAAGAGCAACAAAGCCATCCCATTACTTCTTGGAAATAACAGAAAAGAGCTTTTATATTTAGACAAAGGCAGTTTAATTGCAGTCAGCTCTCCTGCGAAACAGTAAAGAAAAGTCAATCCAAGAAAAAAAATGTTGTTTCTGTGGTCTTAAAGTGGAACGTAGCTCTGTGTTCTTTACCTGCAGCTGGATGTGCAAATTGCTCCTTTAATGAAGATACTTTGAACGCTGACCCTAATAGCAGGAAATATAGGGGAGAAGCTTATACCTGCCTGATCTTCTTGATTTGTGAACTGTCTGCCTTTACAAAGACTGGGGTGGCTGCTCAGCTGGCTTGGGTTCATATTTTAGGCCACTGAAGGTGTTTTCTTGGCAGGGATGAGACTGCCAGAAATCATATCTGTTGTTGTACTCCCTCAAGGGTTTTCACATCACACACCACCTGCCTGACCACATGGACGTGCCTGCTCAGAGCAGGCTGGCTGGGTGAAGAGCACATCAGGGAAGACAGCAAGAAAGAGATACCTGGTGCTGATGTATTTGAAAAGTGAGTGTCACCAGCTGGAGCCTTTCTGATCCCGGGAATGTGCATTCCTGGAAAGCAACTGAAGGGGATCCTGACTGCTGCCAATAATTACCAGCTGCCTTTAAGCTTTGCCCTAAACCTGCTCCTCGAATGCACTGTGTGTGTGTAATATTAAACTGGCACAGTGGAGTGACTGGCTGAAATATTAAATGGCTTGAGATGCCAATGCAGAAAGCTTAAAAAAAATTTAAAAAAGGAAGAATCTTATTTGTTTGCTCTGGTACTCCCTGGTATTCAGTTCTTCATCACTGTGACTGACAGGTCTTGTTTTGGGCCATGGCTTGCTCTCCTTCCTTCAAGGGCAGAGAAAGGAGAGATGTTCGCTGCAGGGGTATGTGAACTGACCATATTTTGGTGAGGTGCTGGTCACAAGGGTTTACTAGAGGAGAAATCTTCAAAGTCTTGGGGCAGCAAATGGTGACATTAGTTTGTTATTCCCTGTGCTGTGTGCAGTGCTGTGCTGTGTGTCTGGGACTATGACAGGCTCCCTGCAGGAGGTAGAGCTCTGCACTGACAGTGGGCACTTTGTGCTTGGAAGGCTTGGAGCTTGAAAATGCCACCATTTCCTGGCAATTCAGGGAACTGTTTGGGAGTTTACCTCTCTAAAGACCTGAGAATAAGAGCCTGTAACTCTGCTGCTTGTCTCTAGTCCCTTATCTCTGGTGTCCTTGTGTACTGCACAGCCCGACCACATATCCAGACCCTTCTCATGCTGCAGCAACTCCAAGGTTACACACAGTGATGTCTTACACATGTATGGATATCTCCTCTGCAGTGGTAGGTTTGAAAGACCACTGTGACCCCTCTTTCTGTTTGCCTGCCTTTCAAGGAAACGCTTTTGGCTTCCCCACATAACTTGTGAGATGCCGTAGGTTTCTATGTCAATACTGCACTATATGAGAGTGGGTGTAAATAAGGTGGTGAGAATAGGAGCAGTGTCTGTAGTTTGTCCTTAAGAACCAGCAGACCTACTGATACCTCAGGTACCATTAATTCTTGATTGGGGCATGCTGACCTTGTCAGAAGAGCCATCTGCCACCTCATTCTGTGTGTATTTATTTATTTATTAGTAAGGTGAATCCCGACGCCTCCCATGGAAGAAGTGTAAGGGGAACGATGTTTTTTTATGCGGCTTTCTGCAGAAGATCTTACCAAGAAGGATGGTTTAGCTTCTCTTTTTGATTATTTCTCCTGATACTCTGCATCATGATGTGTTCCTTTTTGTATTGTGTTCACTGACTGGTTTGTGACTAATATGTCTTGATATTTGCTACACCAAGTGACATACAAAGAAGCTGTCATCACCAGCTGTGCAAAAGACATCTGAGAAAACCAGCACTAAGAAGGAAATGAAAATGTCTTTTCTGCTCTGCTAAATTTGACTTTTGGTAGTGTTTTTTTGCCATCTTTCTCACTTGGCTCAACATGTTTGGCTACTCTGAAAGAGAAACATTTTGCTGGCTGCCTCTTGCATGATCTCCAGGTGCACAGGCCAATGCCCAGTTTCCTGCAATGCAGAAATAAGTCAGCTGTTTACATTTCTGATGCCTTTCTGAAAACTGTAATCTTTAGGCTCTCCTCATATTTAAGGCATATCAGGATAGGTTACTTCTGTGTGTCTAAATGGTTTAGATTGGAAAATAAATGTTCAGCCCCAATCACGAATAATTTACTATTCTCTTAAGAGGGGAGAATAGGAAGCAAGCTATTACCATAAAAAATTTTACTGCAATTTTCTTTTGCATAAGCTTAAATTCTGTGTAGAGAGGTTGTCAATTAGTGTGCAGATTTTTTTAATTGGCTATAATAAAAAGCTAATTGGTGTTTTGCTTAAAGAGTGAATTAAGAAAGTGTTGCTATAGAAACTTTACATGTGTATAGTGCTGCTCTACATAACAGTGGATATAATAGTCTAATGACCTTTCTGAGCCAGCTGTAAAGTCAAAGAAAATGTGTTAAATTCAGGCTGGCTGCAGAGATCATTAAGGAGTTTGTGACTTCACCCATTTCATTGCCAGAAAGTGTCTCTGGCATTGTCTCATAGAATGTTTCTCTTGACTCATGTCAAACCATATAACAAATGCTGGTCTCAAAAGACCTGAACTTTTGTAAAATCCGAGTGCTCCAATTGTGAACGTGTAAACCGATCTGTAATCTGTCAAGCATAAAATGTACTACTGGGAAAAATTCATTTTCATAATCTGAGAAAATGTGATGATGGATTGAAAGTGGCAACATCTAATCCACGAGCTGTTGTATCCTTGCATCCCTCCCTCCTCTCCCTGCCTTCTTCTACCCACTGAATCCTGAGCCTCGTGTGAAACACAAGAATGACAATTTTAAGTGAAATGGGATTTCTGCTCTAATTTGCAATATTCTCTCCCAGCAAAAAAATACTTACCTTCTCAAATATAAACTTTGCTGAGGATAGAATAATTTCTTCAGGATTTGTAAACAGGAATTTTTTTCCTTGGGCTAATGCTTCCATACTGAAATTACTTCAAAGTCATTATCTCTACGTTTGCTAGCTGCATAAAAGTAATATATAGATGGCATATGATGAACACAGTCATTCCTGCCAAGGAAGGTGGTCACTAATGAAATAAATGGCTCTAGCTGGTAAAACTGAAACATGACCTTTTATTTTCAGTTCCCTGATCCTGAATCTTGTCAATAGACAAATTGTTTTGCTCATTTTTAACTGTGTATCTAGAAGGTGTAGGGGTGTGAGAGCCTGCAGTTATTAGTCATGGTGGCAGAAAAAAACTTTAAATGTTCTGCATGTCCAAGTATGAGAGAGAGGACAAAACTATAATCTGTTGACATTTTGTGGAGTTGTTCACTGTGGGGTTTTTTCCCCTCTGGTTTTCAATTAAAAAAACCAAAAAAAACCCCCATGTTTTGTTCTATGTTTGCTAAATTTGCCCCTGCACATGTTCTTCAAACTGGTAAAACACAACCATGACTGAGTGATTAGTGTATGATTTGACCTTTTTGTATTCCTCCCTTCTTTTCCTCTCAGTAAATGCTTAAAAAAAAAAAAAAATCAGTCTTCTAAGTGGGTGAATTTAGGAGAATCTCTCAGAATTCTGTGGAATTATACAGAAAGCTTCTTTCTGTACCTGTGGGTCAGGACTGAGTAGTGTCATAATTTAGCAGCTATTCTTCCCTTGATACACATATGTAAGCCCTATTAGTGTTAATGCCTTTTTGAAATGCTTCCCTCATATATTCAATATCTACTACTGTGTCCAAACTCCAAAGTCTTATGAGTTGCATGGCATGTGACTGTCTCTAGAGCTTAATAGAAAGTGGGATTTAATCTCATAGTTCATCTTTTGAGCAGTAAAACTGTAAGAAAGATAAAATGTTTGAACGTGAAGCTTTTATCTCGGACCTGAGAGCAAATAAGTTTTTTTTCTTGTCCAGGGAAAGGAGTGGGATTTTTTTTTTTTTTCAGCTTCCTTTTATCTTGCCCAATAAGACCATGAATGTAATATGTGTTTACAGCAGCTGTATAGTCTAGAGGTGTTGCTTTGCAAAAGAGTAGCACAATACTGTATGATTATCACGGAAATGTGATTTTTGGAACTCAGTAAATCCATCCTTCAGTTTAAATTTTTGCCTCTTTGCTGCAGTTCATTTTCAACTGTCTTTGCAAAGAGGGGCTGGGTTTTTGAAGGGCAAAACATGAATTTTCTTTAGGACTGGTATTCTTCTTTCAGTTTTACTTGACTCTACAAAGCTCTGAGCATCCCAGTCTGACATTGCTATTCCTGCTTTAACTGTAAAATCAGTAAAATTTATATTAAATCCAAGTGTCTGGGAGATGGAACCTCTGCTAGTTCAGTGTGTTATTTTTTTATTTGGATTAGTGCTGGTTGTGGTCCTATAAAATGGAGCAATGGAAGAGCTGAGTGGGTTCTGCATTTTGGACATTGAAAAGAAGTCACAGAATCAATGAGGTTGGAAAAGACCTCTGAGGTCCAACACCACCGTGTCAACCAGACCATGGCACTGAGTGCCACAGTCTTTCCTTAAACAGTCATGGTGCACTTCTGGTTTTTTTTTTTTTTTAATTACTTCTTTACTTATATGGTTGTTTTTGCAGAAAGTTATGACATAACTTGGTTGCTCTTGGTTATTTTCCCCCTTTGTTTTATAATTTATGCAGTGCAGCAATGGAAGCTTATTAGTGGAGCAATCTGTGGAATCTTTATAGTAAGCCCTGATTATGACTGAACTTCAGTGATATGCACAGACTGTTTAAATATGTACTGAACTGCCTTGTTTTGCTTGGGGAAGGAACACATTGGCAACTTCTGAATTTCATTAAAAGAAGGAGGGAGATTTATATGGGTGACAATGAGGTTTCCCAGATGACACCTGGGAAATAGGTGAAAAACTGAAATTATCATGGTATCAGTGTTTTTCATTTTTTTGTTATAAGAACACTTCCAGTTTACTGATGGGTAACCAAGGCAATTGTTTATTGTCCAGTGTTTTGTAGTATAGCAGAAATGCCACCTCAAATTCCCTGCTGAGGAATCAGCTGCTCTGTGGAACAGACCTTGCTGGATACAAGGACATTGGTTTTAACATTTTAGGCAGTCATTTGGTTTCTTTAAGTAAGAAAAATATTTCTTAAGTACCATCATGCTTTGAAATATGTTCTGCTTTGCTGCTGTGTCAGGAAAATGTGTCTTCTATTTATGTTTACAATATGCATCATTGCAAATGGTCAGTTTTGTGTTTTAATGAGTGGTATTATAAAATATGTGTTCCTCTTTTGTAGGGAATCAGTGTAGAGGCCAGATTGAAAATATGCCTTCATGACAAAGTCTCTACAAAGCTGATCCCATCTTGGCTTTAAGGTAAATGAAAAAAAAAACCTATCAAAAACCTCTTCTAACTTTTCTTCTCATCATGGTTGTTATTCAGCTTTGAAGAAATGTGGGGATATCACGTGCTGACAATAAAGAAATTATTTTAAGGAGTTAAGTTGCAAAACTTAAAATTTAGTCAAAATAAAGTGTAAGCATAAGCCAGTAATTTGGGTTTGGACTCAGTAATTAAAAGAAATGACAGACAGTGGCATGAATGCTTATGTGTCTTACAAACTGCCTTGGCAACTGTCTGGTTTTGTCTGAAAATTGAATATGCATATGAAGGAGAGATCATTCTAATTGAATGGAAAATATGAAATTAAAAAGGCAACAAAGTATAAATAATTGAAAATCAGGTTGCAACTCTGAGCTTCTGTATGTTAGGAGCTCTGTTGCAAGCAAAATTGGTAGAACGGGAATTCACATTTTTCTTCCTCTTAATTTTACTTTCATGGTACCATACTCCTGGTATAGGGAGCAAGGCAGTGAAAATGATGAAGGGGTAATTAAATATCTGTAGGAAAGTAAGAGCCAAACCAGAGACTAATTTTCAGCACTCTACAGCCTTCATTATGTATGTATATGCTTTGATTTCTCATGTATATGGAAAATGTATCCTCTAACTGCATATTTTTAGTCTTTCTCCTCCAGAGCTGTTTAACTTGCTGTGTTCCATAGTAGGATGTGGCAAGCTTGTTTTGTTTGTGAGATCATTGCAGAAAAGAAATATTTTAAAAGCTATGTGAACAGTTAGTTACCTGTGAGTACAGCTAAGTGTTCTTAATCTCAACTAAGTGTCCTTTATCATGGCTGTACCTCGTTTGAATGTTTAGCATGTCTTATTCATTCATTGAAATCACTCAAAATGGGTAATTTTCAGTGTTTCAAATTTTGTCTTCTCCATGCCCTGCTGTGTCTGTGGATGAAGGCACCATTGAGCTTGCTGTACTCAAAAAGCTTTATTTTCAAGCAAAACTTTCCCCAAATTTAACCAATGCAAGTAGGCATAACAGAAACCATCTTCTACTTCATATCCCAGTATTGGGGTTCTGGTACTGGCATGTGCCATAGACCCAGGTTCCAGGAGCACAATAAATGGAAATACTCACTGTCAAAATGTGTTCAGTTGTGTATTTGCTTTAAAGGCTCAGGATTTGCCCTTAAGTGTCAGGTACTTCTAGAACCAAATCAGATTCAGTAGTTGTTGGTTATTTGATGGCAGCATTAAGGTGATACAGGAGTGAACTTTAGCTGAAAGAGCTGTGTCCTTCCCTCTGTCCTCAGCATGGCCCTGCCACTCGCCCTGTGCTGCTGGGGACTCTTGGGCTGCTGTGTGAGGAGCTGCATTTGAGCTGCTCTGGCTGAAGCTAACCTGGGAATGGGAGGGGAGGGATTTGCACCTTCATTTGCACTGCCCAGCTCTGTTCAGGCTGCTAGTGCAGTTCATTGCCCTGCTAGTGCCTGTGAGTGTAATTGAACCTGGGGCTTGAGGATGACGGGGAGACAGCTGCTTCAGAGGTGGGGTGAATTTACACTGATAGTAAGGACTGGATCAGTACTTCCAGTGGTTGAAGTACTGCTTTGTTTCCTCGGAATAAGTTAAAGACAGCACATTTCTGCTTCTGAGATTAATTGGTTTTTATTTATCTTGACACGGTTTAGGACAGCAGTTCCTCATGCTGAATGCCATTCTTCTGGATTTAAAAAGACTGTTATCTGTTGCTTTATTTTTTACAAATTCAAAGGGTGCTTTAGTACTGTCATCATGAGATCATCATTGTCTGATAATGCTAGATGCCCATTAATGTCAACTTGTAACAGAACCCTCTTCCTGATACAACCATACCTTGCAATCATGCTGTACTTTTCACTACAAAGCAATTATGAGGGTTGTGTGAATTGGCTAAAATCTATCAGCTAATAAAGCTCAAAATGTTGCTTCTGCTTGGAAAGAAAGTCATGTTGTTTAACTTCCCCCTCCCTTCCATCCATCTCCGAGAGTGGGAGCCTGTGTGAGGGAGAAAAGAAAGGGAGCCTGATGGTGCTTAATGGCTGATGAATACAGCCAAGGATACAGGGACGGTTGCCTGGCAACCTGGGAGGATGGGCTGAGGTCCCTTGTCACTGCATAGGAGTTGACACTGGCTCATCTCTTGAGCTCATGAAGACTGACTTCTGAGGGTTTGCACACTTTATCCTCAATATGTATCATGGCTGGGGTAGATTTGTATCTTATGTGTTTTGTCTCTGTGTATTTCGTACTTCTAAAAAGAAACACAAGAAGAATGGAAGCAAATCAAGCGTTTTACTTAAAGGAAGAAAATGTGTTCTTCCTGTCCCATGCAGTTACTGTTCTTTCGAGATGAGAGCTGTGTTTAGGAAGAGATTTGCCTAAAATTGAAAGCTCTTAGACATAATTCCAGGTAAAGTTCTGTTTTCAAGCCCTCTGAAAATTATCACTAGTGCTGAAAGATGATGAGCTGGGGTTTGTGTTATAATTGCAGCCTTGAGAAGAAGCCTTTTTGTGGTTAAACAGAGCTCTGGAGTGACACATCTGCTTTGTTTCCCTTCTTACACAGAAATAGTGTCAGGCTGCGAACACACTGAGGACTGTGACAGACTTGACCTTGTACAAGTTGTTCTTAAACAATTCAAATGGATTTTGAACACGGGTGTCAGCATGAGGGCTGGATCTCTCTTTGTGCTGCAGTAGAGTTGTACGTAGGTGGTGCTTCCTTAGGGATGTGTTAATTTGGTGTTCCCTAGAAGACTTTTTTGGGAAAGTACATGGACATTACCACATGAAGGTTGTTGTCATCAAGTGAACATTGATCCACTAACTATTTTTCTTTTCTGTGGAGGTAATTATTAAGGAAAAAGGTGCAACTGGCTTGCAGAGGCTGCGCAATCCGGTGTATTTTGGATATTTCCAGAGACAGTAATTGTCTTTGCCCTTTTGGTTCTCAGAACCAACTTTGGTGCCTAATGATGAGGTCAAAGATGTAGGAAACAGGTTGGGTTCTTGTTTTGAGCTGTTGGACAAATGATCTACCTGGCAATTTTGTGCCTGTTTCTTACACCAGTCAAAAATGAGGTTAATATGTGTATATCTACAATTGTATCATCTTGGGGATTCTTAAACAAAAAAATCAAACACCTCACTCTTACTGGTCAGAGCAATTGTCATTTGCCAAATGCTTGCTTCTCTTTTGGCTTGTTGAGTTCAAGGTTTTTGTTAATGGTTGTTGTTATGGCTGAAACTTTAGAGCATTTTGGCATATTCTGAAACCTGACCAGCTGTCAAAATACAGCGTGTTTGCATGGAAATATATTGATGGAATTTACAAAGAAATCCATTAAATTTACTGCAGGCTTAGTAATTATCAGACTTAGAATAATAATCAGATTTTTATCAGTGTTTTCATCTAATTTTTTTTTCTGCACAATATTCTCTCTGTGTCTGTCCCCATGCAAACACACAGAGGCCAGACAGCAGCAGCCATCTGTGTGGAGCTACTTCCTTGTAACTGGAGATCCTCAGAAAATCAGGTGAAAGGTTTGCAATGTTTCAATTTGGACAGCCAAAGCCTTGAGGCCATTGTCATTAACAAAATTGTCTTTCTCCTTCCTTCTCTTGTAAGGTGTAGCTTCTGACTTACTATTTATCTTTTTAATGGCTTACACTTATACTACAAGCCGTGAGTTTGCTACAGGGTATTGAGATATGTTTCATAGCTCATGGTGATTCATGGGAAAGTTTGGATAAACTGCTCTGGACTGTATTTCATGGTAACTTGTATTCTTCAGGGCACCCTTGGTCTGGGGCAAGATTGCTCTTTCTCATCATCTGCATGTGCAATTGTCTGTGGATAGAATTGTATTAACTCAAATGTGACCGTCAGGACTGAAGGAGCTGCCACTGCACTGGTGTTACGGAAATGTTGGTTCCAAGGATTTGAAGTTGTGCTTTAATCCACTCTATAGTGAAGGAAAAGATTAAAATTGTTGATGAATCTGTGTTCATGTCCAAGGTGTCCAAAACGTTGGCTGCTTACTCCCCTATAGCAGATTCTAAGGTAGCAAAATACCTTAAAAATACTTAAAATTGAACCAAGACAGTAAGTAAACATTTTTTTTTAACTGTGGGCAGTCAGTCTGTACTCTTAATTTCTGTTGAAAAAAGCCTGACGAACTTCTGTAATGTTACCAGAAATGTTCTTTTATTTGCAATCAAATGGAATAATTTTAAACATTAAATCATTGTTGTCCAGATTTACTGAGGAATGTGAGTGGAGTATATTAAATACTTTCACCTTTCTGTTGGCACGCCTGCTGCTGTCTTAGGAAATTTCAGTATTACTGATCTGTTGAAACACTGGTTACATTAAAACATTGGTTAAGGAAACTTACACTTTGATGTTTTAAATCAGTCGGTTTTGACACTTGCAACTTACTTTTTCAAGGGTTTTCATCTTCTTTTACTGACTCTTATTGTAGTAATTTCTGTTGAGCTGCTGCATTTCTTATGGGACTGAAACATAGAAAGTCATGGAAAGATCAACCCAGAGCAGGCAAGAGTTAAAAGATTTTAATTTTTTTTGTGTGTACCATGATCTAAGTATGCAAGGGAGTTTCTGATTTCTTTTCTTAATTATGGACACAAAATTAACTTCTCATCCTTCATTTTGGCTTCTGTGCTGTTTTGTGTTACATAACATCCCATCCATTTGAGATACAGAGACAATTTATTGATTAAAGCATATGATGGAACAGGAAAAAGGGTCATGGCTGATGCATTTTAGATCTCATTTCCTATGTTGCTTCTGTATTTAAAAAATCCATGTGAAAATATAGTAAGCAATGCAATAACTGCATACAAGCAAATACCAAGCCAACAGCTGTGTTTTCTAAGAGTACAGCACTGCAACTGGAATTGGGAAAAATAAAACTTTATTATGGATTTGGGGAGAAATGGAAAACAGTGCTAGTCTAAAAATAATTTGCCTTTTTTTTTTCCCTCCTCAGTTGGGGAGAATAAGATTTTGCTGCCTTTACTCTCTCTGGAAAAATAGAGCTCCTTCTGTTTTCCAGCAGTACTGCAAAGCTGATTTAGAGACGCAAACAACAATGAAGAGTGTTATTCCATACAAGAAAGGCTTTGTATGGGGAGTTACTTATGGTAAATAATTGATCTAACAACTAGTTTGTAAAAAGGGAGGAATTTATTCAGTCTGGAGCACAACTCGGGTGTGGAGATTGTGCTGGGCCAGAACCTCGGCCTCGCTTTGTGTAGTCCCAGGGCCTGCCCATCTGATTTTGCAGAGTAGTTAAAAACTAATGAAATGTGCTTTACTACAGCCTAACGAGCTGTGCTTTATCTGCAGAGGGCTGGAAGCAGGTGTGATGTGCAGGGCTGTCACTGCAGAGGAGGGGATGGGGAGCTGGGCTGTGCTGAGCTGAACGTGTGCCCTGCACGGAGCAGCTGGGTCAGGGCGGCTGTGCTCACCTCACAGCCTGCCAGCAGCAAGGAAAGCTGCTTGTTCCCCTGGCTGAGCTCCTGCGGGGGCTGATCAACATTTTTTAAGTAGCAGGAAACAGAGATGTAGTAGGAAACAGTGGATACCTTCCTACCGTGGGACTAGTGAAGGGAGTGGCTCACCGGAGCTTCAGGAGACAACCACACCTGGGACACAGCAAGTCTGCTGGCTAGAAAAGTGAAAAATGGGTGTGGCAATATCAGGTTAGAGGCTTTTCTGGTCAATATGCACCCTCATTTGTCCGTAGGTGTGATCAAAAGTGTTTGTCAGACACCCCATGCAGACAGACACCCTGTTTAGCCTGGTGGGCCATGTGGCAAGGCAGAGCTTGGTCGCTTCGCTCGATTCTGGAGGGAGCTGTTTGCCAAGCTCTGCTTGATGGGACGTATGGATTGCAGCTCGTGGCATTGCAGGAGCTGCCTGTCCTGCTGTGCATGGCAGTCCCACACAGTGAGGTCGTTTGTAGCACAGTGTTGCTTTTCTGTAGGATATACATAGATATAAATCTTTATATATACATATATATGTATTTTACAGCTCTTCTGTTGTAACAGTCTTTAGTGATTGAAGATTCACACATAAGATTCTTCCTGGCTCTTCTATATTTGCTGGGGTAGAAGATATTTCAGTATTCAAGTCTTCATTGGCTTGAAAATCCATCTCCATATTAAATCACTGTATTTCATACAGTAAATTTGTTATAAAAGCTTACATATGTGCCTGGAATGCAAGCTGACCTACTTAAACCACAGCCCTTCCCAGCTGTGCTAGATGGATCTAGAGATGTGTGTTCATCTTGCCAAGATCTGAACCCATTTTGGAAGAGGTGCTTTTCCTAAAAGAGCAGACTAAGAATAAAATGGTGATTTTTTTTTTTTTCGGTTTGTTTTCTATTTAGAGCTGATCAGCTTTTGATTTCTTGTATTAGGTTTCTAGACTCTGCTTCCCAATGTGATCTTAGAACAGTGAGATTTACTTCTTAGTTGTGCAAGTTGGAGTTAGTATTAGCATTTATAACATGAGCTCTCTTGCTGACAAACTTTCTTCATTCTCTCACTCTTCCATATTCTCCTTTTATAAAGCTGCTTACTTTTGTCATGCAATGTTTCCTTTGCTTTCAGTTATAACTACAAGATTCATCAAAAATAGGGGTGGTGGAAATAAATTGTGAGGAGATTTTTAAGTCAAACAAACAGGATCTTTAAAAAGCCCTGGTTTAATTCTGCTGTTTTCCTAAATAATCAAGTGGATCAAAGGGCAGGGAAATTGTTTTTATTACGTTTTGTATAGTCTGCATCACTGTCATTTATAGCCCCAGATTAAAAAGTATCATCTTCTGTGCATCAGACCTTTATCGTAGTTTAATTTTGTTGAATACAGAAAAGACCAAATTAGAAAGAATCAGGAGAAACTAATCCTTCTTTTTTCTACCTTCTGAAAACTAACTTCACAGTAATGTGTCTGCAGCTTTGGCTTCTGTGCACTCATCCTTCAGCTGCTGGAGTCTGAAGCTGCTGAAGCTTGAGTTGTTATTTATTTTCCACAGACCTATATTTTCATTAAGTAGGAAGTATGAAACATTAGAAGTTAATCAGGATGCCATTGCTGATTTTGATTGCTTTTTTTTTTTTTTTTTTTTT
>VZRR01014004.1:507417-535366 GCA_013398015.1 Oreocharis arfaki | reverse complement strand
TTTTTTTTTTTTTTTTGAGATTTGGTTACTAAAGCTCTGGGAGTGAAAACTGAGGAGCAGGAACTGATTAGAAAATGGAATTTAAAGGAACTTAAAAAATTTGCATTTTGATAAAGTGCCTGTTTTCTATGGAGGGAAAAAATACCTCTGTGAGGAACGTGGTCTTGTTTCAGCCTTCCAAGTCAGGATTTTGAGAGTGAAGAAGAGATGCTGAGTTTCTTATGGTCAGAAATGTAAAACAGGTCACAAATTGTGGTACATTTCTCAATCACATTAGGTCTGATAAGTCTCAGAGAGACAGAACAATTACCCATAATTCAAGTATTGTGAAAATAATGTATGCATTATTAACAAAACAACAAAAAATAATGAAGCCTTTTTCTTTCTGCATACTAATAAATTCCCTTGGCATGTGATTTTCTCACTCAGCAAGGGATTAGAGAGAGCTTGAACAACATGTCAGTCATTTTGCTGGATGTGCTTTTGAAAAAGGAGACTGCTCCTCTGTGTAACCATCCCCCAGCAAAGTGGCCAAAGGGGAAAAAACACCACCTCTGGGGTCTGCAAGACCTAAATCTTAATTCTGTTCAGTCCACATCAGTGAGTTGCAGGTCAGAGAGGTGTTTTGGAGCCTTTGCTGGTCCCTTTATGCTGGCTGTGATTAATGCTGAGAAATAAATGGAAACAAACATATTTTGTTTCTCACTAAGCTCCAAAATGGTGATGTTTGCATCTGAATGAGCTTTTATGCCACAGTATCCTTGTAACTGGTGAAAAAGTGGTTAGCACAACTAGACTTGGAAATAAAACTTGGACAAGAGAAGGAATATGGGATGAGCTGCTGGTCCATGATGGAGTAAGGCTTCCTTGGGCTTTGCTCACTGCTCAGTGCTGTCCGTGCAAGGTCTCTGCTGCTGGCACTCCCTCTTTTTTTCAGTGCATCATTTGCAAAGACACTGAAAACCTTTTTCACTGTGGTTTTTGAGACTGATTATCCTTGCCTTTGTGTTTAGTCCATGTTAATTGTGGAAGAAGATATTTTTCCCTCCCATCTCCTGTTTTAATTGAGGTTGTAGCCTAAACAACTGCTTGTAATTTACAGGCAAACCAAATCTTGCTGTTCCTCTTGCCATACCATTTTTCATGAGATAAATGAAACAGTCATGTTGCTGTTAAAAACAAACAACCAGCACTAACGATAAGAAACCCTGAGCACCAACAATACACAAACATCAGAATCTTTGTCCCTCTGGTTTAAGGAGGCAGACAGGATTGACACTGCCCCTTTTCTCCCTGCCATTGTTGAAGGTGAAATATTTGTTATTATTGTCTTGTCAAAACTGTCAGCCCATGATGCCAGACAGGTGGTCACTGCAAGAAACTTTGTGGGCTGCTTCTGTCCTGTGATACACTTTAAAACATGTGGTTATCAAGGAGCAAGTGTTCACAGAGCCTGGATCAGAGTAATCTTAGCAACTGTGTAAAAGAATTCTGCATAATCACAGTTCTTATGTTTCAGTTCTAGATACTATTTTTATTATCTGTGCAATTTCATATGTAATAAGTGTCTCATTATTCATATTTTGGAAACATTGGAATGATATTCTTTGGAAAAAAAAACAAACACCAAAATGTGTATTTCTGTTCCATTTGTAGAGTTTGTAGAGTAACAAAGCATGTTACCAATAAAGAATGACAGCAACAGTGTTAGGTCTTGGTGATATTGCTTTGTTTGCATTAATTCTATAAAATAACCGTATTCTTGAGTAAAAGTGAGAGTCCTGAAAGCCATTGGGCCAGGACATAGAGGAAACCTTTGCTTTTCTGAAGGCTTTCAGTTGTGAGAGCCTCTCTCTAGCTTTGCAGAGCTGCTCTAGGAAACTTTTGACAAAACCCTGCCAATTTGTAGCACTATGGGTGGAGTGTGCTCTGTTTGTAATGGCATCACATTTAGGCTTATAGTTGCCCCTGGTGTCAGCAGGATGATGCAGTGAACTGCTTGCCATGGCTTCGTGCACAGCATAATAACTGAACTTTCTCTTTTTTAGCCCTCATCACTACAAACATCAAATTATGTTTCTGTTCTCTGACTGTCGGATGCACTCTTTAGACTAAGAAATACTGTATTTGATGTGCAGTAAATACAGAATCACTTTCTCTGTTTTTTTTTCTCTGGGAGCAGAACAAAGCCCCTGCATTTTCACACTTGGGTCTTTCTGGAGAGGGTGAATGAATTAAGAGTTCCTCCTTTGGAAAACACTCCATTTAAATCATTGCACGCAACTGAGCACAACAAACAGTTTTAGGAGAACATAAAAGCAAGAAAGCCACTTCTCACCATCAGTCATTGTTGGGAGAGGGAGTGTGAAAAATCTTGAGTTTCCGTCCTTTTTGCGCTATTCCCACTTGTAGGCTTCATTTCAAGGGAAGAAGTATTTTCAGTACTATCACTCTCATCTCTTGGATTCTTAAAAATATTTAAGAGTTAACAGAAGGTGATGTGAGAAAATGCTAGAACTTAAACTACAAAATCCTTCTGTAGGTGCTAAAAGCCTAAAATCAAAATCTTGCTCTTGGAGGAAAGTGCCGGTACTCAGTAGCTAAGGAGAAGAGTTATTTTTGTTGCCTTAGACTTCCGTTTCCTTTGGAATGAGTAGCTCTCTTTATGGGGGTGAGGGGACACCTCACAGAATACAGTAGTGAGGGTAAAAACTAATTGCTGTGATTTTTCCCATGCTTAGAAGTAATACTTACCTAGGTTATTTAAGGATTTATCTTCCAAGAGATGGACAGTTTGTGTTTGGAAAGGGCAGAAATGCTTTAGATGTTTCTGTCTCATCAGTTAATTACCAAATATATTTTGCTTTTCACTGCAGAACTTCATTGATAAATAAACTTATTTTTCTTAAACCTGTCTTTTAAAAGTAGAGTAACTCAAACTTGTTTGTTTTTAGAAACTCAGCACCAGATTTTTGACTTCCCCAAGTTAGGTGGTCAAGGAGGAGTTTCTGTGTGTGCTCCTCTGCTGTCCCCAGGAAAGGATTGTGCAACTTGGGTATCTCTTTTCTTAATAGGGATCTGGTTGAAAAGCAGGAATAGACATAGACCCTTTAATAAAGGCTCAGTGTCTGCTCTTGCACAATTGTTTCAGTAACTGTCCTAACAGAAGCTTTCAGGAAAGACCACTTTGGTTTTTCACTCGTGAAGTAAACAGAAAGCCACCAAAGTTCTTACTTACTCATTTCTCTGCACACAAAAATAACTTCGTTTAGTCTCTGCCCTTAAGCAGAGGAAGCTGCACTAGAACTGAGCTGAAAACCTCCACCCACTAAACGGATGTTTCAGTGGAATGTTTCACTGGTACTTTCCAGTGAAAACTCAGTGAATTAACTCCAGATCATGTTCAGCATTGGAACTGGAAGTCACAGCCGGGGAGATTTCCCAGATGTCTGCTGGAGTCTCAGCCTTGCACTGACCCTGAGCTGGCCAAGGGCAGCTTCAGCTCACTGGCAGTAAATGACGGTGGGATGGACGAGCCTGCTGAATTGTAGGAACCACTGACTGCAAATTTTGGGCCATGAGCTGATTGTGGGGGAAAACTTAGCAGTAGCTCAGCTAAGCTAACAGAAATAAATTAATAAAAGGCCTAATTTCAAACCTTAGTTCATTTTTCTTCTCTCTTTGCTTTCTTGGTAAATATTCTTTTCTGGCTGTGGAATGGTCGGTTTAACCCAACTAATGTAATTAATGAGGCAAGAATAAAGCGTGAGCATTTTCTTGTAAACTCCTTCATTTCTGCGAACCAAGTGAGAACTTCTTTTGGAATTCACTTTTTCAGATGGTTGAGTTTTGGGGGATGTCTGATTTACTTTCTGTAGCAAAACTCAGGACATAAATATTTTTTACTTCTGCTTATGTGATGCTCACCTTGAGGGGTGTTCCTGGGGATATTCTTACTTCTAAATGAGATTTTTGTGTGAATTAGCATAGTTTGTTTCAGAAATTTTACTTGAAAAGTACACTTTACCTAGCTTGAATTATCTTGAAAAACTCATCTTCCATTTTTTTACCCTCTGTGTTTCTGTTTCAGTACTTTAAAAAGGGAAGAAAAAGACAGTACATTTTAGTTTTAAAAACTTACTTAATTGCTTTTGGATTAAAAAAGATTTCTGATGCTATTGGTTAGACCATTTTGAGTGTAATCCAGATGGAGATTAACATGGTGAGAGCTAATTACCTCTTTTTTTTTCTTTGTTCCTTTAAAATAATGCTGTATCTTCTCTTTGATTTTTGTCATTGGCAGTTGCAAATGTAAATGTTGAAATAAAACCGACTTTGAAGGCTGAGAGACAGGTGTACTTTTTCAACAACTTGATTACAAATGTATCAGACACCTGTTATTTGATTTACGTGGCAGAAAAGAGCAAATATTTTCTTGGAACTCAGCTGGGAGTGTGGCTGGATAAGATTATCTCCTTGTGCTGGAGAGGGAGGATAAGACAAGCAAAACAACCTTTTGTTTTGTTTAGAAGCCCTTTTTATTAAACAACCAAAACAATATTGAAATTGCAGTGTTGAAGGAAAGCGTTTTCCTTGGGGATAGTCCTTGGGAAAGGCAGGGGAAGGGTGGGTTGGGTTTGAGGTTCTTTGCGAAGATTCTGCCAAGGGGCACTGCCTCGACAGCAGTCATTGTCCTCTGTGGTGGAGAGCTGCAAAGTTCTCATCCCACTGGTTTGATAGTTAACATTTCATTTTCCTACGAAGTGCAGATTCAGAGGTTCTTTAAAAGCAGTTGCAAACTTTCTGTGGCCTTTGGCATTTTGCCCAAAACACCTGCCATGAACCAGAGATCTGCCATGAAGCAGAGATAGGCTTCATCTTGCTGCCCGTGTGAAAGTGAAAGGAGAGGGTGGGGAGCGAAGGAGCAGGAGGGCCCAAGAGCACACAAAGCAGCCTTGCCCGAAGCACATGTTAATCAAATCAGATCAAAGGATATGATGTCAGTTTATAGAGAAACAGGTCAGGCAGGCCCAGGTAGCTCAGGAAGCAGGGTACTAATTATTCCCAGAAGAAAGTCAGGTATAGGGTTACCGCGCCGCAGCTGGAAGTCAGGAGGTCAGAATTTGCACAGCAACCAAGTCCACTGGCTGGAACGGCTCGGCTCCTTTCAGGGGAGTTTATAATTTTGTGGAAATGGGAGAGAATGAGCCCAGTGCAGCGAGTGCAGCCCAGCCAGGTAAGCACATGCAGCCTGTGGAATGCTGTGCTGTCGGGAGCTCTGGGGCATCCTTGGTCTGCGTGTGGGAGCTTGTTCTGCTGTCGGCTGTGGCAGCGTGTCCACGCGAGGGGACGTGTCCTTGCACGTGTTTTGGGGAAAGGAGGAAATCCACATCACTCATCTCTGCAATGCGTTATTAAAAAAAGACACAACCCACTGCCTGAATTTAGGAGGGCGAGGAAAGGTCTGATAAGATCGTGTTAGCATTTGTGGCACTGTATCGTCAATAAAGGTTGCTTTAAACTTAGAGTGATCTGTGGGTGTTGGGGTTACTGTTCTGTAGCTTAGTTAAACCTTCTGCAAATGGTTTTGGGTAGGAAGCGCTTTGCTCAACTCTTCTGCACCAATTTCGTGCCTGTTGCATGTGAGCAGGGCATGGCAGATGTGGGGAGATGAAGGATATTGTTTCTGTTTAGCATTCGTGGCTTATTTCAGCTTGTTGCCTTTATTTTTTTTTTTTTTTTTTCCCTTTTGTGGGCTGTGCTGAGGTTACACCAACACATGCATGCAAAATAGCCCTTGTGGGCACTCGTGTGACTAACTGTAAGAACAGAGTATTCTGTCCTAGGTATTTTAAATTTTCAGTAGAATCCTGAACGCAACACTTCATAAATCTTGCTTAGTCCTTCTTTTGCAACATTAATGTCAAATTTTTGCTTTGAGAAAGAATGTTTTCCCAGTAGCCCTTTTTTCTTTCAACGGGCTGTTTTAACATCCCAGAAAATATTATCTTCCTGAGGAATTATTCCATTATTTTACCTTCTTAGCATTCAGTGGGTTTTTTCCCCTGACATTCAACCCATGCTTTTCTTTTACTTGACTTTGGGCTGATCAACATGCCTTTATTTTTTGTAAATGCCATCATCCCTCCTTCTCATGCTTTGCATACAAGGGATAAAGCTTTGTGTCTATTTTGTGTTTTGCAAGAATCCTTAAACTATTATAAAATTTGCAAGAGGTTTTCTGAGAGCTGGAGCGGTAACTTTCTAGTCAATGACAAGATGTGTTACTGTTTTTCCTTTGAAGTTATTCTTTATATGCATGCACACATGTAATCCAGGGCTTCAAATGTGTGCCTCAGATTTCCCTATTTAATAGGGAATAACTCAGTTAATGCTGGAGCAGGTTTAGTTCTCAGAGAACTTTTATTCCACTGCCTTTTTTTTTTTCTGTATGTTAATAATTATGTAGGAACTATCCAGAAAACATATGGTGGCAAATTAGATTTTGATCCGGATTTTAATATTGAATAAAGCACTAGAAATATTCAATGCTGTACAGGTCTAAATACTATTTCAGGCATGGTGATGAAAGAATTGGTATTGTTTCTTTCTCTGTTTCTTCATCCAGGACCTGATTTGTGGTTTACAGGGGTTTGCTGCTCAGAAGGTTATCCGGTCTTATTCCAGTCTTACTTTTTGTGCTGTAAGTGGGGAATTATTTCACTTCTGCCAATACAATCTATGAATAAAACTGATGGAAAATATTTTCAAGCACGTTGTATTTTATGCAGGTCTTTTGGGAACTATGATTGTGATTCTTAATTCATGCCTTTTCTCCATTAGCTGCAGTGAGCTTAGTCAAATGGAATTCTTCCTCATTTGCTTTAGTGGAAATGGGACAAGAATTAGGGCTGCACAGTAATTCTGGTTTTTAAATTAAATATTATTTGTGTGCACACATGCACACACACATGCACACCCCCAGTTTCATTTTTTCAGTTGCCATCAACCTTATTTCCATGTGTGCTTGTTTTTAGAAACTGTTCCAAATAATTGGTGATTCAACAGGTATTTTTTAAGGAAAAAAAGGTGCAGAGATTAACATTACTTAAGATACCTGTCAAAACCACTGCTAGTGAGACAACTTGGGTTCCTTTTCATGTTATTTATTTTTAGAGAACTTTGAGGCTTGTGTGAATTACTAAAGGTGCCAGATTGACAGCCCTGGAGGCTGACTTCACTTATTCATTAGCGAAAGAGATACGGCCTGGGCAGCAGGTGCACAAACCTTCATGCTGTGCTGTACCCATGGCTTCAGTCCTGCTGTGAAAAAAAGCCTGGTTTTGAGGATCCAGGGTTTCAGTCCTACTCCCTCCTTGCCTTTCCCTGCAGCATTTTCTTCTAATGGTGTTGAGATGATTAGGTTGGAGCACTAAAGACTGTGCAGAGCCCTTTATATGATTTCCCCCAGCAGCCGTCAGATGGGGAAGGAGGCTCGGGGCTTACATAAGTCAGTAATTCTCGCCATCTGGTCAATCAGTAAATATAAGGTCACTCTGCCGTCACAGCATTTTTGTTTTGCACCAAGTACAGTAAGCCCAGAGAATAAATTAACTCTTGGTTCCGTTCCGTTGTGTTTGTGCTGCTTCTGGAAATGGTTCAGAGCCCCGTTCCCGCCGCCTGGGTGTGACAAGTGAAAAGAGCAAAGCTCTGAACAATGGGGCTTTGAGTGCCAGCCGCAGATTGATTCATCGTTCAGGCAGAGCACTGAGAGAGCCCTTCAGAAATGCACTGAAGCTCGCTGAGAGTACCTTGGGTTTTTGTGGTGCTTTGGGGTTTTTTACTTTTTTGTCGTAGTTGGGTTTTTTGCTTTTGCAATGAAGATCCGGTGCCTTCACGCGAGTTGTTGTTTTCAGTCTTCCCATGAATTAAGTACTGTTTACTGGAGAATGTGACAATAAAAGCCCCACAAGATGCAATTACTGTAAATTTTAATTTGATGATATTGTACATGAGCTGTAATTGATTTTACAGTGTGTTGTGTTGCTAGATGATGGTAGCAGCTTTGCTGGTTTGATAAGTGTGTGTAATCCATGCGTGCCTCTGGCCCACAGAGGAGAGAGGTGAATTGAGAAGTTCAAGTTAAAGCAGCTTGTTCTTTTGGTTCTTGAGAGGCACAAGTAAGTGAGCAAGAATGAGAAGAGTCATATGAGCATTATTAATAAAACATCCTGAAGAATTTGGGTTTTTTTCTGGGCTCCCTTATGTACTGTTTATTAGCATAACTTAAGCATTTTTATAACTGATTTCATTATATATATATATATATATTTAATATATACATATGATTAAGCAACTGCATTATTTCTAAAAGCAGTTTCCAGCAAGTTCAGATTCCCTCTGTAATCAGTCTGGGCTTTGGATCAGCTCCGAATGTGTGTTCCTTAGGGTTTGTTCTTGTGTTCTGATGTTGATTTTTAGATCAATATATATGTAGTCTCATGAAATATTCACAGACCAGGTCTAAAAGAAGCAGCTACTACTTTTTGCTGAGAAAGGTGATAGGAAAATATCAAGAGCCTACATAAAGATCCTGGCATGCTTGCGTGGAGCAGTGGGAATTGAGAAGGGAATGTCCCAGAAGGCAAATTTCAGTCTCAAAAGGCCCTTTCTTGCTGAGGGGGCTTCTTGGCCACCACGTCTACCCAGCTTGCTAAGCTAAAGGAACAAGTTTTCTTTCAGGTTTGTGTTTTTGAGCAGGACTCTGAATAATGCTAATGAATGCTGTAATCAGCTGCAGTTATTAACTGGGGGGTGCTCTAACAAAAAGTGGTAATTCTGAATGTGAATGGTAAAAGTGCTTCCTCTCCCCTTGGCGTTGGATGACCTCAGCCCTGTGACTCGAGATTTGCTCTCTGGACAGTTATTCACAGAACATCATTGGGTCCCTTTTTGGCTCTTTTTGGATGATAATAGCAAGGGTTTCCTGTGACAGCATTTCTTGCACAGCTTGGCTCTATTCCCCAACCAGGTACAGTAACAATGGGTAATTTAAAATAATTCATTTTATTGCTGCCTCCTGTAGATTTTTGACTTTCATTTCAAAGTGGTGAATCCAGAGAGCTGGAGAAGTATGTTCTGATCACTATCCTGGTGCTGTGAAAAATACAAGATTTAAATAGTCCCGCAGAGCCATCAGCAGCTGGAACAGTACAGAGCACTCTTTTTACTTCAGCTGAAGTCATTCTAGCATTTTCAGGGTGCTTTTAACTCTTTTATCACAGGAATATCTGGGGTTTTCTAGCTTTCATTTCCCAGTTTATATGTGCTCACGAATCAGGATTTGAGATTTCAGTTCTACAGAAATATTATCACTAATATAAACATATTAAATATGAGAAAACTGCATAAGCTGAAGCATGATAAGACTGAATCTATCTGCAGGGGTGAGAACTGACCACGAAACTGGGTATCATGCCCAGGACTTTCAGCTCCCAATCTGCTTGGTGTTATTGTTGTTTTGCTGTTATGATCCTTTCCAGTCTTAAAGGTATGTTGCAGATGATTGCATCCTAATATGTGTGCCTGAAAGTGAAACAAGATAGCAACATCTTGCTGCAAGAAGTAAAACTGAAATTGAAAACGTAGTAGTTGTACAGCAAAAGGATGATGTTTGCGAAGTCTGAAAACTTTTCCTCATAAAGCCACTTTGAAATTCTACCAAATGTAGGAATAAGCCCTTGTCAGCAGTAGGCTCTGTCAGGTTCAGTGTTTGCCACTCCAGGGAAGTGATCCAAGGGAAGTTGTTGGTTTTTCCCCCAATACATTATTGTTCAGTGTGTGTGGTAAGGGTTATGTTTATTTTGGCTGCTCCTGTACCTCTTTTTCTGAAAGTCAGTCACTCACTGGAGAAAAGTAAAGAGCGGAGGTTGGCGTGAAGGGAATATCAATGTGGTCTGAGCAGTTCAGGCAAAGGGAATCTAGTTTTATGTAAACTTCTTATGCAGATATGAACTAGCTCATAAACTCAGGAGTGCTCCGCATTCATAGCAGGTCCTGACAAGATCTCTTTTTTTCTTCCTCCTTCAAGTACTGCAAGTTTTCTGGATGTGGCTGGAAATTTTTCCATCTGTATACAGGGATTTCATTCCATAGTCCTACTGGAAAAGGTGGTGATAGTGAGAGGTTTTATTTTATTTGTCTTCTTCCATTTCTTGAAAAAAACAGCCTCACTGCTGATCACCACCAGTGGGACAGTGTCCTAAATGCTGTTGTGTCTTGCAGTGAGTTCTTGTGATGTGTTTATAAAGACAAGCAAGGTTGGGGTTTTGCTGCAATGTCATTCTGATCCAGGTCTTCAGAATTTTTTTTCCTGAGTGTTTGGGTTTGAGTTGGGAGGTTTGTTCGGTTGGTTCTTTTTCCCCCCTGCCCCCCTCAAGGCCTGGTCTCTTAATTATTCTCCTGGTTGTGGGATATATAGAACTGAGAATAATAACTGCAAAACTGTTCATTTTGCATTTAGTCAGCAGTTAGAGAAGCAAGGGAGATTGACTTCATGTACATCAGGCAAGTAGCTAGAAACCACTGCAAAGCAATGGTGAGAGAGTCTCTTCAAAGAGACTTGTCATCTGCTTCCCTCTTGAGAAAAATGTGCATGCTCTGTGTAATGCTGGAGCTTTTCAGTCAAATTTTTGAATTCTGGGTTTTTTAGAGTCCACTCTCATGTTCCAGCTGGTGGAGAGCCACAGGGTACCTTTGGGCCTGCCTGGTACTAAGGGTCAGCTCTCTTGCAGTGTTGCTGCAGCTGCCTCTGCCTTTTTCCAGTTTCATGTTTCTGGTTATATTTTGGTCATATCCTGAAGGTGTTCTTAGCATTCAGGAGAATAAAAAGCAAAAGCTAAAGTTGCTAAATCTATCCCTGTAGAAACAATTACAGAAAGTGGAGCTGTGGTTTTTAGCCTGAATGCTGCTGTGAACCCATAGTGCTAGGCATAATAGCTGGCTTTGTCAATTTGTGTATATATTCATCTTTTTCTTCAAATAGTGCTTTTAAAAGTGGCATTTCTGCTGTCTCTGTAAGCTCAGATTTTCTGTGCCTTCATAACTCAATTAAGTTTACCACATTTTATTCCTGCTAGCCTTGCAAAGAGGGACTGAGTCAAACTGTATTTGTTCTTGTGCTTCATCAGCAGAAATGTTTACAAACTTTCTAGTTTTGTTTTATTTGTGAAAATGCAGTGAAAGTAATGGGCTTGCTCTGGTATCCAGAGGGTTTAATTTTGTGGTATTAGCACTGATTGAGACATGAGCATTAAATAATACAGTTATTCTTCTACTGCCCATGGATGAGTTTTTACAGCTGACAGCAAACAAATATATATCTTTTTTCATATAAACTGAGTCTGTTTGACCTGATAGTCTGAAGTTATGGCAAACCCAAGTCATGGCAATGATGGCTGTGCAGAAGGATTGTTGTTTGTCTCTCCTCATGGAGGTGATGTGTAGTTGTCCTAGATCTCTGCTCTCTTCTTTGCTGTCTGTAATCCTTGGGTGGAGGAAAGCATAGGCAGGCTCTTTGGGTTATAAAAATAAAGCCATTCCCATATGTCAGTAAATTTAATTTAAATTGCCATGTATTGCTCCAGCTCCTGGCAGCACCAGTGACTCTGGCACCCCCTCCCTGGGATGCTGCCTCCATGGAGCAAAGGCACTGCGAGCTCTGAGGGACTGGAAATTCCGTTCCCTGGTAGTTCATGGGCATTGTGGCCACTCCCTGTAAATTGTAGCACAGCTTAACTAGCAGTTAATTATATAAACCCATGTCATCTGCATACCTGAACAACAAAATGTTTATAACTCTTGCTTTCCTGAGACAGAGAATTCTTTCCTAGTTACTGTTTCTATACTTACCAGATTACATGTAAAAAGCATAAAAATCCTTTATATTATCCATAAACATAATAACAAATGCTACACTACATAACTTAGACTTAGTCAATAATTCTAGACTTAGCCTGAGGGGTTGAAGAGAAAATTATTCCTGTTACAAATTTTAATTATGCCATAAACTCTGGGAAATGGCTATTGATCTTCAGCATCTGGCATCAGAAATGTCGCCTGCTTTTTTTGGTTATTTAGTTTGTCAGTAGCATTGTCATATAGGATAAAAATAAAAAATGTCACAGGAGATGAAGATGTACCATATGCAAATGAGAATATTTTGGTTTGTTTATGTACTAAAAATATTTTATTGCTGAAGAGTTTTTTGTTTCTTACCAGATTTTTTTTAGCTATCTCCAGAGAAATTTGCATTTGAGATGCAAGAAAGCAAATTCTAATTCTATCAAAGACTCTTTCTCACCGTGGGATGCTGTAATGTGTACAGTGTGTTTCTTGTCTTAGAGGTACATTTAAAATTGGAATTCAATTAACTTCTCTGTTGTGGAAGAACTATAATTTCAAGGGCCAGATGAGACAAAGGCTGGAATGTTATTTCTGCATTTTTTTTTCCTTAAACCAGAGCTGTTAGATGATGATTGTTAGTGTAAAAACTTCAAGTCCAGCTTAAAATAGTAACCTTGAAATTCTGATCTGCTCTGAAATCAGTGGCTCCTCAGCACAGTGAGCTCTTACTCAGATATTTCAGAGTAGAAGGGAAAGCTCGTTAAGAAGTTTGAATTTCAGAGCAGGATGTGCTGAGAACAGAAGTAGAAATGCAGACCACCTTTCAATTCCACTTAAGGCCTAGAGCCAGGTGTGCTGTTTGGTGGCATGTCTGCTTGTGGTTCATGAGGTTTGATTGTAGGTGTTCCCCAAAAATAGTTGGTTTAGATGACTGGAAATACAGTCTGTACTCCAGTAAAACTCGAGTGCAGCTGTCCTTGTAGGCAGAGTAACATAAAGCTCCCTTCCTCTTCCCACATCCAAAATGGTCTTTGAGGAGACACTGCTTGGCAACCCTCCTTTTGAGGCAGATGAAAGATAGTCTTCCCTTTCCAGGAGAATTGGAGCTACGTGGGGAGGAATGGGTTGGAGAGCTCCAAAGAACTGGCCCTTGGAAGGACAATCGAGGGCAGCTCACCGTGGTGACAGAAATAACAGAGGCTCTCTGAGTGCTGAGCAGGTGCCTGGGGGACCAAAAGGACTTTGTGCTTTCCCTTCAAATGTCTGAAGCAAGGAATTTGTGTGGTCCTGAGACAAAGGGGTGCTGCTGGCTCAATTCAGAGATACAGTGAACTCAGTGTTAGTGCCCAGCATGATGTTGATGCATTGATATTAAAAGGAAGGATGTTTGTAAAGCTGTACCAGGGGCACGGGCTACTCTGTGAAGGAAGCTCCCAAGAACACCCTTGAGAAATACTGTACTTTTGTCCCAACTTCAGCAAGGGATGGAAGCACTTCTGTCCCTTCCTGCTTGGTAGTTTTACTTAAATTCTCGTCTTCTTACTTTCACCCTGTGGTGAGCCATGTGATACCATACACAGCATCTGAAGTTTCTCAAACCTTGTGCACAGGACTGTGACCTCTTATTGGAGAAGTAAACTAAGCCAAGTAGGACAAAGCTGACTTCCGAGGGGCAGCTTGTGGTGGCTGTTGGCCAACTCTTTGGCAGGAAATTGCTCCCTCTAAGAGTATCTGCCAGTGGCTTATTGATGCTTGAACCCTCCTGGCTGACTTTACTCAGCCTGGCTTTGAACGAAAGGGATAGAAACAAATACCATTGAGGCTTGCAGGCATTTGAGGTGGCCAAGCTGCCAGGTTGCACTCCAGCAGGTAAACGGAAGCCTATTAAGAGCACACAGAGAGAAAAATGTGTTGTGTGAGTGTCAAGTGTTTTTTGGGATGGACCTCAGCGAGGCAGACAGCTGTGGCTGTTTCAAGGACACGGAGCAATCATGCGGTTTCTGAAGGATTTCTCTGGCAAGTTCTGACTTAAATGTTTTCATGTAGGACTGAATGTCTAAATCAAAGCCTACATCTGCATTCACTTTACAGAGCAGGACCGAGGTGGCATCTCCATCTGACTGCAGAGCCCTCTCAGCAAAATTTAAAACTCTGCACCATCCCCAATTTTGTGTTCTCTGAAGAACCCTAGCACTACTTGAATAATACTTTTTTGTCTGCTTTCATTTTCTAAAAAGAGTGAAATGTATTAAGTGTGTGCAGTTTTCACAGGGAAAAAGAATCATTGAAATGCCCAATTCTCTCTCTCTAAAAGCTTCCAACAGCTTCTGAACCCAGACCTGCAGTTACCCTTTAGCCATTTAATTTAAGCCTTGTACTCCAGGAAAGTTCTGCCATTTTTGTGTTCTACCATTTATTTTGGTGATAAAGGGACGCTCAATACCTTGAAAAATGTAAGCTCTAATTTTTATATACTTGGATTTTTTTGTCTATTGTTTCTGGCTGGCAGGTCAGATTTGTACTGCTGCCGTACGCAGCAACTTAAAATTCATGTTGGTGTGTCACTGCAGTTACTACACTCCAGCCACCACACCAGAAAACTATTAACTTTCAGTTAATGATAACAGAAAATGTGTTATAATAAACTGTGAAATAACCTAATCATCTGCAAAAAGTGTAAAGATTTTATATTAAAAAGCAATTAAACTTTGGGGGTTTTTGTTTGTTTCTTTCTTTTTAACAAATTGTAAGACATGCAATTAATTGGCTTTTGCTTTGGAGGGAATTTGTGCTTGCTATAGCATGGTGTCTGCTATAACAATAGATGTCTGCCACTGAATTTTGGGATGTTTGCATGCAGGGAGAGGCTCTTTTTGGTAGGAAGAGAGAGAGGAAAGCAGCAGCTTGCACCCATTAAAGCTCGGTGCTGTGTTGTACTCCGAAGACTCAAAGCCAGAGACCGGCTAAGAAAGAAGGACTTATCTCAATTTTTGGTTGAACAGATTTTCTCTGTGGGCTTGGGTTGTCCCTTGTCCCTCTTTGCAAATCACTTGCTTCACTTTTTACCTTCAAGTCTCATTTGAGATCAGCAGCAGGAGCTGCCTATGCTCTGCAGGCAGCGCAGGGTTAAACTCCGTCAATAGTTCTCAAGTTCTTCTTATGCAGGTAAATACGATAGGCAAGGACTACTGACAAGTGCCTTTGTGGGTTTAATTGGCTCATTTCTAACAGTAGAAGAGAGTGTTCAAATGAAATGGAAAAAACAAGATCTTCTGTGCAAAAGGAAGCTTTTCTGAGCTGTGGGGTTTGAACGAGCTGAGCTAAAAATCAAGAGGATGAATGAAACTCTGACTATGAAGGATGGGAAGTGAAAGGTTGAGAAAGAATGAGGAGCAAAATGAACATGATGATTTGCCCAGAAAACATTTCTGCTGCAGTTGTGGTCAGTTGGGACACCTGGCAGCACCAGCCACTTCCCTTTGCACTGATAGAAGCCTCAAATCAGGGAGTAGGTTTCCACCTTCCCCCGGGTGTTTCTTGTCTCGAGACAGACTTCTCCAACACCCAGCTGGCCATACATCCAAAACACTCTAGGCCCTGTACTAATAATAGGGTTATAAAACAGGTTGGAATGCGAGCCTGGATGTAATTATTTATGTTCCCTCCATCTTGTGCCATGTGGAGGATTCAGGGCAGGTTTCTGGGTGAGGGAGGGATTAGTTCCTTCAGTGCCCTGGGTGCAGCAGTGAAGTGAACACTTCTCCTTTTATCTTGTGCTTTAAAGTTCAGTGTCAGACTAAGTAGCTCTAAGCACACTCCAGAGGTGATCCAGGAGTGAAAGGTTCCCTGTATATCACTTCAGTATTGTTTCTTACTCTGCTTTATGACATTTCCAGCTCCTTTTATAATGCAAATATCTGTTTCCTTCCTACATGAATCCTCTAGTATTTGCAGAGATTGTTTTGGGAGCGTTTTTGTAGTTTTATTTGTTTGTTTGTTTGTTTGTCTTCCTTTTTTTTTAATGAAGATGGAAATTTATCTAGCATAATGATTTGGTATTTTTTTGGCTAATGGAAATGCAAAGTATTTGAAGATTGCAGCTATCTTGGGAAAAAAACCTAGCCCCCTGAATTTACTTTAGTCAAATATTATCCCAAATACAGTCTTTCTTAAGTGTGAAAGCTGAGATTTGGCTTGGAAATGCAGTGTATTGTTTTGTTTATTCTGATGTCATTGCATTTTGTATTTTTAAGGTAAGCTGTATCCTCCAGTGCTGACGTGGATGTCTAGGAGTCATAAAAAAACAGGTGCTGACATCTGGCTTGGCCGAAGGTGGCTCTTCACGTCCTTTAGGGACATCTCAAGGCTCCATAAACCAGTCTTTCACTTACCATTGCACTCTTCAGCTGAAGATCAGAGATTACAGGTGGTTATACATCTGGAAATCCTGTCCTAGAGTTGCACGGTGGTGCAAGCCCAGGAGTTAATTGATCTGTGACCTGGAACCCATGGCACTCGGAGGCCGGGTGGGTGGGAATGTGTGTATGCACAGGCAGTACAGTGATCTTGCTTTGCCTACAGCCATTCTCCAGAAATTTATAGCACTCAGAACACGCTCTCTGCCCACCCTGGGCCCTTCCCAGAGATCAGGACAGAGCCAAATGAGCAGAGCAGTGAGGGAGGGTTGTACAACATCTTATTGCACATGTTCTGTGGTTACACATGCAGGAGCAGTGGTTAAAGTCCACCATTGTTTACACACTTAGCTTATTACTGAATTCACCTTTAAAAGACTTAGGGTTTATGTTTTTTGCCTCTCCAGTATGTGGTTGTACTCCTCATCTAGGAAGTGGTGCATCCACAGGCAATAATTATACTATTTCTCCTGCCTTGGTCAGCAAATGTTTCCTGAACAGTCTGCAAAGGTGGAAGAGGTGTGTTATTATTTTTTTTTTTTTTCCCTTTAGGTCTACCCAAAAGCAAGAGAAAAATCAAACTGGTTCTGAGACCAAAAGGAGTCTTAGTGTCTAGATACACGTAGCCTCAGGATATTGTGTTCCCTGGTTTCTTTTATTTATGTAAAATTGTGGCTTTATTTCTGTCTATTCCTTTGTCTTTAATGCAGACCAAAAGGAAACATTTTGCTGGATTTAAGGTCTGTGTCCCAGTTCTGCAGCATGCATGATTCCTGCTGTGCTCCAAATGAATGAGGATAAGGTCCAATAAAACCTGGCTTTTGTCTGTTTGTCAGCTGTTGGGTTTAAGGAACTTGGATTATTCCTTTTTTTTCCTCCCTAGTTTGGTGTCAGCTGCAGACATTTGAACTGGGTTGCATCTTTTATTGCAATTACGGCAAAGCTAAAAGATGCTGGAAAGAAAAATCACCTTCATATTTCAAAAGAGATTTTTTTTTTTTAGAAAGGGGTTTTCTGTTGTCTCAGAAACAGATGTTTGTTTAAACCCAATCATGAAATTGTACTCAGATTTAATTTATTGTTTAATTTTGTAGCAGTCTTTAGTAAATAAACTGCCTTGGGAGCAAGTGAATCGGAGTTTTCTGTATGCTGAAGTCTTGGAATGAGGCTTCTTTCAGCAGAGTTCAGCATCCCAGGAAAAGAAACAAAATTGCTGATGAAGCAGGCTCATGTATATAGATATTTGTCAGGGCTTTAAAAATGCAGCAACCTCAGTTTGCAGCACAACTCCAGTAAAGTCTGAGTAGTTGAATTCAGTCCAAATCAAATCTCAGTCTTCAGAACTCAGGCTTTTAAAAAGTGGAGTTTGTGTTGTTTGTTCTTTTTTTTGGCTATGGGACTCTGGCTGTGTTCAGGCATTTCATCCTCGCTGCCTCCGAGTGCAGAGGAGAGGAGGCGATGAAACCCAGCTGGAATCTTTAAATTATTCCCGACCAGATGTGAAGTAGCCCACTGAAATTTTGTGATGGTCATCTTATTTTCCTGTATGGAAATCCTGAGCTGATAAGCAAAACACAAATCTTTGAGAATGAGGGTTTGAACTGAACCCAAGCTTTAGGACTTTTGCTGACTTGCAGTAATACACTTCAACAGATTACAGGCATTAGAAGCACAAACATGAGTGTTTGTTTTTGCTAAATTTTTGCTAAATCTATTTATCAAGTTTGTCCTGACAATCACAGTCTATTTGAATTCTCCCTCCTAAAGACTGCAGTAAAAAAATTGTCTGCATTTCGTTTAATTCACTTTATCTTGTGTATGTTTCTCATTCAGAATTGGAAGAGGGAGTATCCAGTCCACCTCGTTGACCCATGTCTAGCTTTCCGGGAAACAAACAAACAAAAAAGAATAATTAATGAAATTGACTGTTTCAACGCTGAAATACATTATTAAATACAAAATTTAGGTCTGAAAAATTCATTTGAAAAAGGCAAGTTACAGTTGACTGTATATATTAAAAAAAGGGTTATGTTTATCCTATTGGAATGCTTCTGTTTGACAGGCTGTTTATAACAAGCATTTTTTCTTGTTTTCTGTTTTTTTATGGCGTTTCTGGGCTAAAAGTTGTAATTGGCCATATTTTTTGTTTTGTCGTGGTTTGACTTTGGTATTTGTTGTGGGAAGTGAACGTTTAGGTCTTTGAATATGCACATCTGTTGTGAAGATGGAAAACTGATAGAGGCATGATTGCTTACTGTAATAGGAGAAAATTAAAATCCTATATTCTGTGGAGAAGAGTAGGAGCAGAATGCTGAGATAGGCCATTTGAAAAAGCAGAATTTTAAATGTTCCTGGGTTGTTCAGTTATCATTTGTAAACCCCGTAACTGTGAGGCATTGCAGCCATTTTAAATTACTAGTGTATAAATGTTTAAATTACGCCAAGTGTAAAGATAAGCATTTCTATTATGCTTCCAAATTTGAAGATCATCAGTAACTTCTTATTCTTCATAAAGTTCAATTTCATGCAAGAGTAACTGATGTTTTCAGCTGCAGTCAGTGATGCTGGGGCTCTGCAGAGCTGTTGGGTGGTGAGGGAGAAGGAGTCAAAGAGAAATAATTTAGAATAGCCTATGGTTGATTTACTAAGGCCATTGTGACAGCATACCCACATCGTGTTATTAAACACAAATGTTATCATATTAGTCATTTTATGTATCATTATGACTGTATAATTACTGTATTTTATATACCCAGCTTTGTGCCCATTAGCTTTTAGTCTTAAATCATTAAAGGCAGATTTTAACTTCCACATAAATATGAATGCACTTTTTTCTTAATAAAGTCAATCTTTTTACAAAAACCTCAACATCCTGCAGATGTTGCCTTTACCCGTTATTAAAGTTTCCCTTTCTCCAATCAAAACTTAATATTTCTAGACACTTTGTTGTCTTTTATAATTAACTGAAATTAGGACATAGTGAAAATGTGTTTTTAACTACTTTAATAGTCCTATTTGAAATTATTGTCTTCTTTCCCGTAATGAATCAAATTTCAAATGATTCTTCCTGCTTACTAATTTGCATTGCTGTCTGGCTGCCTTGCATTTAATCAGTGAGAGTAAACTGCTAATGGATCACCAGGAATCTGTCAGGAGTATCACTGTAGCAGTGTGAGTGCTGACAGGCTATGGAAAAACCCTGGAAATGATGGGCTCAGTCCACTGGGGATTTCATCCCTTGTCAGGAACACAGTGACTGGCATCGCAAAATCTTCAAGCAGAAGATGCAGTAACCCAGATCTGTTGTGGGGCATCGTGCTTATCTAGGACACCCCCTGCTTTCTGCCTGGCTTGCAATGCTGTTCTTGTCCTGCTGCCTACCAGCAAGCAGCAGAAATATGTTTATTTTGGTAGTAGGTGTTTGGTAGTAGATAGAAACGCCTGGTTTTGTACTGCTGCTGGTTTCCATTCGCTGCGCGGACAGAGGGTCGTGAGTTGAGTTGGAACGCTCTGCATGGTTAACTGCAAAAATGACATTTGCAGCTAGTTCTGAGAAAACCCAGCTGGGAGCTGGACTCTTCCTTTGGTAAGGACTTCCTACTTACAGAAATAGTACAGTTCGTGGGTATAAAATATTAGACAAAAGATCAAGGGTGAAATGCTCTATTCTTAACTTCCTTCCTGTGCTTGTATTGCCAAAGACCTGGTCCAAAGAGTAGAAGGTGTCTCTGCCCATGGCAGGGGGTTGGAACGAGATGGTCAAGGTCCCTTCCAAGCCAAACCATTCTACAGTTCCATGATTCTATGATTAATAATGGTTCATGCATTAAAAAAATAAAATAAGGTTTGTTAAATTTTTTTTTTTTTCTGGTAGAAGCCCAGAGACTGCACAAACGTTAGAGGGATGGTTCAGTCTTCATCCAATACAGTAATCAAACCCAAATTTGAAAGAATTATTGATCATTGATCTTGGAAAAGACAAAATTCTGAAAGAAACAACAACAAAATGTTTTTTCTGGAGTAAGGATTCTCATCCTCTCTATGCATTTCTGATAAAGAATGAAAGGCTTAATGAATGTAGAGAAAAGAGAAAGAAGAAAAATTGATGATAATTAAGGTCTCTGTGTGATCGAGTGGCATTTGCTGTCCAGTTGGGCTCATACAGTTGTGAAACACGGTGAAGTATAAATATTTGGAAAAGTCTGAGGTTTCCAAGTTCAATACTACAAGGCAAAAAAAAATTTAAGAGTTGCTAATCCTTATTTGGCTGGTTTATTTTCCAGAATTGAAAATCTGGGGGAGAAGAGATTGTAGGATTTGAATTATCATCGGACCATGGACAGGTTTGGGTTGGAAGGCACCTTAAAGCTCATTCCATTCCAACCCCCTGCCATGGGCAGGGACATCTTCCACCACACCAGGCTGCTCCAAGCCCTGTCCAGTGTGGCTTTGAACTCTTCACTCCATCTTCATCAAGATCTGTGCAGGTCTCTTTGGATGCCACACCACCAGTGAAGAAAGAAATGAGAGTGTTTTCGCCCATCTGGCTTTACCCTCTTAACTAAGTCATAGACAATAGGATGAAAAATGACTCCTTTGCTATTTCCATTGTTGCACATATTACACAAATGACAAAGCCTTAGCTTGTCATTATTTCTTACAGTTTAATCTTGCTGTTGGCAATATGAGGGTGTAAAAAATCTGAAAGCATATTGCAGTCTTACTCTTCAATTTTTTTCCCATTTTTTTTCTAGCAGATCCCCAGCACGATTTGAAGTTTGAAATATGTTTTTTAAATCTGTCTGATAGGGATGTTTGTGTGTCCTTTCTTTCCTAACTTTTTAGCCAGCTTGGCTGTGTGTTGTGTTGGAGGGAGGGAAGAGAGAGGGGACTTTGTCAAAGAAGCTTCATAACCTGATTATAAAAATGATTGTTTTACACTGCCTGCATCAGGGAAGCATTAAACACTCATTAGGGTTCTGAAGTGTTATTCATTAAGAACCTGGCTGCAGTTGGCATGCAACTTTTATCTCGCATGTTTTGATACAGTAATAAAAGTGTAAATTACAAATGTGAAGATCCTAAGAGCACAAATAACAAACAAATCAGTATTTTACAGTCTCTTTCCCTGGCAAAATATTTTTGTTCTCTTTCCCTGTTCAGAGACAGAAAGCTAATCCTACCCAAGGCACTTTTTAAAGTGCTCATGGAAGAGATTATTCCGTAGGGACCCAACCTGCAGTTACAGCTCAGAGCTAATGTGACACCATGTATTAAAGTGGTGAAGCTCCACTGAGCCACAGCCGAGTGGCACCTGTCTGTGGGGAGGACAGGTGCGTGATTGAGAGGATTTTTTTCTAAATCTGAGCCTGAAGTGACACATCTGGATCCTAACAGGGATGTCAGTGATCTGTTGTCACGTTAGTAATGCATCAGGGCCCTGGAGCCCTGCTCAGCGTGTTCCTGCAGGATCCCACACTCCTCTGACCCCCGGGGTGTTTGTGGCCGCATTGAAACCCGGCGAGTCTGTGAAAATGAAAACCCTTTTTTCACCCTTCTCGAGTTTTTCCCCTTGAGTTGTGCTTCGTGTCAGGTTTGAGATTATTTCAGGTTCTGTAAGTGCTGTAAGGAGTGAACTGTGCCGTGTTATTTTAACAATGCAGAGATCTACTAAGCCTCTGGAAACACAGCCAGTGCTGACATACACCTTGTAAATGTAAAGTTACTACTAACCCCAGCATCTCAAGGCTGTTTTTATTCTAACACCTACTTGGCTGTTCAAAGGTCACCATGGGCTGTGCCTCTCTTGGGAAAAGTGTTTCGTGCTGGGTACACAACATTACACAGAGTTTTATTCAAGAGGTGCTGATAACAGACTTGATTTGCCGGTTTGCTGGATGCTGGATCATGTTTCCTGCTTTGCAGGCCCTTCAGAGTAGAAATTGGTCTCATTTACTTCAATTTAAATGTTAATGATCCTCTTCTTCTCAAAGCAAAGGGAAATATGCACAATCACTCTGAAAATAGAGATATATTCTCCTCGAAATCCTAGTAATAACTTGTTGTCTAAAAATCCCTTTAAATACTTGTTTTACTACTTGGCATTAAACTATTTCTTATGTAGAAAACTTTTGAAAGGCATTGATCAGAGTTGAAGATTCCAGACCCAATTTGGCAATATATTTACTTACCTGAAGACAGTAAAACAAGTAAAAATTTTTTTGGTTTGTTGCTGGCAGGTTGTTTTTCTAGCTCTGTAATAGCTCCCAAGTGCTTTTCAAATTTTGGGTGTGGAAATGTCAATATTTTATCAAACGTTCAGTGAAGTTTTAATATCTGCTTTATTTTGAAAGCTTTATCCATCTGGGTTTATATAATGGCACATTTTACAACCCTTACTTAAAAATATGTGCCAAATCTGCTTAAAACCCACATGCCACTACAGTAGTAAGGAATTCTGAGCTCGATTTCCAGCTAAGTATGTGTTTAGAGCAGAATCAGGCATATGTGGTACAAACTGGGGGGTAGAGAAGAAGAAATGTGTGGTTTGGGGAGCACAGGGACCCTGGACATTGTGGCTGGTTCCTCAGCACTGCTTGGGAGTGAAACCGGTGTGAGGGTTCTGCCACTGTGAAAACATGACAGGGACCTGCACAGCTCTGTGTTCTGCCACTCCGTGAGCAGGGCAGACAGATTTTGCCTGGTCCTTCTGAATTGTTGTGAGTACCAGGCTCTGTCCAGTGCATTAGAACAAAATACAGTTGCAGAGGTGGTGCTGGAAGGCAATGCTGATGGGCACCAGGGATGTGTTAAAATCTTCATAGCAGGCTGGACAGGCTCTTTACATTAACGGAGCTGATGAGAAATTAAGAATTGTGTTCTTCAAAGTATTCAGAAAAATAGTGCTTTTCTATTTCAGGTGGCTGTTAGGTGGTTTTTTTTATATCCATTTTTCTTTTCCTCCCCTGTTCCCCAGAAAAGAGGGTGAGGGCCAGCTTGTGGTCTCCAAAGCTGCATTCCCAGCATCCCATCTCCCCTTGTCCCATTTGTATAATGAAGAACAGAAAAGATGCCAAAGAATCATGCTGGATAAATTTAGATGAATGTTAATATGAATATAAATAATTTACCCTGTCAGGGTGCTCCTGTGCCTTTCATTTCCTTCCTGATTTTTATGTTGCAACTTCATGTTTGTTTTGCAAGACAGAGGGAGGATTTTCCCTCTCTCTGATGACGTGGTTTGTAAAGTTCAGTCTTTTAAAGTTGTGTGCTAATTCACTAAACAGTCTCATGTCTACCATCTCATGTATAGTAGTGTAAAGAAAGTTGGTTGCTCTAAATCAAGGTGATGTGGATATTACAGGAAATGCTTTGTGCATTTGAACTTTAGAAAATACATCTGCTTTCTTTTAAAAGGAAAGTTGTTTCTGTTTGTTAGCAGCTGAGGTTGCCATTAATTTTTATTTTGTTGTTCAAATATTCTTAATAGGCATAGGTGCTAAAACAGCTATAATTACATCACCACTTTGCTGCTTGTAATATTGTTTATTGGCTTTGGATTAGGTGTCTTAATTACTTGATTGCTGTATTTTGGATTTGGGTAAATGTCTCTTCATTTTTGTGGCATTCCAAGTACGATTAATATCTGCAAAACATATTGAAGTCATTAGGCTTTAATGTTCAAAATTGTTCTTTTTTTTGTCAAGATGGAAGAAAGTGTCAATAAGAAAATAATTTTCATTTCAAATGAGTGCTCATAAATATGTAAAAATTAAAAAGAGATGAATTGTTTTTATGAATTTTAATGGCTGGCATGGTGCTGCACTATGCCAAGGGAACGAGTGGCATAAATTACAGCAGTCTATTAATTCATATCACTTTTGTAACTGATTTCGTATGTGCTGGTCGCGCCTGTGCGCAGCCTAGACGAGTTGTTGTCGCACACATTGTGAATCTTTTCCCACAACATTGAAACTCATCCACAGTAAGCTGGAATGTGGTGGCAATTTTAATAGCATTGATCAAAGCTGTAGCACTTTCTCGTAGAGCTCGAGGAGGGGAGGTTTGCTGTGTCTGCTAAGTGGTGTAAGAGAAAGGATGTAACAGGTACTGATGCATTTTAATGTTGCATTGGCATTACTGTGGTTTCCTGCTACCTTTTAACTACATCAAATTATTCACTAAGTTAAATAAATGTTGATGTGGAAAGTAAGCAAGTAAATTTATATGTTTCATTCTGCATCTCCTTTGCTGAAAGGGATGTAGGTAAAGGATAGGTTGACAACGTGGTATTAATGCTCTGTATAGTTAGTTATTTTACATCTGTGGTAGGAGTAGAGAATTGTACATGGTACCAGGGTGAATTAGGGGATGATTCAAAGTGTGTAACACCTTTTGTAATAGATGCCAGCAGACAGGAATTCAGTGACTTCCTCTAAAATCTCTGATCAGAGCAAATTGTGGTGTTCAGGGCAGAACAGGGCGGTGGGTATAGGCAGGCATGTGTTAAATGGAAAGGTCACAGTTGTATCTGTTATTTAAAAAAAAAAATGTATATAAATCCTCATTCAAGAGTAGCCGTGGTTTCAGAAATAGTCAGAAGGCTTTGGGAAGCCCCACGTGCTGAGCTGGGGAGGTGATTATGGCAGGTCAGCTTCAGTGACTTTCTCCAGCACTGCAGAAGGAGCTGGTTCAAAGCAGAGTCATGCTGAGCTTCAGCCGGAGAGGTGCTCGTGGGGGAGAGAGCAGAGACGGGGGAAGCTGAAAGGAGGCAGTGACTTACACCTGGCAGAGGTGTTTGCTACCTGGTGGCCACAGACTCAGGGTCAGTGGACCCTTCCAGGGATTTTTGAGGGTAATAAATAAAAATAAAACTGTCAGATGGCCTGAATTTGCTATACTCAGGTCTGAACTGCCAAGAGAGAACTTGTAGGGTCAATAAACTGGAAAACCACTTAGAGCCTGAGTGCCCAGACCCATCCTTAGTGAGATTTGCGGGAAGATTAATTACTAATAACTGATTGGATGCTAGATTACTTCCCTACCAACATTTTAATTAACTGCAATTAAAATTGTCAGTTTGGATTGAACTTGGTACTGATGGCTTCCCGCAAAGTTTTATCACTTTGTAAAGATACTGTGCCTTTTTGATTAAAAAAATAACTTCCTGTTAAAAAGAAAGACCAGAAAAATTCTCTGTCCAGCTGCTTTTTATTTTATCTGTCTTTAATGGGAAAATTAACCTTTGAAAGGTATCCAACTTCTGCAGAAAGCAGAAGCTTCGTTCTCTGGTGCATTCAAATATGCACAAATGAGCACTTGTAGAGCAGGGAGCTGGAAATCGATCATCCTGTCACAGCTATAAAGGGTTATCACACACTGTTGTACAAGACCTTTGCAGAAGTTATTTTATTAAAGTATTAACTCCAAGACAGTATTTAAGATCAATCCTAACTTCAAAGGTAGTTAAAATAATATATTAGAAATTGAGTCTAAGCACTGATCTATGGATTTAAATCAGTAATTTGCTGAAATCAGAAGACTCAACAAATTCACTAACTTTCTTTTTCCCTGAGGATAAACATTAATAGTTTTTCACAGCTCTGAGAAAATGCATTTTTGTGGGTTTTGGTTGATTTAAATAAAATTATGTCCCCAAAAATATATTGCGTTTGGAGAAAAAAAAAATCTTCATTTCCCTCCCCTCCTGCCTGTGCAATTCAATGTTGGGCAGCAACACAGGAACATTTCAAGAAGTGGAAGTCCCGTCTAGATCCGAGGCTGGTTTGTCTGTCAGCCAGCAGTGTGAAGGTCCCAGGTTACTCAGTGTTTGTGTACGTGTCTCCACATCATTTCACATGACATGATGGCAACATCACTCTCAAAACAAATTTGTTTCACTGGAATGCAAATTCACGTGGTGCAGGAAGCTGCGATGCCCAGGAGCAATGCTGGTGCATAACCAACTGCCAATATTTCCCAGGCATAATTATTCTTTCTTTTAGATATGTTCACAGAGAAGTATGTCTTTCACTTCAGAAAAACTTTGAGCATTCTGTTGGTTGGTCACATAAAAATGAACGTGTTTTCATTCTAGATGTCCATTCAACAAAGACGCTTAGAAGGCATTTGTTTCTTCCTGCAACAATTTTCAGATATGCCCTTGATTCTTCAATACATCTTCCAGGATTCCTGCTCACTCCTTATATCAAAACAGGTCTTCCTCCTTGTCCACTTAATTTCTTTTATGCACATTGTAACCCATAGAAAAATAGCAAACACGTAGAAGAGTCAAATAAAACAAATCTATGAAGAAAATCCGTTCATGAATGGAAAACTTGAATAGATTTTAGAAATGAGACTGTTATTTTCATTACACTTGTGCCTTATTTTGTTTCCTGAAATGGGTAGGACTAATATCAAAGGTTACATGCACTGTCAGTAGGCTCGTGGGGTTTGTTTTTAGGAAAGAAAAAGCTCTGCAGCTCAGAGATAAAATATAATGTAGTAGTTGCCAAGGTAACTGCATGCTTTTGTGAATAGTGGAACAAATTAGGTGAGCAAAACATCTGTAAATTGTCAATAGGTAGGTTAGAGCAGTCCTCAGCTGCTGACGTGTAACCTCTTCGGACCGGCCAGGGAAGCCAAGGGATGAGGAGGAGGATGATCCTGAGCTCCCTGTAATGCTCGTGTTCCAGAGAAGACTGTCACCTCCATGGGAAGCAGAGGTTGGTGCTGGGTCTTCAAAGGGCCTGTGAGCAGGGGTGAGCCTGGCTTGTGTGAGAATAAAAGGTGTTTGCTTCTGTTTCATCTGGAGTGCCAGAATGGGGGTGTTTGCCCATTGCCACCAATGCGTTGTTGCATTGTCTGCCTCCAGCAAGGAGTGCTCTGTGGAAAGAAAAAGGAGCTGAGTGATCCTGCTCCAAGGTATGGGACCCCACGTCCTGTCACACCTGCTGCCCAGTGACTGCGGTGTGCCCCGAGTCCTGCATGAGGGGTGGCCTGGGCTCATTTTCAGCTTGTCCTGGAGGTTGGTCTTGCTCGAGTGAACTCCTAAAAAACGAATGGACTTGGTCCTCTATAGAGGCTGAGCAGTCCCACCCCCACACATCCATACTCCTCTGAGAACACTCAGCAGCTGGGTGTGTGTGCAATTCCCTCTGCTTAACCTCACACCCTGGCAGCTCTAAGTAGATGGAGCCCAGGCTGCTTTCTGGATTTCACCAGCTACCTCCCTGCCAACTGCTGGTGACCAGCAGGGCATGTTTTGAAAAGGTTTGAAACATAAATTCTACAGAGTGAAAGCCTGATGCTGTTATGTGATTACTTTAAGGAGTGATGGCTTGAGACTCCAGTCAAAATGTGGCCTGCATCTACAGACAGGTAGATAAGATTTTATTTGGGAGGAGAAGCTTACTGAATTTCTTCTGGCATACTAGAGGCTAAAGACTAAAAATGAGAGCAGTAAGAATAGAAAATACCTTAATGGCTCCAAATCCTTTAACAATAAAAATGATTGTCCTCATTGCCATTCAGAGCAGGGACTGTTTTCCCAGGAGAGAGTCAAACAGTCCAGGTATGCCTAGATGTCAGTGGTTTCATGTGCCCATATTTCTGAGCATCCATTTCTG
>VZRR01014004.1:495010-507381 GCA_013398015.1 Oreocharis arfaki | reverse complement strand
TTTTTTTTTTTAAATTTCCTTGTCCTTGGCTTCCTGTAGTTTGGTACGTTCCTCCCACTACCAGAAGTTTTGAGTAAGCTGTAGCTCCAGCACCAAACACAGCCCTTGGCTTGTCACATGAAACAACTTCTGCATGTGAAACTAGGGCCAGTACACACCTGTAACACCTGTAGAGCTGCACATCTCTTGGGTTAGATTTAGCCCAGCTGGAGCACAAAATATCTTTACTCGGTAGATCAGGCACAGCAGCAGGTCAGATTCACAGTTTTTAAAAACAAACAAAAAAAAGTATGGAGCTACTTAATTTTAAGTCCATAACAGTATTTACCAATTAGCCATGAGTAACCAGTTGAAGGGTTTTATTTGACTTGTTACAGTTTTGATTCCCAGTTGGAAACACAAATGAAGCCTCTAATTTTCTAGGGGGGTTGATTGGTTGGTTGTTTTTTGGTTTTTGGATATTTTTTTTTCCCCTAGGAAACTCCTGCAATTGCTGTTACTTGAATAATTTTAATGAGTAATTTTTTCAGCACGTGGAAATTTTGAATATTCGGTTTTGTGTTTAATTGTGTAAATTAACCTTCAAAATAAGACTTTGTGCTGTAGGACATTATTTGTTGAATCTGCCTAATCAATTCAGGAAGTTGGTATAAATAAAAATGAACTTTAAATTGGGAAATGAGGCATAGACAGCACTACGTGGAGTTTGGGTTTGCTGGTGTGCATACAGGATCTAAAATATTCTGCAGAGTGCAACTCCATAGACAGGAAGAAATATATTTTAGAATTAGGCAGGTAGCATTTTATACAGAATTATTTGGTCTTTGACTATAGACTGTCCAGATGAATGAAATCTATTTGTCCCAGCACAGAAATCTCCTCCATTTCATTCCTTCTAGCTCAATGATTACCAGAATCTCATTTTTGAGATTCTTTCTCTTTCAAATCCAACCACCTGTGCTCGGAATTGGACCGGGGATTCTTAAAGATTTTATAAAAGCGACAATTACAGTGGCCTGACATTGCTTGCATCCTTTCCCATGGTGTTTTCCACTTCACTTAACTAACTTCCTGTGTCTCTTCAAGCTACTTGCAGGCAGAATTGCTTTTTACAGTGAGATTTGAGACCATATGAGAAGGAGTAAGTTGATAGTGTGGGGCCTCATGCAGCCCCATCAATTTTCATCCTCACTTTCCCAAAAGTGAGAAGAGGAGATGCTGAGAGCTTTCCCTTGGAGGGCAGGGCTTTGGACACTATATTAGAAATACAGGCAGATAAAGGAACAAACCCCAGTTTCCTGCATCTCTCATGTTTTGGGTTTTTAGGTGGTAAGTGCTGATTATGTACACTTCAAAACTGCACATCCTGTGTCTCTGTGCTTTGTAGCACACACTTCCAAACAACATTATCAGAGTGGGGAGATAAATGTAGTCATAAAATATGCATCTTTATAAATATATTATTGTTTGCTCTCTCTTTTAAAACACATTTATCTGGAGAATTTACTTTCATGCCGACCCTCTTCTCCCAGAGCGAACATTGATTCTCCTCTCTAGGCGTCCCTCAACAGTGATGTTTTTCTTTCTTTGAAGCGCCTTCTTCCCCCAGTTGTTTTGCTGTTCAGAATTCCTCATTTTCTTTCTGGAGATCTCTTAATTACAAGCCATGAGCCTTTAGTTATTTTACAACTCCTCCAGCAAGGTCTCTTGAGAGGATAAATGGTGTCAGTTCATGGCAAGCACTGACACCTGCATAAGTTCTGCCACCTCTTGGATGAATGGTGATTATTTCTCAGAAGAAATCTCAAAGATTTATTGAAAAACTGTTCTTGTTCTTGGCCTCTGCCAGGAATATCCAGACTGCTAATAGCTGAAGTCAATCAGTCAGTCAGTCTGAAACAAATTTGAGGCCTATCCATAAACCACACTTTTGACCCATTAAACAGAATGATTTCATGTATTGAAAAAAAAATCGTCTCTGTAGACAGCAAATTTTATTCAGAAGAATTGGACTAAAATAAGAATTTCCTTTTTTTTTTTTTTCTTTTCAGTCTTAAAGTCTGTTTGCAATCTGTCAGTGGGAAAAGTGAAGGAGTTGACCAAACATTGGAGTTTAGACACGTTAACTAAAACTAATATTCCGGTTTTCATCTACTTTGTTGGATCAAGGAAATAAAACAGGTGGAGCAAACCCACCACCACTGAAAGTGTGACAGAAAGATCTTATACTGCGGCGATAAATATAAAATACGTGGGTGTAGGATGGATGGAACGGGAGAGCTTTTCCATGCCTGATGACAAGGGGCTGCCGTAGCGAGGAGAAAGTGTGACAGAGGTGTGTGTCCCTCCCTGTGCGTGCAGTGCCTAAAACTGCAGCAAGGTGTTGGCTCTCTGCTTTGGTTTTCCCATGTAGAAGGTCTCAACTCTTCAAGTCTTTGATATTCTTTGGATCAGGCAGTTTTTTGGTTTTTTTTTTTTTTTTTTTTTTTTTTTTTGCTTTTAGAACGTAAAAGAAAAGTGAAAAAAAAAATCCTCCTCGTAACCATGGATATGATAATCAGTGGCAGATAGAAAAAGTATCAATTGTAAGAGAATTCACACTAGTTGTGGATTTTAATCACAAAGGGAATCATGGCTGGTTTTGACAAATGGTAGAAATAAATCCAACAGGCAATTTTGTGTTGCTATCAAATGGAAAAAATTCTGGGAAAAAACTCAGCCTATTACCTCTGTTTCTGAAATTCGTAACAGTAATTATAGTTGCAAGGGTTTTGATGCAGTGATAAGTGTACAATGGCTCTTAATACATTTGTCCAAGGCATTCAGCTGGCTGAATACTGGATATGTCACTGAAATACACCTCTAATGTGAGGCAACTTTCTTACAATGAGTTAGTGAAGTTTTCTTTCTGATGTATAGAAAAGCAGTGTGGTAGTTTGTGTGGTTCTTATAAATAAGAACATAATACTGAAGGAAGAACTTCTTTATAATATGGGCAGTGGGCAGGATTTCAGAGGATTTAACAGTAACTGTGTCATTTCACACTTAGCAATAAAAGCACTATTTTCTAACAAAACGTTTTATATGGAGCCATAGTATTTTTGAAAGGTTAAAGCATGGGGAAAGTTGAATTTGTGCTGAGTATAATGTACTGAAAAAGGGATGCTCTTGATGTCTAAATTGGCTGCTAGTTAGTTTTTGATTAAAGTGCATAAACTCTTCTCTTCATAAGGAGGTTCAGAGCCATAAAAGCAGTTCTGTTTCTGGAGTGATATTAATAAGTACAATGGATTCCTTGGAATAATCAGATAATGGGAATAATTTGGTAGTGCTAAATGATTTATAGGCTAGTATTCTCAGTCAGATATATACTGCTAAGATATATTTAAAAACAGCCAAATAACTTGTGCTAATAATAAATGCCACAACTGAAATCACTGTCTAGAAGATGTTAAGTGTTTGCAAACAAGGGTTGGCTCTCGTTTACCACACCTTATGACTTGGAATCTGAAGCTGGATTCAGGTGGACATGTGCTTTGAATGCAAGAGTGGAGTGCTTGAGAAAAAGCTCTTGTAGAGTGATTGTTATTGTGGGCACGTGTTGAAGATTTGTGATGCAAATATGTGGAGTGTGGGGCTGAGATTAGCATCAAACCCATGACTAAAAGGCCAAAAGCTGAGATACTGTAGATCTAAGGGTCATGAACCTGCTGTCCTGTGGGGCTTTTATTTGCTTACAGCCCTGGGATTTTAAAGCTGTTCTCATACCTCTGAATCAGTGTCTGGAAAGCTGAAAGCGTGGAGCTGAGTGTAGAGCAGGGCAGGACTGCAAGGCCTTTGGGGAGTCAGGGATGACAGATTTAGGATGCAATTGTGGTGCTACTTGTGTTAATGTTGGTATATTGCTGATATTGTGGGTTAAGTGTGAAGCTCAGAGAGGTTTTGGTTGGTAATAGAAGCCCAACAGATTTGATGGGCAGAGAGTATTAACTGTTAGGATGTCCAGCACATCCACTTAATATGGTTGTGCAAAGGGAATAGCTCTTTTAAAGAAAAATTCCTGTGGATAGTTTAAAGCAGAACAATCTTAGTATAAAAGGATGTATTATTATTTAAAATGCTTTATTAAATTCAGGATCTTCTCTTACTGCTAAAAATTCAGAGGAGCCCTTTTGACCTTCCACTGTTTAACAGCTATCAGTGGCAGAGCCATTACATTCGTGAGTAGTTTTGCAGTGCATCTCACAATACATCACCTATTTATATTAATACGTTTGTACCTCAGCCTGAGTCGCAGCTCTTTTCTAATCAAACATTCACTTATGGGTGGCCTAGAGAAAAGTTAATGAAATGCAGATTTCATTAGCCACAGTGGAACATGTAATTTGACTACTGAAATTAATGCTATTGCTCACTTAAACCCACACCTCTGGCCACAGGAATTGAGTGTGTTTGATCTCTGAGAGTGCTTCGGGAGGGATAATTGGCTGATGGATTGGAGGGAGCATCCTGAGCTGCGTGGCAGTGTGGCTGCCAGGTGAGAGGAGCTCCTGCCTGGGGACTCAGATTCCTTCCCTCTTCCTGTCGTGGTCCTTGGGACCGGGTCACACAGAATCGTAGAATGGTTCAGGTTGGAAAGGAGCTTAAAGATCATCTTACTCCAGCCCCCTGCCTTGGGCAGGGACACCTTCCACTAAAGTAAGGTTGTTCAGACCCCCCTGCAGGTGAGAGCTCGCATCAGGCATCGTCTGAGTGTGCCGACCCCAGCAAGGCTGCACACCCAGCAGTGACCGCCTGGGGACACATGGTTACGTGTCAGGTGGACACAGGTGCTGCAAGACAGGGTTTAAAGGGCTTAGAGGAAAAGCAAAGTCAGACTGATTTTGGTTTTCCTTTACAAAATGTTTAAGAATAACCTGAATGTGGCCTTCTGGTAGGAATAGCAACCACTGTTTAAATACTGATCCAGGTAAGAAATAGTTCCATTGTAGAATGTGCTCTTTTGTAGCATTATTTTTTTATTGTTGTCTGGACAATACAGATCTCCTTCGAAGATGCATCTAAGCCCATGTGACAATCCTTGCTCATTTGTCTTTTATATTTCTACATCCCAATGAAAAGAGGCTTAAGACATAAATCAGTGTTCTGTCTCCTTCTGACTTGCCTTCAGATTTGTGCATTTTTAGTCCATTTAGTCCTTCTAAATGGCATGGATTCGTGTGGTGAGGCTCTCTGTAGGTACAATGTTTTTGTGTTTGGCATTAGCCATGGAGAATGTGCAATTTGCAGAGGAAAAGGAGCCCAACAGCAGGTGGAGCAATGAACTATTTACAGCACTGGATCATGATATCACATGTGCTTCTTTATTTTGTACTTGCTCCTTCTCCTTTTCCTCACTGTGTTCAGATCAATTGTCAAACATCTGCTTATTTAAAAAAAAAAAAAAAGAAAAAGGAAAAAAAAAAGAAGTTGCCTCTCTATTTGGAAGATTAATTGGGTTATTTCAGTCACAGGAAAGTTGCCAGCTCGTGTAAAAATGGGAGGAGAGGGGACACAGATTCTAACAGCTATTGATTAATAACAGATGTATATTCAACGGGATGGAAGATAAACTGCTCTTTCCAGGGATTTGATGGATAGGTGCTTGCTTCTCAGTTTCCTGGGGAACTCTGCAGGCGCCTCTGTCAGGCTGCAGAGGGTGTTACCTAATGAATTTCCATTGATTGCATGATAGTGAGCATTGATCAGGTCTCTGCTGCCAGTCAGGTCCCTGCTCCTGCTGCTGCCTCTGCCAGCCTTCCTCCAGTAGCAAATAACAGCTTCCAAAGACTGTTTTTCCTGTATTTCTTTTCTTTTATGTTATTTCTTTCTGCTATTAAGGACTGACTTGAAATGATGTATGTTCCTAGAAAAGATCAAATCCTAGAAAAAGCAGCCCAAAGAGCATGCTGTCTTTATCAATTACTCTGTTTAATGTGCGAAGTGTCCAGCAGAGTGTATAATCCAGTGTTTTGGTCAATTAGTAAATCAATATAATCCAAAGCAGATTTATAAACTGCACACAGACAACCTGGGGAACAGGGTCTTTAAAGCCAATAGCATCAGCCAGCATGTCTGAGGTTAAAATGACAAAAGGACTGGGAAAAGAGTAACTAAATGCTGGATTGCTTTGTAATGCCAGTGTGAATAAAAGGCTGCTTTTATACACAACGTGAGGAAAAAAGCATCCTGGCCTGCTGTAGGGCTTTTGTGCCTCTGTGTGTGTTAGCTGTGTGTGGATGGATGGCTACCTCTGCTAGAGAGAGGACAGCGAAAATATAAAGCAGCAAAAGAAGAGGTTGATAGAGGAAGTAGTAGGGAACTTCATGAAACAGTAATTCCTAATCCACTTGCAGAGGTATCCTGAAGTGTTGCAAATGCTCTCTGCACGTCGTGCGCCATAGAAGTGGTTCAGGTTTTTGTTCTCTTCTGTCATTTGCATTGTGCTTTTTTGTCTTGTAAAATTAATGGTTGGCATTGTTTTGCATGGATTTGAGACATGTTGGTCTTTGGATGAAATCTGGATTTATTTTTAAAGATTCCCCATCACCTTTTATCCCTGTAAGTATCTCTTGAATTTCACACTGGGGCTTATATACAACTGCATTTCAGTCCTTCTGCAGACTGACTCGTGTGAAGGCCACAGCACTTGCAGTTTATTGAACTATCAAGAACTGTACAGTATTGTTCAGCTGGATATTAATTTTTTGGTAGGTTGACAGCCATTTTTCTGGTTGTTATCAACAGCAGTCAGACTAAAATGAGAGCCTCTCTCTGCCAAGAGAAAGTACTGTGCTTTTTTGGTTTGGTGACTATCACTAGCAGTACCTAGTGGCCTACTCTTTTTAATTTGAAAAAATGTATAAAGGACAAATTTTATCCAGATAGCAAATAGCACTTTGAATCCAGCTCTTTTCACTTTGGTGTGGGTTGTGTGCAGCATTTTTGGCTCATCCCTTTGGATTTTTTTGCTGTTACACACATAAAAATTGTTCTGCTGGGTCGCTGCACCCCAGAAGACAGACATTAATAAAAGCACCTGCTCAACCTCTAATGGAGTTTTTGACCAAAATCTCACCAGCATCACTTCTGGCAATTGTCTTTCACATATTGCTACAGCAGGTGACTAAATTGCAATGCTCCCTGACTGAAAGGTTCCTCCATAAAGGGAAAAAAGACCACAGGACAGTATGAATCTGTTGTATGATAAATTACACTTTCTGTCTTTCATCATGTCAGTCAAATTAAAATTGCATAAGCATTGATATTAGTTTCTAAATTTCAGCAGCTGTACAGCTGAAGGAAATGCCTGCAAGCAGAGAGAAGTTAATTTAATGAAATATTTGAACATTTTCCTTATCTTCCTCATGATGCCCCTTAGAGATGTGTATTGTGTGCTTATTGCTGGGAGTGGTCTTCCCTTCTGCTGCTAGAGAGAAGTTGGCTGAAATAAACATAACCATCAAATTCCTCAAAATTTCCTCTTTGTGAAAGGCAAGAACTTCTCCTTTTATGTGAAAGTTATGTATGGAATTACATAGAATCAGTTGTTTTAATTTATGACACATCACAACCTGCGTGGGATTTCTTTTTTTATCTGGCATAGAATCATTTAGGCTGGAAAAGGCCTCTAAAACCATCAAGTCCAGCCATTAACCCAGCACAGCCAAGTCCACACTAAACCATGTCCCTGAGTGTCACAGTGCTGCCAAATACAGCAGGATGTCATCTGAAAGAATCTCCTTTTTAGCTAGAAGCTGGGGAAATAATGGCTGTCAGAGTTGAGCCACAGAGATAAATATTAATGAAAGATCTCCTGTAAGCCATTGTAAAGGCTCCTTGGAAATTCAGTCGTATCATTTCCCTCGTTAGCTTGGAGCTCTTTTGTCATTTGAGCAGTAACTCGCACTTCTGGAGGAAGGTGATGTTTTCCAATGACAGTTTCAAGGAATCTCTGTGCCACATGGTTCTTCTGTAACTCCTTTCTTAAGGATATATCTCTCTCAGTTTCCAAATTAAGATATATTAGTCACACACATCATCATGTTTTAGAAAACACTGTGGATGTTCTAAAACTTCTGGGCAATTTGCAGGCATGTACAGGGCAGCAGCGTTATTCCTGTATAGAGAAAATCATTGGTTTAATCACCTTGTGTTTTGGGGCTGAGCTGTCTTTGGATGCCTCCTGAGAGCTTTCCTGTAAGAGCATCCTCCTGGCCAGTGGCTCCAGCCTCTGCTGGATCTGCTGGCAGTCCTCGAGGTTCTCTGCACCATTTTTCCCTCCTCAGCACAACCATACCTGCACTTTGAAGTTACGTCGTGTTAACTCAAGACATTGTCTTCTGATCTCTTACAAAGAAATAATAATGGAAATACAAAGGTCTTCCTGATTCCAGCTCCTCGGGCTAAACCACCTGCTCGCTGCAATTACCCGAGGCTTCCCATCGCTGGGATTTTCCCATACCACTGCACTTCAAAGGGAAGATATTAAATGTTGCTCTGTTTTAATGATTCATGGTAACACTGTATAATGCTGGTTCTGGCTTTTCTTGCCTTGCTCAGAGCTTCGTGTAACTTTGCCTGTTAATTCGTTTAGAAGTTTCTATTTGAGTCGAGTTTTTCAGAAAATGCCAAAGTAGCAAAGGCCAAGTTTTCATCTGGTTTGAACAAAAATCTGTCCTGAATTTGAGTGTTTTCTAAAAGGATTATATATTTTTTTTAATCCTGTGAGATGTTTTGTCTTTTAACAAATAATCTGTAGTATTTCTTCTGCTTTTTGGAGAATGTAAGCAGAATTTATTTGCTCACAGTTCAAACTCTCCTTCAGTGTACTTAACCAAAATGCAAGTTGTGGGCTGATGGTAGGGACATTGGACTAGACCTCTCAGGGTTCCTTCCAACCCAGACTGTTCTATGATTCTGGTCTGTTTGTATCCTTCACCCTTTGTTTTATTCACACATGATAAGGGACAACCTCTAGGCTTAGAAAAGTCGGGGTTGTGGTTTTTTGTGACTCTGCAACACCTGAAATAACATTAAAGAAAGGAATAAAACTGTATTATTTGGTCGGTACAAGTAAACACAGAATACGAAGAAAGGAAGGACAATAATAATATAGAGAGAAAGCAGCAGAAAAATTCCAGGTTCATAAAAACCCCCAAACCCTATCAGTGTTAGCAAGTAAAACTCCACTTCAAAAACTTTGTGGTGTTTTTACATCATAAAATCTCATTCTAAGAGGATTAAGTAGAGATAAGATCAGCCATAGAACAACTGTGTGCAGACCTGAATCCAGCTGACTGCATTTGTGCCTTTCATTCACTCATCACCAGGAAACGGGTCCAACTTTCACTTAGTCATAGCAAATTCAGATTTTAGAGGTAATTTTTCCACCATTTGGGAGAAGGGCCTTACTCATGAAATGCAACAGGAAATCCAGACTTAGATTATGACCTGCCTTGCCACCAAATGTCATAAATATATGGACAAAAGATAAATGTGCAGTTTTTATAAATCTGCAGTGGAACTTTATCTCAAAAATAACATAAACCTGAGTGCTGAGTAACAAAGAACTGACAAGTTCTTGGGTTTGTTTTTCTTGGAGTACTTATATTTTCATTTTAATTCTTCTGTTCAAACTACCTCCAACTCAAATTTTTAATTCTTATGATGAAAGCTTTTTTTATTTAATAGATAATTTTGATATGCAACATTTTTAAAGCAATTTATAACAATCTTAGTGATAAACTGGAAAGTTTGACTTTTTTAAAAAAAAAGATTCAGGATGTCTTTTGTAGCTCTAAAGTAGCGTGGCTTAATTTTTGAAAAGAAATCAATTTAAAAAATCCTCTGGAGGTATAAAGGTAGAACTTTTTTCTAACATTGACGTAAAGATGTTTTTCATTTGCCTCTGGATTTTAGTCTTAATTTTGACGGCAGGAAACTAAACCCAAATATTTCTGCTAATACATTGAATCTATGCAAAGCAAAAGGCTGCCTGTTAGAACTTTTCAGATTATCCCATTCAGTTCTGCCACTGTCCATTATAGCAGCACTTTGCAGCACACAAATAAGCATTATAAACCCTATATAAGCAATAAACCCTAAATAAGCGTTTTCCTGATGGGAAGTGCAGCACTTTGGGGTGCTTTGTGGAGCCTTGTGTTTCCCAGGATTTATATTCTGCTTCAGTCTCCTCTCTTTAGCCTTTATGGGAGAGGTTGGCATCTTCATGCAGATGATGTTAAGGTTGATGTGTATGTAGTTTTCTGTAGCACTCACAACTTTGGGAGAACAGCTTACTTCTGGAAGGCTGAGGTTGTTGTCTTCGGGATAATTTTGTGTGTGTCTATATTTAAATAATCTTCCCCAGGGCTGGGCCATGCTGGCCCTACCTGGTGCTTCAAAACCCTCCTAATTTCTCTCAGAAATAGTTTCCAGTATTACAGCCTAAGAGGAGCACTCTACATCTCAAACCCAGCGGCAATTAGGTCAGATTTGCAATTTCTTCCCAAACCGGTGATATGTGGTGGCCTTAAATATTGCAGCAGTGACACAGTGAACCTGAGCTGTCTGAGCCTGAGCACCTCCTCACTGGTGGGAGATTTGCAGGAGATTTTGGTAGTCTATGACTTGATGAGCTTTCACTTTCCCCTCTGTTTTTGTCACTGTAGAGTCTTTCTTATTTGAGTAACCTCATTACTCTCTTCGTGACAAATTAAATTAAGGATTTTTGCCTACACCAGGCTTCTGATGGTGCCTAAAAATAATTTCAAGACCAACAGGATAATGTCTTTCAGTAATTGTTAAATATGAGGGAACTGACAAGGCAAAAATAAGAATCAGGCCAATTAAACCTCTCTTTGAGGATAGTGGTGCCCGTAATTAGAGATGCTCAGGAAATGGTTTTCCCTCACTCCCCACCAATCCCCACCCTTTTTCTCCCACAAGATAATGGAAGTGAAGGGAGAGAGCACCCACCTTGAGCATTATAGTGCTCACATGGGAATCTTCAGGAGCTTCCCCAGGATGTGAAACCTCGTAGTGAGCTTTTTAGAATGCATTTCTGAGAAAAGTCTTGCTTTTTTTTTTCCTTAAGAACCAGTGCTTTCTGAGGAAAAAAAAAACAGTCACGAGAATCTCAATAATGCACTATTTGTGGTGGTGGGGAGGGGATATTGAAGTGTCCTCTTCAGTGAATTCAAGACCTCTGATTTAGTAGTGTGGCAATAACAATGCTGCAGGCCTTCAATCTATTGTCTCAACAGTCTGTAGGAGCCTTACTTTAAAAATGAGTGATTTACCTCTTTCAAAAATGTTTATTTCTCATTAAGTAGGTGAGAAATTATATTATGAGCTTCATTGTAGGTAGACCATAATCTTCACCTGCAGCTCAAGGTGGAACCCACAGTCTAACTTCAAGTCAGGAGGCTACTTAAAACAGAGAAAATAAAGTAAATAAATAAAATAAATAGAGAACCTGAGAAAGCTGTGCGTGGCAAAAGGGAACTTTCAAGGAACTTTTGTGTCTCTGTGATCCCCAGTTCGCCAGCTTTTTCTAACAGGTAAAAATCGATTGCATGCCATAAGGTGCTTGTAAAACAATTAGTTGTTATTCTTTTGAAATATATCTACGTTACTCTGTAATCTAGTTTCTCACAACAGCAGGCTCTTGTTTTAATGAGACTTCAAATGAATGCAGATTTATAAAATGCAGATTACGACCACCAAGGAGATATTTCTTACTCTTTGCCAGATCTCTCAATCCTTCACTATTTGCATCCTTTATCTAACTGATTTCTACCGTAAGGATTGTAATTTTCTCTCTGCATGGAGAATTACAAACCTTGTCCATTTCAAAGATGTTTGGCTTTTGTCTGTTTTGTTGTTGCTTTGTTTCATCCTGACTTCAGGATAACTAAGGTGTATGTCTTAAAACTCTGAATATGATGCTAAAAGTAGGAAATAATATAAGACTTTGTCTTCAAAAAAAATTTTCTGTTTGTGAAGTGTTGAAGCTTGCCCTGAGCATTTCTCAGTTCTCATTGTTCAGCAGCGTGGTGCAGCTGTATAATGTAAATTTAGCAGGATTTTTTTTTTGTTAAGAAACTTTGCACTGACTTTTCTCAGTGTGAACAGATTCCAAAGTCTTCAAGGTTTTGTTGGTCCTAGACTTTATATGTCACAGCAGTTTCTAGTGTCTTGAATGTGGCTTAATTGGCTCCCAGATGTGAGAACAAAATGGACCTTTTTTTTATTTATCTGTAGAGAACACGGACCCGTGCAATTACATTGTTGGAGTTTATTGATTTGGAACCCTATAGACTGACTCT
>VZRR01014004.1:438592-494975 GCA_013398015.1 Oreocharis arfaki | reverse complement strand
TTTTTTTTTTTTTTTAATCAGGGTTTTCTTTTTGCAATCAGTGAGAATTTTGTATGGAATATGTTGGGAATGCGGTGGGATGTGTATTTCCCATTCACCCAGAGGTCCAAAAGCCAGTGTGACATTGTCTTTGCAGTAAATTGTGTTTTCCCTGAATTCTCTGCATTACAGGCTGAGGAGTCGAATCAAAGCCTGGTGCTCACAGCAGCAATGCCTGCATGATATGTTGCCATCTATTGATAATATTTTTTAGCATGGCACCTAAGTAAGGGCAACGCCTTACAAGAGGTTGCAAAATTAAAAAGAAGGGGGTTTTGGTATGACAAAATTAGTAACTCTAAAGTTTATTGCTCTAAATGGGTTTCTCAGCATTTGTATGCTTTTTTCTTTAAACTGCTGTTCCATATCCCCTCAATTTAATTGCTAATGTGAAATTTAGCTCTGGGGACAATTTTTAACAGCCATCACAAGCAAGAATGTCATTCCAGAAGTGGTACCTGATATAACAGTCTTTTCACGGTGGTATTAGTAAAGTAGTCTTAATGGGGCAAATACATTTGCAATGCAAGATCCTCTTCACCCAATCAGCTTCTCCTGAAATTCTCCTTACATGTTTGAATTGTCTTCCCTTAGTGAAAATTCATGGGAACAGAGGAGAGGTGAGTGGTGGTGATACAGAATAATAGGTGCCATCAGGCACAAGTGTGTTTTAGGAACTTGTGTCACAGTGAAGCCTTGGGAAATCCCATACACATGAACACCTTCACAAATTATGTTTATCTTATACATGCACAGAAGCAAACTACAGTTTTCTGGTCTTCAGGGTATCTTCAGGTGGGTCTGTCTATTCTTGCCGATTCAGTCTGAGCTAAGAAATACATCAGTAACCCTCTAGACTTTGCAGGGTTACTTTGGATAGATAGAGTTGTGTGAAATTTCTTGTAGAGACATGAAAGCAGATGAAATTCAGGTGATTTTACTCTTCAGAGTGATGTGAATTTCTTACTAGTTCAGGAAAAGTAAGTGAAAGGACTAGTCAGTGTCACAGAAGTGATTAAATTCTTCTTCCAGGTTCTGCTGATACAGTAAGAGAAGGAAACCATAGTTTCAGAAAGAAAGTAAAGCCCAATTACCTCTGAGTAAAACTGGCAATTGCCTTACTACCTCTTTCCCCAGAGGAAAGGTGTTAGAACCATGTTCTGTAGAATGGATCAGTCAAAAAAAAAAAAGAAAAAAAAAAGCTATTTAAATATTTAAGTTGGTTGTTTAAGGCTTAATTACAGCATTATATTAGATGCTTTCCAACATTAGAAGCAACATCCCCCATACCCCCTCTCACCTCTGCAACTCAGAAACCTGCAAAGCACAAAATCCCATCACTTTCAATTGCAGTTATCTTCTAGTTATAGATGTAGTGCAATTCCTTCACTTAAAGGAGTTATTGTTCACTTTTCATCTTCACATTTCATCTCACAGAGGGGTGATCACAGTGCAGTAGTCTCTCAGGTGCATTTGGTGAGGTTTTCAGGTATCAAAAGTAGTTTTAAGGTTTTTCAGGTTAGTTACAAGCTCTGGCATTTCAAGCAAGGAAACAGAAGGAAAACCACGCAGCAATGAGTAATTTGCCATTTCCCAATAACCTTCCAAGCAGAACTGAGTGGGTTTTGCATGGCTTTCACAATTGCTTTGAAGAGCATTCAGATGTATCTCTCATGTTGAAACAGTCTTGTACTTTGGTTTCCCACACACCAGCCAGTAGTGTGTCCTAAGCAGTCCTCTGCAGGGCATTCCCAGACTCATATGTGAGAATTTTGTGGTTGAACCACTCCTGTTTCTTCCATGCAGCTGCCAAACCAGTTGTTTTAGCTATTGGCTTTCCCTTTTAATCTTTGCTGCCTTGGTTACTCACGTGTGCTAAAGAATGAATGTTATTAACTCGGATGATGACAGAAGCAATGAACACAAACTTGTTTAAACTGGGCATGTAATTTGAAATTTTTAAGAGGAATCTTCAAGTGGGAGCAAGTTCTTTACCAACAGTGTTGTAGGTTGTTAGCTCCTCAGTCCTTACTTAAAAGTAGCACTTCTATATTTTCTTCTCAATCCTGTGTCAGAGAAAGGCTGCTCTGAATTAATATAAACTTACTACAAACAGAGAAATAGGACCTGTAGGGGCCATGAAATACGTGGCATCTGCCTTGGGACAGTGCTATGGAGGGAGGCAGTCGATGTCTGGTTCAGGAGGATCTGCTGAATAAATACGACGAGTTTTCCCATGTGCCATAGCCCACAAAAATCCCCAGTGGAAATGTGAGGCCTGTAGTAGAAGACCAGCTGCCACAATGGTATTGCACATTATGGTGCCTTAAGACAGGAGAAATAAAAAAGGTGGACATTATGCTTGCTATTTGCAACAGAAGCACATTCTTAAATAATATTCCAGTGGTCCTAGGAATGGATTGTGGTGAGGAAGGCCAAGGTGGAAACATCAGTTCTCTTTGCCACTCTTGAGACACGCATTTCATCCCCATGGCATTGACCATATCTATACAGTTTGAAGTCTAATTCTTAATGAAAATTCCCTTAGGCTTCCTGCAGCTGTGGGAAAGTTTCTCATTATATTCTGCAGGGCTTAATTTTCCATGCAGGGCTGTTCATGTTTTTAGTTCACGGGAAAAAAAAAAAAAAAAAAAGCCTTACTGATGAGAGACGTTGGAGAAAAAAGACTGCTGGTGAAAATGCACTGAGCAAGAGCTACCAATCCTTGTTTGGGAGAGAAGACATGGAAGTTTCAGTGTGTCTTAAATGGCAAAGGAAACTGCCATTCATTTGAATGTTATTGAAGGGCTTTCTTCTCCTCTTAGTCCTCACACTGTGTCTTGGTGCCTGGGGGGCTTATTGTCTTCCCATTTGGAAATCAGTGTAGTAGATGTGGTCCTTACTGGATGCTTTGTGTTCAAGGGTTGGGAGAAACTTTTTTTTAGTTTCAAGATGGTAAAGGATGAGCTTACCATTATTTTCAGCATCTTTTCTCTAACCGTATTTGTGAGTTGACTTTGGCTCAGCTGTCTTCAGCGATGGTTGGGTAGAACTGCCAGTGCAGGAAACCAAATCTCAGGGTCTCAGAACTGAAAATGCGTGATACTTTCTTCTTGGTTTGGTAAGACTCTCCTTACAGTCTCTCTCTCTTGTAAATGATATTATTAATTTAGGTTGCATGATCAGATTGTTTTAACATTCTTTAAAAATCACCATAAAATAACAGACTTTGGAGTAGTAATCACAGAGGTAATGGAGGAATGCAGTAATAGCAGTAATTCCTATAGTATTATTTTTAAAAATTTGTTAATTAATTTGAAGTGTCGGACACTTTTTTGCAAAGCTTAGATATTAAATAGAGAAGTTGTCCTTTGAAAATTAGTATTGGTGAATAGTAAAACGAGTAATAAAAAAAAGAAATATAGTATAACCTCTGGATACAGAGATAAAAAAATAAGGCCAAGGCAGTCAGCTCTTGAAGATCTATTTCTGCCATGTTATACTAAGCATGAGACAGAGTTTTAGTGCAATTTAAAAATAATTAATCTTAAATAAATACATAATGGCAGTATAATCAATGCAAATCTAGGTAAATAGGTAGTCATGGTGAATTAGAATGTAGTACTACTGAATGGACTGCTCAAGATTTCATTAAATAGAAAGACTAAAGAACCTGTTTGCTAAGAAAAATATCCTTTCTCCTATACCAGTTGCTTTAGGTTGTTAATATGAGAAGCTGATCATTTTGCACCATTAATCATAATAATTAGAGACAGATTTAGCGAGCTTTAGTGCAGTTCTCAACTAGATTAATAGTTGTGTAATCCAGTGTTTATTAATACAAATGAAGTAAATTAGAAGCATGACATTATAAAGAGGAGGAAGAAACTTCAGGAACTTTCCTGGATCGCCTCAAAACTTCATTAATTTACCATGACAGGTTGTTCTTCAGCAGGTTGCTTTGTTTTGTTTCAGTCTTTTTCCTCCTGCACTAATAATGCTGCCGCTCACCCCGCAGAAGAATGTGTGTAATGATCTCCAAACCGTGTTCACAGTTACAGTATATCCATAGATTCTGGTATTTGGGTGGAGATGGGAGCAGGGAACTTACCAGCCATGGGAAGTCATGCCTCTTTATTTCATACGTATTCTTATCTGTAAGATCGTGTTCTTCGTTCACCTGGAGGCTCTGAGCCAGCACTGCCAACTCGGGCAGGATTTCGTGCGTCAGGAGGCTCCCACCGCAGCGTGGTGGCAGCAGTTTGTGTGTGAGCGTTGCCATGCAGGGCTTTCAAACAACAGATCCCGTGGACAGCGATGTCTCCTCGCTGCTTCTCTCAGGTAGGGAGGAGGGAGTGTTCCTTCTGCTGCCTCTGACTCTGTGCTGCTTTGCTTCGGAGAGGAGTTGTGTGTGATGGAGTGGAGGGCAGAGGCGAGAGGTTTTCCCCAGCTCTGAATTTTTCATTCCTTTCCTGAGCCAGGCACCTTCAGGAGTCTTTGTTTTCCCACTCTGGGATTCACAGGGCACATTAATGCTGGCTTTAACAGAATGTCCCACTGGTGCTGACCCCTCCCTGGGGTTCTGGCATCTGTCAGGGGGTCTGCGAGTGCTCCTGTGCCCGAGAAACACAGATTTCCAGGGGCTTTATTGAACTTGTGTGCTGAAGCACCTCCTTTTTGAGCCATGTGTGTAGTTAAGGGTAAAACCTCAGATTTATTTAGGACTGGCATCAGTTTCTCATTGTAAACCTAATGTTTCAGCACTTCCAGAAATGAGAGGTTCTTCTGATGGCCTGCTTGAGCCTTGTTGATTCCATTCCAACTTCTCTCCTTTAAAATAACTTTTTAAAAATTAGGAAGAAAATAATGACTGTTTCACAGGGTTAGAAGATTCCTGATAGCTGAAAACATCTATGAATTAAAAATCTCCATGTACTTTTAGCAGCTGGAGGAAATCTGCATGTGTGTTCATGTCTTTTCTTATGTCCTCCACCAAAACCCACTAACCACACTGATCCACAGATTGCCAAGAGTCACCAGCATTTTCTTCCTGAGAGGTTTTTTTCCTTTTGAAAGTAACCCCTCTTTCCTCCTGAAATGGAAGGCTTGTTTTTAACAAGGCAGTTCTTGACCTTCTCTAACCTTTTTGTTTTGGATACACAGGCTTAGCTTTGTATTGAAAATCACATTGCAAATCTAAATAGTCATGGAAAACTTCAGAGCTCCCCGTGAGGAAAGCACCAGTTGCTGTATTCCTGTGTTTTGAACAGCAGCTCCTTAACAATGCAAAACACCAGGCAGCACTTGTAAAGGAGGTAATTTCCTATCCAATCCAGGCTCCTGGTTACAAATCACCTGACAAAAAGATCATGAAGAAGTAGTTGAGCGACATGTGCTCGGCCGTCACTCCGGTTATTCCACAGCACCGTTCCAGAGAGCAAGTTGAGAAATAGGACCGGGTTTCCAGTGGAAGCTCCTTAGGGTAGGTGGTTTCAGTTTTGCCTCTCTTGATTTGAGTAAGACAAGCCTGTTTGCATCTGGGAAGGGAATTCTCTCAGAGCATGCCTTCACATGCAACTTCTCATACCTTTTTTGGATCATCTTAAAAGAAATCTATACCTGTAGCTGACCTACTTAATCTATGCAGTTATTCCACTTTGCTTGGGTGTATGCACATCATGTTCTTGTCTCAGTTTTTTTTTTTCCCCCTGGTTTTTGGCAGTCGTTTTATTCCTTGTTAAAAATACCATTTGGTTGTTAATGGGAACTTGAGTTGAGTATTTCTATTGTTAAAATTACTGGCCAGAAGAATGGAGGCAGGAAACCAGACAGTGCTTTGCAAAATCACAGCCCATTCACTGCTTTCTCAGAAATCCTGCTGGATTCATTTAGGTGTTTTTAATAGCGATGAGTAAGGCAACTGGAGGCCTGCTGAAAGCAAGTGAAATGTCAGGGATTGTTGGTTCTAGTTAAAAATGCACCCATTTCTCAACAGAGCTCGATGCTGCAACATCTCTTTATCTATGAATCTGCTAAGAGATTTCCAAGAGCTGATGGGTATCTTGTGCCTAATTGTCATCTTTTGTCTGATGCCAGATTTACTCATGTATTCCCTCCTTCCTGGCTGTATAGCTGTAATATTCTTTAACGCTCCAGAGTCTGCAGCCTACATAAATTAGGTGTTTCTGGGTCAAACTGCCTCTCAGTAGGGTGTATGTAGAGAGGATTCAGCTCTGTAAAACCCTTCTTGCTCTGTGATCTAGCAGAACTTAGTAACCAGCTAAAATTGAGGGATGTAAGTAGTTTTCTGGGAGACACTGAGTCATTTGGTGTTTCTTTCTGGCTTAGTACTGGTACTCTTAACATACTGTGTTATCTGTTCCTTAATCAATATAATTAAACACCAGCAAATCTCTTTAGCTTTAATCAGACTTTAATTTAACTTAATCAGACTTAGTTCTGTTGAAATTTACTCTTCTCAGTTGTGGTGAAATGCTTGCTAACAGAGGAAAGAATGACACTTTACTTGCCTCTTGTTACTAAGGCTGTACAGATCACTCTGCTAGTGGAACAACAGTAAATTATAGATAAAATTGAAATTAAGTACAGAAGTTTTTAGTCTAGCTATAGTAAATTTTTGGCAATATTAACATATGCAGATTACTATAGAGCATCTCATACTATTTAGTGCTTTGATTATAATACTTTCGACCCTGATGTTTTGCTTTACATTTTTCTTTTAAATGTTGGTTTTGTGGAGTTGTTCTAATAAATTCTTTCCTGTGTTTTCTGAAGTATTGCCTTGCCCCTTGGCTATCATAGGGAAACAGCTGTGATTTAAGACATCAGCTTTGCTATTAACATCAAGTGGCTGCATAGTAGCCATGAATCATCTTTATGGATGTGTTCTGACTAAATCATAGGACTCATTAGGTGTGGATGGATGGATATCTGAGAAAGTGATATAGGTAGTAGGCTGTCTTCTGAGATAATGGAAAAGTTTTCACCTTCACTTTTCTCTATATTCTTGCCTTGGAAATGGTGGCTTCAATGCAAAGCTTCCAAACACGCAGCTGACGATGAGTCTATCCCTGTAAATCCATACACAAAGGACTGATTCATGTGGTTGAATGGTGATTTATTCACAACTGGGACTTCCGTAGCAGAGTGCTTTATCAGACAAGAACAAATTAAGTTTGGGTTCTTTTTTCAAGCTGGAAGTTCTCTGGCATCTGATGGCCAAGAAAGAATTATCCGTGGTGCTCTCAGAGGAAGGTGGGGCGACTGGCTGGAATGAATCGCACAGGAATGTGCAGAAAACAAATTTTCCGAATTTCTGTTGTGCCAAAACAGCCATTTAAATAGCAAGCATTCCTTCTACACATGGCCTCTGAGGGAGAGTATTTAATCTTTCCTGTATAATTTATTTATTTCAAGGAAATTATTTTATTCTTCTACAGAAGAAGCAAAGATATAATGAAATTGCCTCTTGGCCAAGTCATATCTCTTAACCCGGAAAATACAATTCACCCCCGAAACGAGCTGGGGGTTAATCTGCTCTTCTTGATAATGTTTTGTTCTAATCAGATTTTTCATAGTTTCTCTCTAAATACTAATTTTTTTTGATCAAGCTTTCAATTTATTTGCTGCAAAGAATGGTTATTTAACAACAGAAACCCACAAAAAAATAGCCTGAACATTAACTGCCCTAAGACATGAACTCATTAGAAGCACACAGTCAGATTGATTGGACTGATAGTGATGGTGATGATAATAATAACTGCATTACAGCAGTGCCTTAGGATCCTAGCTGTAAATGAGGTTCTCATTCTTGTAGGTACAGAACTAACACCCTCTCCAGCTCAACAAGAAGTGAAATGAGAAGTGGTGAGAGCTTGAACACAAATCTTTCCTTCCTCTTTGTTTACTAAAAAATTAATTAAAGGGAAAAAGTAAAAAAAAAAAAAAGAGAGAGACCTGTCTTGATCCCAGCCAGATATAGAATCATTTAAATAATGACCTCTATGATCGTTGAATCCAGCCATTAACCCAGTCCTGCCAAGTCCACCAATAGGCCAAATTCTGTTCTTCAGCTCCTGCACAAAAAGCAGAACATCTGTTGGGCATTCATATGAAACACTGCCATACAGGAATATGGCACATTCTCCCCTCTGTTTGTGGTAAGCTGTTAATAAATACATGAAATAATGGATGATGCAGGTTCCAACTGCAGTAATGCAGGTAGTGGTGGTAATAAGCAGGGAGCACAAATGCCTGTTTGAAGGATGAATTGAGGTTTGTACCGAGCTATTGCTTTTACAGGCAAGCAGATGTCATGGGCTTGCTTTACAGGATATTATGATATATGAAACCAAAGGCTTCTGAGCAGTAAAAATTACTCCTGTCAATTCATCTTTGTGTATGGCACTTTGATATACCATTCACAGCTTAATTATATTGTCATAGTCGAGAGATTAAAACAAAAGTCAGATTGACTCTTGCTTGAACCTCTCTCTGAAATAATGCTCGTAGGTGAAGGGGGAAAAAATCCATAAGATCTATATAAAATTCCATTATAATGTATTGTGCCATCAATTACAGGTTCCTTCCATCCAGTTTCACATCTTGCAGTTAGGGAGATATTCATCAGCTATCACTCACTGCACAAGCACCTACAGCCAACACCAGACATCCACAGGGAAAAGCCAGAGAGTGGGAACTGTCCTTTGGACAGGGCTTGGAGTGGCTGGGGTGTGGGGTGTGCCAAACCCCATTGGAATTAGGGCAGTGGAACCATGACAGAATCCTTTGGTGCAGGTTTGTGGGTCTGTCTGTGAGAAGTGTCAGATAATTCTGTCTGGGAAGGCCTGGCTGTCCCATTCAGTGACTCGGAGATGGTCACCTGTCTCCAGAGGAAACTCTTGGGAGGTGGCACCCAGGACCCTTTCAGCTGCCATCTCTGGCCAAGGGACAGGAGGGGACGAAGAGTTTTTCAGATCTCTTTCTGGGCTCAGTTTGTTATCAAGGACATGTTTGGGTTTTGGGCTTGCCTGTTAACTGGCGATTTACACACGACAAAACAAACTCTATAATCAAAATAAATTGCATGATTTTGTTTAGGCATGCAGCTTCTGAGGTTTAGTTGTTACCAACTACACTGATAAAAGCAAAACCCAAAGGAGAATTTTCTGTGTTCTCAGACTCTGTGTTGCTCTTTGTATATTTTACCTTCATCTAGTAAGTTGCTCTTGTGTGAAGCTGTTGGTTAAAATTAATTGCATATAGGTTCCTAATAGAGATCTACACAGCATCCAAAAAAATCAGTGTGGTTAAATTAGGTTGAAATTTTTCAAGATGTTTTGTTTGGCATATTGCTCCTGCTCCTTGTGTTTCTGGATGATGCTGTAATGCATATACAAATTAAATATAATATTAATGATTACTGCCAGGTGCTGGGGAAAAAAAAAAGTAATTTAAATTACTAGACAGGTAAATGTAAATTAAGATAAAGGTGCTAATACAGTTTATTGTATTATTTGCTGCCCATGTTTTATATACATTGATTCAAATGATGGGTTGAGGCATGCACTTAATTTATTTAACAACTTCCTGCTGTAGCTGTGATTTTGCCCATGGGTGGCTTTCAGAGTGACAGCTTGGAAGGCAGAGAAAGGTTGTTTATATTTTAACTCCAGGATGAGAACTTTTAGAGGTGTGGACAGGCAGAGGTGCTGGCGATGGTGCCAAGCGGTGTCTGCTCGGTAAAAATGGCTAATAAGGAATTTTTTCATTGCAACTGATCAGTTTCAAGCACTGTGGAATTTTTTCTGTGGATGCAAAGATAGGGCTGCTCCCATATTCATCTGCCTGGGGATGTGGCACATGCTGACAGCCCAATTTAGATATATGTGAGCAAGTAGATTATTGAAGCATCAGGAAGAAGTTCAGACACACAATCTTCTGTACTTAGCCACTAAAAGATTAAATTGGCTGTCATAAATTACTAATCTGAGCCTTCTAACTGTACCAGTTTGGTGCCTCTTCCTTTCTCTTCCCTAGTTTAATGAAATTGTGCTTGCTTGCCTCACATATTAAAGAATCTATGCAATAAAACAACAGAAAGGAAAGAAAACCGTACGTGATTCCCTGGATACCTAGATGTGAAGAAATGGGTTGGAATCTCATGTTTGCAGAGATTTGCTTGGCTAAAACAAATTATTTCCATGCATGCAAAGTGCTTATATAATTTATGTAAACAATTTTTTTCCCCGATTCTACATGTTTGGGAAAAAAAAAAATGTTTAGTATGATATAATTTTGTAAGAATGCTGAAAAAAAAATGGTGCCGTGCTACAAGTTGCTTGAGAAAATGTGAGAAAATGTATGTGAGAAAATTTTGTGAAAGCTTCTGATCAAAGTCAGAAAACAAATCTTAAGCAATCAAACAACTCAATTTCAACATTCAAGGAAAGTGAGGATTTTCTTTTTTTCCCATGCTGAGGCCCCAGGTTGAATGAAGTCAGATCTGGGACCTGATACTTAATGTGCAATTTGAGGCCCTTGCCCTGGGTGGAAATCCTGTTGTTATTTAGCAGTAACCTGCTGCCCCTGAGGCACGGTGTCAATTCACGTACAATGTATTCAGCAATGTGTTCTGGGTGCACTGAATAAGAATTTGATTTTCCATTAAGGACTTGTTGAGAACAGCTATCTTTCTGAAGCGCTTTTCACATCTGTTCTTATCTTTCTATTTTAATTGTCTAGAGCTGTATGTGTGTGCCAAGATTCCTTTTTCTTTTCTGCAATAAATTCCTTTATGATGCTGCCGAATGCTGTTGTTAATGTGGAATTGCCTGGCTTCACTTGGTGATTCTAATGCCTTTTGGGTGTGCTTTGTCCATCTGATTGAGACTTAATAAAATCAGTAAATGTCTCTTTTTTAGTGTGTGGCTAATTTGCTTTTTTAAAAAGGATGAGGTGGAGTCCAACGCTGTGTAGTGATGGTTGGCATAGTAATATTGTTGTTCCTTTAGAAAAACATTCACTGGGCAGGAGACCAGAAGCAACAGTTTAGCTATTATTAATCTCTGGAATATTTAGTCTTTTCTTTTTGGCGTGATTTGCTAATAGAGTGTTTTGCCTGAGTAACCAATGTCTTCTGAAGGAAAAAATAAACAGATTTGTTTATCTGTAGCAGCTTGTAGTGATTTTTCACTTCCTTTCTCTGTATTTATTATATTTTGTATGTAATGTATAAATATTGATATCTTGGAGAATAATTTTTACAAATAATCTTTTCCTAATTTAGTTGTCTNAATATTGATATCTTGGAGAATAATCTTTTCCTAATATAGTTGTCTGTGGTTTTTTGTGGTTTTTTTGTGGGGTTTTTTTGGGTTTTTTTGGTTTTTTTTTTTTTTTTTTGGGGGGTTTTTTGGTTTTTTTTGGGTTTTTTTTGGCCAGATGATATTTTGGTGCTTAGCAGAATCCTCTTGCTTTCCTTTTGTATTATAAATGAACATCACAGATAGGCAGTCTAAATAAATACTTTTTCCAAGCAGTTATGGATATGGTATTCTTCAAGTAATGCAGGGAACCTGGAACTTCCCAAAATGATAATGCAAGTGTAGCCCTGGCTGGTGTAACTGAGTTAATGCTCCAGAGATGCCTGCAAGGAGCGGGGTGTGTGTGTGTGTCTGTCTCCTCAGGGTGCTGATTGCAGTACGTGGTCCTTGGTTTTTCCCTTGCATATCCCATAATGACAGTTCTGCCTGCCCTGGTGAAGCACGACTCGTGTCCCACCTTGGAAGCTTTGCCAGTTCTCCTTGTGTGCTCCCTGGGGAGGAGGCTGAACACATGGAGATCTCATTGACACTTGTCTCAGCTGTTCCCAGGAGTGAAAAGTAAAAGGCTGGAAGGATTTGGGTAGGTGGGGTATTGTATTAGCTGCAGGTGAAGGAATTTTGAGGCTTACTCAGCCTGGAAAAAGTGATCCAATTTCTGTACTTCTCCCTTGCTACACTGACTTCTGCAGGTTTGACTAGTCCTGTGTGTGAAAACCATTTTAAATATCTCCATATATGTCTAAAATGTTTCCGTTCCTCCTCTACACTGAAGTTTTTTAGTAGTGGCTGGGTTTTAATTTTCTTCTTTACTTGACCTTAGTATATGATCATGTCAAGTTACTTGTTAAAAGTCATTGATTTCTTAGAGTCCCTGCCAGTTTCTAAGTGTTAGTGTTAATCTTTTTGGTAGTAGGAGCTCCTTGCTCTGCAGCTCCCTGCATTTTTCTTCAGATGTGTAGGATAAATTCCTTAAGTAATAAGGAGGGTTTATGTGTTACTGTGTCAGTAATGGATTTAGTTACTTTGATGATGAATGAAGTATTTCTCCTACTGTACATGGTTTCAGCAGAAAAGTTTAGAACTGGACTGAACTATAAGCCACTGCTGTTAAACATTGCTGTGGACATAATGCAGGCTCTTGATTTGCTGGTTCATTTGACAGGGAATCTGGAACTCATTCCTGAGTTTGCCCTGAAAGTTTCCTGTGAGCAAATAATCCGTCTTAATTTGCCTTTTATAGAGAAAATGAAAAATAATAATCTTCTCTTGGATAGAACCTGGTATTTAGTAATATTTTCAGATCTTGAGAAGAAAAATAGATTTTTTGTTGCCTGCTTACACTTTTAAATTACTGTGCTGGTAAATTACTGTGGAATTGCTACAGTAAATTACTGCACTATAAAATTCTGCTTCTTGGTGGCTCGGGAAGATTCTTTTAGTGTACATGCCACACTTAAAAGATACTGTAACATAAATCAAATTTATTTGAAAGGTATTATTAAGTTTTGTGTACTATGTACTGAATGGTAGCGTATCCTTAGCAATGATTACTCATAAATCCCACAATTATTCAAAGAATAGCCACACAATTAGAGTAGCATTGACTGTGTTATCCTGTGTTATTACAACAGTATGGAAGCATTTTAATAATAACAAGGGATTTAATTGGTATAAAGACTTATTTGCAGAATGCTAAACACTTTGGTAAGCAAGGCATTTGAATTGTGCATTACAGGCACCCGGAGTATTATCAGCTAATTAGGAACTGAAGGGGCAAGTGTGGTGTTAGCAAAGGCTGTTCGACTTCTGCACAGTTGTTTTTCAGTATTAAAATGGCTGGAACAATGATTACAAGTTTTATGTGACTTTAAGTATGGTTTATTACCTTCTGAGAACAGTTTCTAAAGCACACTTTTAAGCAGTTTTCAGGGAGAAGTGTGCGATTAAGTTTTGCAGTGAAGGTACTGATCTACAGCTAGAAAGTAATGTGGAAGTGTTTGCATCGTAATAGAATGGCATAAATATTTAATTTGTTTCTAGGAAAAGCTGTTTGTTTATCAGCAGATGTATTTTGTCAGGTGGTGGGAAACTATGAATTTAGGTTGACTGGTCCAGGTAAAGGAGGAGAAGCATTAATGGGAGTTGGGTACCCTGGGGAGTTCTTCATTATTAACCTGCCAGTTTTAAATTCCATCTGTAACATACTAATCAATTGCTTTTGACAGTTTAAGCTTTATTGTCACCTTTAAACCTCTACAGAAGGAAGATTTCCTCTGAAATCTGGCTGTTTCTTGCCTAGCTGTTAATTATGCCTAGTGACATACCCTGCTAGTTCCTCTACTGTTGTCTGCAGTCTTCTTTTGCTTCAAGGCTACAGTATTTTATCCTGTTTCTTTGCTCTTCCTCTCTTTTCATTGAAATTCTTGGCAGAAATGGTGACCCACACTGGTATTTTATCTTTTGTTCAAACCTTTGGTTGTTTATGACCAGTCAGCTGTCAAAACTCTGTGTCTGCTGGTGAGCTACAAAGTTATCCTCGCTGGAGGCTGAGTTTGTTTTTCTAAGGAATTAAATACATTATCATACAGGTGTGGTGTTGAAAGTAGCTAAAAATATACTATTAATGCTTCACAGAGGAGGAAGACTCTTGCTAAGCAGGCCAGGGAGGATTGCCATTTTGTGAATAAACACGTTTTTCCGTGCAAGTGTTTGTGTGAGTTTCACAGGTGACTGTCCTCACCCAGGGCAGCACAGGGTGACACAGAGTCCTTGTCCTCGCCCTTTTACTGGTGCAGAAGGGACACTTGTGAATGAAGTGGCTGGAGAGATGTGCTCTCCTCTCCTTCCCACTCAGAACTTGTCTTGCTGGAGGCAGCTCCCTAAAATCAGGCTCCAGCTGCACCCGTGGGGTGACTTAAGGAGGCAGGGGGGAGAGCATGCCCCTTCTCCCTGCTTCCCAAACCTGATGTGGCTTTTTGGGGAGAGGCCCCAAAATCTTTCAGGGTCTGAAGAGCTGTGGCGCTGCACCAGTGCTGATGGCTAAGGCTGAAACCCTGAACTGGTTTGGTTGTTTTTTTTTTTCCCAAAAGGGGCATTCTCCACCAGAGCTTGTGCAATAGTAGTGCCTCAGTACCTGTTGTGATGCTTGAGCCTTGCATTGAAATGTGTATTTACCCTAAATTAAGTAATGTACCAGACCAATTTTGTCCTCCAGTATGTTTATTATACCTTTACACCAAACAAATTAACTCCAAATGGCAGAGTTCCCTCTTGCTGTGCTGCTGGCAGGTTATTTACTGGTTGGTCTGAGAGCAGCCTCAGGAGCCCCTGAATTCCCCTTGCCTCACCTAAAAAACTCCTTCACCTTTTAGACTGAGTTGGAATGCATAAAGTGCTTATGGGGGGAAATACTTCACAAGTCCAGCTGAAGGTAAAGGGCTGGCAGTGTGATGTTGTGAAATCATGCTGCTGGTAGACCTGGCAGGGAAAGGATCTCACTCATTTAATGGTTTTTTTTGCTGTTCCAGCTGTTGGAGTGCCAGCCTTCCAGGGCATCGGGATGCAATTTGCTTATCTAATACCTGTAATTAATGTGTGAGTGCAGTAGCATTGTAAAGATGGAAAATGATGAACGGCAATAAGGCATTTTATTTCTGTTATATATTGTACTCCCCAGCCAGATTACTGTTAACCCCAGATGTTTTATGACTTTTTGATAATAGCACAGGGTGTTTTATTCTGGGTATTAATTGGAGTTACATTTTCTAATGTAGAAATTCATTCTGTCCTTCATTAAATAAGCTAAAATTGCACTATTTGTCAGTTTATGGTTCTAACAGCTCTTTATTTTTTAAGAGTTGTGTAGGAGGAAATTCAAATTTATTGTCCTATATTTGCTAGTCTGGGACAGGCAGAATTAGAGAGGAGAAACATCACAATCTCACAGCTCAGCATAAAGCTAGAAAATAACTCCAAGACCAGTGGGTTTTTTTCCTGTTTTGGTTGAAGAATCTATTAAATGGAAGTACATGAGAGAGTTTTAAAAGAAATTGATTTCCTTACTAACAATGTTTTCTTGCCTGAATAAGAGTTTAATCATATTGGTGGGAAACAAAATTGATGAACCTTTAACATCAGATGGTACAGAAATAGTGATTAGAAACCATTTGCCTACAGCTTAGAAGACAAAAATTTAGATTAAGCACAACTGAAACATTAATTTAATCTAATTCTGTTGAAGTAATGGGGAAAATCTGCTGCTGTAAAATTAATCTTACTCCTCGTTTCCAGTTATGAAAAGAGTGAAATAATGTCAGCATAATTCTAGTTTAAAAGTCATCAATATACATTCTTGTCCTTTGTACCTGTTGCAAGCATACCTCTCATTTAGGAAATGTCCTCCTCCTTCTGTCACGTTGCTTGCTTTCTGCCATTTCTTATCAACAAAACTGTCTAGATCTAGCTTCCCAAAGCCAAGGAAGTGAGATCCCAGCAGTCAAAAGCCTGCTTAGAAGAGAATTTTTTAAAAGGACAAAAAAAGTATCTCAGCTGCTCTATAGCCTTGAGCAGGAAAGCAACCATGGCCTTGGAGCTGTTTCCTGAAAGAAATGCCAAAAAAAAAAGGCTCAGTTTGAACACCGCTGTTTTGCTCTCCAGCCAGGATTCTGGTCTGGGCATACAAAGAGTTTGGACTTGGACTCAGGTTGCCTTTTCCCCCGGTCCCTTTCCCACTCATCTCCATAAACCATGGCTAAAGGAATTATTTGGGGGCTATCTCTCTCCTGCTGGTGCTCCTGTGTGTTGTACAACTACCTCAGTATTCACTGCTCTGGTACAAGAAGTGCTTTGGGGTTTTGCTGGGGGGTTTGTTTTGAGAGGTTCTTGCCCACTGAATCAAACACTTACTAGATAGCAAGAGCACTCTCATTTAATAAAGAATTCATTTCTAATTCTGTTCCTGGCTTCCAAAAATAACAACAAATTAATTAGTTCAGTGTCTGAACTAAAATTCTGTCACTGCCTCCTTCACTGTGCAACACCGAAATGGGAACTGTTGGCTCACAGGTTCCAGGTGTCCTTCCCAAACTGTTCAGAGGCACCCAAACAGAGTTTGGCCACTAATTAGTGACCTTTCCTAGGAGAAGTCCAAGAGACCTGTGGTGTCTGATAAAACCATCAAACTGGATTTATATTTCTCCTACCAGAAAGACCAAATATCACAGTTAAACCTTTGTACTTCTCTCTTCTGTCAGCACCAGGGATCAGGCTGCTTGGTTGATCCCTCTTCCCCACTTATAATTAGTGAGCAATAAACTACTTCCATTTAGGCCAGACTGACTGAGGTAGGCAGGTTTTTCCCTTCTGTTTCAGCTCCCCACTGCCAGTCCCAGTTCAGCAGCTTCCTGCTTGCGTGCATCTGGGCTGAGCCTCCTGCGGTCGTTACCAAAATTGCTGATTTGCTGAGAAAAAAACATCATCTACTGGGGTTTTAGAAACTTCATCATTTGACTGTGTCATCCTACTAACACTTAATTTGTATTCATTTAGGAGCTTGCTCTGGGGTGTTTTGGGTAGGCTGAAGTATTGCCATGGAGCCTTAACATTTAAGAGGTCCAATTTGTGATAGCTTTGTGACAGATGTGGCGACAGCTGGGGTGTCACCTTAAGTTAGATACAAGGCAACTAAGTCTTGGTGTAGCCTCTCAAAGGACTGTCCATTGTCAACTGTCCATTGTAGAGGACAGTTTTGGTGCTGTAGGAAGGAGACTGTGTGGCTCAGCCCTCATTTGTTTTAGGACCTGTGGAGCAATGCCCGAGGCGGGCAGCATGTGGTGGGCTATACACACCACCAGTACACCGAGGCCTGCTCCCTTCCTGTGGGCTTGCAGGACACAGGAACTGCCTGTCTTTGCACAAATGAGAAGTTATTTGACTTGGCTGAAGTGAGAGAAGGCTTTGCTGACACTCCTTGCTCGGTTACCTTGCGTTGCAGGAGCTCAGAGCAGGTGGCTGGGGAGTTACCGTGGCTCAGCTGCTGTGGGCGATACACGAACCTGTGACAACTCCATCGTGTGCCACAGGTCTGGCAGCGCTGTCTCGATGTCTTCATTAGTGTTTGCAGCGTGCAGGGCGTGCTTGCGTATTAATGTGTGATTTCTGAAGGTCAGACGTGGGAAAGATTGGTATGCCTGCGTTCACAGGCACTATTACAAGTAAAAGCCAAGCAACATGAGCAGTTCCAGCAGTGCTGGCTTTTTCCAGGCTCAGTGCTGCTGTGTTGGTGTGGAAGTTGTGTGACAGCAGCAGTGGTGCCCAGGCAGTAATGCAGATCTGAGATGTGCTGTAGCTCACTAATACCAAGGCTTTCTGTTGATGACATCTCTATCATCCTGTTAAACGGGGGACCTTTGTTATGTATCCGGTTTGGTGATGTAAATCCATGGAGGGCTTGCTGTCTGAAGAAGCTGTGCCACAGAATGCTGTCAGATAACTTACCCAAATGCATGCTTTTCTTTTTTTTAGACACATTTTTAAACATAAAACAAATATATTGCTATAATAGAGCAGTGCAGTTACTCATCTGCGGATTGCATTTATTACATAATTCCTTTAAAGGGAAACCAATTATTTGATTGTTCTCACCTACCAAAAAGTATCAATTAGCATGCCAGACTAATTAATCTTCTAAAAGGTAACAATCAAATACAGCACATTTCCTCCCATAGGAAGACAGTACTTCTAAAGGTCACCATTTAGCTGTGCACCTCCTTTTATTGCACTTTCTCAAAAAAAAAGGGGGGGGAGGAGGCGTTGAATGATGAGAACTCAGTTCTCTCTAATGCTTAATAAACTTAACCTTTATCATGGTATTGAACTTGATGATCCTGCATGAAAGAGGAGTGCATGCTGCTTTAGAGGCATTTGTGCTGACTGTTAGTTAATCATTTTTATTTGCTTTATGGATACGACATAGAATATTTATTAAAATTCTTCAGAGCATAGTAAATATGGAGAGAGGTTAAAGCAGCAGAGGAAGAAGGATGGTTCCTCTGAGAAGAGGGCGTGTGTGGGTACAAGTGACTGTAGGGGATGCAAGTTGACTACAAAAAGATCTCCTCCTAAGCAGCCATCCTGGTGTCTGATTCTGGACATAACTTCTTGAGGTGCAGATAGCGCAAAGTATGTGGTTTATACCTTTTTTTTTTGCCTAGGGTTTCTCCAATATCATAAATGGTTAAAGAAATCTGTCATAGTGAATATTTTCTGCTTGTATGGTCATATTAGAAAGTGTGTGGGAAAACAATCATTTTGAAAAGGAAAAAAAAAATACTTTGCATAGGGGTATTCTCAAAGCCCATCAAATTCAAAGCTTTCAAATTTAATCTCTGATCAGGCATCTTTTATTGCTGCATTGTAAGGAGTTAAGTATCTTTTCTCAAGCAGACTATAATTCTTCATCATACATGGTAGGCTAAGTTGCTTTAGGAGGTAACTAGAGAATGAATTTTTTTTTATTGCTGATCCCGAAGTAGCGCCCAGAAATTCATAGGTTCCATAAGCGTTTCTAAAGACCCATTAAAATCATCCTAACCATGATGGATGGCAGGATGCTCTGTTTTACGTCATGCTCCTCATCTGTACTAAAATTAAGCTCTTGTTTCCTTAATTGAATATTAAATTTATTTTATTCCTCGGTAGACTAGACTTTTAGCAAGTATAAATCTCACTTTTATTTGCAACAGGTGCTAATCTCGCTCAAAATGCTCACCCTTGCTGTGGCCCTTTTCCCAAGGGATTTAAGCACCTTTGCCACACGGTGCTGAGTGTGCCACAAATGGGATCTCTGTAGATTGAACTGAAATGTGGAAAACCTGAGTTCCTGCTGGCAGGTTGGCTGTGGGACGGTGCTGTCTGTGCAACATTAGGGGTTAAGGTTCTGCAGACAGTTCCTCAGGGCTGGACAACCACTTGGGACTGAGAAGAATATAAAAAATACAAAATAATTTTTTTCTCATCTCTCGCTTGTGTGTTTTTCTCAGAGAAGGCAAAGCCAAGTGCTGCTCAGAAAGCAGAGAAAAGGCGCTGGAAGTGACAAGTGTGTTTACCAGGCAGGGAGGGAAATAGGACATGAGAAAGATAATGAATCCCCTACAATTTCGTGCGTTTTCTGCTCTGCCTCTGGTTTCAGATCAATTTTTAGCTTTTTCCCAACTTGTTTTTATTTTCCATGGTGCTGGTATTTGTGGCAATCAACATTCTAGATCAAGAATGTCTGTTCACTACCTCAGGGATCCATGCCAGCATCGCTATTTTTGGTCTCCTTGGGCTAGAAAGTGAGGGCAGGGCCGGTGCCATCAGTGAAGAGGAGCCCTTTGTCCCCTGAGCTGTGCAGCAAAGCCAGCTGCTGCACCAAGAGCTAAAACAGCTCCCACCAGCAGCTCTTTGAAGACGCCCCACCTCTGAACTTGTTTTAGGGATGTCAATCATTTGTAATATTTGACTTGCTTGTCAGTCAGTGCCAGCCTTCCCAGATAATGCGAAGTGGGGCTGGAAAGGCTCCTTCACGTTAAAGCCTCTTTAGTCACTGACAGTTTTGGTACAGAAAACATCCATCAGCGTCACTAGTGGGAGGAAGCCGTGCTGCCTCTGTCAAATTCCAGTGCTCCTGATTAGTGGATTTCGTTGTGGTTGTTGTTGTGTTCGTACACTCCCCCAGGAAACCCAGAGGATCACTCGTCTGACACTGTGTTGGCTTCCAGGGACATAACGTATGGCTTAATCCCAAAGCTGTAAAGTGTGATGTTTGCTCTCCAGGAGCAGCAAGTGTCTTCAGACGTCAGGAAGCTCCTTTCGGGCTGAGCTTATTTCCCTGAGAAAGATATGTACACAACTTTTTGCTACCTTGTGTGCACCTTTATAGATGAAGTAAAACGTGCTGGCAATTGCTGCTTTAATTTTTGTGTGGGCAGCTGTTACGTTTATATAAGTATTACTCCTTTTGAGAAATTGCTAGGAGATATAAAAGTTTAAGTTCTCTGCTGGAACATAATTCTGGCTTTCATGAAAGCTTTGCATCTCCCCACCTGTCAGTGTGCTTTGCTGCTCCTCTTACAAATCCAACTCTTCTGCAGCCACCAGCTGACAGCAAGGAGTCGATTACTAACAGAATAAATTTAAAATAAAACAAAAGCAAAATGCAAAGCCTCCATCAATTGAGCTTTTTCATAGAAACCAGAGAGAATGAATGGTAATGACTGTCCTCGGTGAGGTCATCTGTCAAATCCCTAACAACCTGTTAAACAAACTTAATATTTCTGGCCAGAGGAGTAAAAGGAAGCATGGAAACGTCTCAGTTTGGGATATTTGCATGTGAGCAACACTGCCAGCCCTGAAGAGCATCCTTTGGCTGTGAGGGACTGACTGAGGTAGCCACCAACTCTCCTGCTCTACAGAAAAACTCCTTTTCTTGTATTTTGTAGCCTGTTGGATGGGTTATAATTGCTCTGTGGAGCATCCACCCTGTTCAGGTGCTGGGAAAGGGCTTCTCCAGTGGCACAGCTCTGGGCTGCTGCCCTGCAAGGTTAGTCTGGATTCTCCACATAGATCTGCTGGGAGCTGCTGAGAGCCTCTCCTTGTGCCTCAGTCTGCCATTCCTTGCTCTGGGCAGCAAATCCCCCCTTCTGAAACTCAAACAAAGAAAACAACTCTCCCCACCAAAAACCCACCAAACCAAATAATAATAATAATAATAATAATAATAATACCAAACCAAAATCAACCAAAAGCAGCACAAACCCACCATTTCCAAGGCAATGGGAGACCCTTACAGAATCCCAGTTTCCACCATTTCTTTATATGCTGAAGAGACATTTTTTTGAGACATAGTAGACTTTCCTCACTGTACAGCACTGCTATAGCAGTGCCCAGCTTCCTTGGATGTCTTGAGAATTTTCCAGGTAATTTCCAGAAATTGTGGGGGACCTTATCACTCTCTACAACTGCCTGAAAGGAGGTTGTGTAGACAGGTGGGGGTCGGTCTCCTCTCACAGGTAACGAGTGACCGGACCACAGGAAACAGCCTCAAGTTGCACCAGGGGAGGTTGATGTTGGATATTAGGAAAAGTTTCCTCACAAAAGAGGTTTTCAGGCACTGGAACAGGTAGTCCAGGGAAGTGGTGGAATCACCATCCCTGGAAGTGTTCAGAAGGGGTGTGGTTGTGGCACCTGGGGATGTTATAGTGCTGTTTTAACGGCTGGACTTGATGATCTTGGAGCCTTAATGATTGCATGGCCTATGATTGTATGAATTTATTAAGAGTTAATGTAAATAACCCATTGGGGCCTGATCCAGCTATATAAATTTCTGTCTTCTACACAAGATTTATGCAAACTGTGCTTTTGCTGTGGTGTCTAAAGCAACTTCGGTCAAACTTTCTGAACGACAGAAGTGTGTGACTTCTTGGGGGTGTGTTAAGTGTGAAGCTCTCTGTATTAAAAGGAGATTTAGAGGTTTAGTGTTGAAGTTGCCTTCATTAAGTACGAAGGCAATTTTATTGAATGTGTGAAAGAGTTAAAATGTTAATTGTGATGCTTGAAATGCTGGGTTTTGCCTACAAGATATGTGGATATTCAGTTAAGTGGCTGTGTAGTAAATACAAAATATATATTGTTAAACTTGGCTTAACTCACCCTGTCCAGTTTTTCTATAAGAAGACTCATGTATTTTGCTAGAAAAGGCACGTATTTGTCAGAGTGAAAACTCTGTAAACTATGAATAATTTCTTTGTGACTTTGTAGTAAGAAGTAAAGCTGTTTGCATGCAGGATATCCTTTCTCATCTGCTGCAAGTATTTTGTACACCTCTGGCTGTAAGACCAGCAATACCTTTTCATGGCTTGCTACTTCTGTGGATAATCAGGGAACAGTCTCTTTTGCAGTGGGCTTGATTTGATAAGATTTGGTACTGGCATAATATTACAGCTTGCAAATATTCCAGTCAGCTTTAATATAATTTTTTATACTATGCTAGAATGGAGCCACACTCTGAAATAATTTTCCATCATAAGTGGTTCTAAATGAAAGTACTTGCAGATTATTTCCATCACATATGTGCAGGAAAGAATCTGTTTCTGCCTAAATAACATTTAAGTCCATTACTTTAGGGGAAAACAGTCATTTCAAGCTTTAGCACCTGAGTGGTGCTGAGCTTTAGTGATGGTGATAGGGATCATTATCAAAGTGCTGTCTTCTCAGGAGAAACCTCTCTCCAGACATATCTTGGGAGCCTCACCGATAGGTCCTGGATGGGCACAGTCCAACACACTGAAGGCTGATGATGCAGCGTCTTGGCTTGCCCAACTTTTGGAAGCGGATATAAATTTGTTTAAATATATTTTTGTATGTATATATGTGCACACACCCATTTCTGAGATATTTATAGGTGTATATATAAATATCAGAGCATTTATAAGCATGCAATATCCCTTCTTACAAAGGTGGCCATCGTGCTTTTGTGCTTTTGAAATCACAACCCAAATTGCTGCCTTTGGGGCATTCGGTGAGCTGGGAGCTTCCCTTCTCTACATCCTGCTCCTGCAACGCAGAACAGCCCCGTTTGGAATAGCTGCAAGTGTTGCCTTGCAGATCTGATGTGTTTTGTTTTTATGGGTCAGACAATTTGTGAGTGAAAGAAGTGCTGGGCAAACACCAATCCTTTAAATATCTTGAGACTGACACTGCCAATGTTCAGAGGAGGTTTATTGAATCGTGATTATAGTCATTGGAAAAATGACAATGCAGTCCCCAGTTATAAAATTATCTAAGTTCATGTGAACGTTTCTGAGTTGAGATGAAAAAAGATAGTACTTGTGTGTGCTTATGTCTTTATTTCTATGGAATTAAATAAGGTTATTGGCCTCAAGATCTTCGGTTTGCCTTGAGTCGCTGAGTTTTGAGACTGAGGTTTTTGCCTGAGCAGGTCAAGGAAAAGAAATACCTATTTACATTTTATCTGTTTACATTTTTACATTTTTAAATGTCACTTGATTTATGTACCAATTACTGGGAGAAAAACAATACTTTTTTTTCTTAGGGTTATTTCTCTGTTTTCTTCTGTGAAAACTGAATACTTAGAAAAAAATTCAACATACAGCATTAGGAATATTCTGGTTTCCAGGCTCTTTCTTTTAACATTTACTGTTGGCTTCTGCAGAAACATTTCATGCGTGTTCTGGGAAGTTGTCTTTGAACCTGGTGTACTGATAGCCCTGAAAGGATTTAGTGTGGTGCAAGGCTGCTGGTTAACTTGGGCTGCCACTGCAGTGATCGCAAATTGCTTCTGTCTCTCCAAGGCTTCTGTTCCACAGGGTTGGTACTGGTACAAGAACTGAACAAGCTTTAAGTCATGTCAGGTGTGGAGAAACTTAATTTGGCAGTGCAGTTTTCATTTGACAGTTGTTTCTGGAAATGTGGCTTTTTTTGCTTGCTCTTGCATTAGATCTTTGGGCCGGGTCTCCAGATGTAAATCTAGATTTTGTCTCCACCCATTGTTTCTGAAGTGTTAAATCACCTTTGTGGAGAACACCAAGATCTGCCAAGTAAAAAATGGCAGATTTAGCATATCTTGGGTGCTGGGGTTATGTGAGCAGTCTGTCAACTCCTCTCTGCATCCAGACTCTCACAGCCCTCACTTTTTACACACCAAACCCCTGGGAGCTGCCCTGGGTGTGCCTGCACGGTGTAACAGCATCCCCTGCCCAGGTGCTCTGGGTGAGCTGTAGCAGCACAATATATGGCCCTGTAAACCTGATTTAGCACCTCACCATGGACCCATGAGCTGTAACCTTGGTGCTGTGATCCCCAGGGACAGCAGGAGCTCTCTGCAGAAAACGCTGAACAGCTCGTCACATTTTGCCGTAAGATCAGCACTTTTATGTCACCAAAGCTTTTGCATCTCTGAAGGGCTTGCATTTTTAAAATCAAAGATAAAGATGTACCTACAGCAACCTTCTGTTGTTAAATTTCTTCATGGTTCCTAAACCAAGCCGTGTTTTCAGTACTTTAGAGGAAACAGAGAAACACTGTTTTTCCTTTATTTATTCTTGACCTCCGGCTGCCTGAAATGTCTTCCATTGAGTCTAATTCTCCTGCAGAACAGAGATTAGTAAAATAGTATGGTTAATAGGATCAAAATCAGACGTTTTAGTGTACTGAAACCTGTGTTTGTATACATGAAAAAAAATAACCTTTCAAGTGTCTACCAGCATGTAAAATTACCTGTCAGGGTAACATATGCGTATGTATTTTGTTGAGATATAGTAGGTGCACATGAAATCTGCCAAGAAACTTGTGCTTTTTAGGATGTTTAACTTTTTGTCCCTCTCTACAGATGGGTATGTAGCAGTTTCAGGTTTGTAATACATAATATATATATTTGGTAATAATAGAAGTATGAAAGTTACATGAAGCTATCAGCAGTGCATTTTTAAAAAGATACAATACTTTTGTTCTTCATTAAAGTTTATGGGAATTCTTGGACTTCTGTTAATGATCCCAGTATTTTGCAGTGCTTGAAAATTAGATTTTAAGCGAGAAAAGGTGCTTATTTGAATTCCCTAAACCAGAGTAACCTTTACTTTTTCAGAACTCTTTAGAGTGGTACTAGCTACTCAGCTTCCATATTAAAATAAAAATAAACTCAAGAAAAACAACCCCCAAAAAAGCTGCTACTGACTTAAACGTGCCCTGAGTTATTCAAAGCTAAAAGATTTAAAGAAAAAAATTTTCTCGTGTTTCTCTTTAAAGCATGATTATCTTTTTGAGATAAGATGTGAACAGCTCTGCAATGCTACTCTACATCAAAATTTTTTGAGGAGGTGTCTTCTCAATTAATGCCAGATCAACGTGAAGTTTTTATTTTAATAACAAAATGGCAGGTAGAGAAGATCTCTTGATTTTTTTTTTTTTCCCTGTCTTGTTTAAACTCATTTTTGTGAGTTACTTGGACCATTTTTCAGCAGAAGCCAAGGTTGGGAGGAAATAATGTGTTGGTATGTTAAGGTATAATGCGTGTTTATACATTTTGACTTTAGAAGTCCACGTTGTTCACAGAAAATGTACAGAATTTTTATGTTCTGAATAAAAGTGCTGACAAAGGATTGAGCAGTCAGACATTAAGTGATCTCAGACCTCTCAGGAGTCCGTGTGAATAATGAATGTTATTAGTTTGGGCGTGTGGAAATCTCAGACCTGCGGATTTCTTCTTGGACTAGTGACACTGGGGAGAGAGGTTGGTTCGGTTTTGTTTGTTTGTACAAGAGCACAGAGCTGTATGAAATCCATCTGCTGGCTCAGCACAAATTTCAGGCTCTGGATCTGTAGACATATTGCCAAAAATTGCAACCCGTGTTGCTGAAATATTCCCTTTCATGAACCTGGGTATGGGTTTATTACTCCAGCAGCTCTTTTGAAGAGGATCAGTCAGATCAATTGAAAAATGTCTGTATAAAGTTGGAAAGGCACATGCAGGTATATAAATCTCATGTTTTGATGCGTTTTCTTTAACCCTTTCACTCCTAATTAATAAAGTGAAGGACTAATGAGATCTTAGATTTTAGGACCTTGGCACGTTCTGGTTGCTGGTTCATTGTTGACATGGGCAATACAGGTATCATTATGAAGGAATTTTTGGATATGAGATGCAGGAAAGTCACAGCTTTCCTCTCAGGGCTGTGCAGGAGTTCCTGTATGAACATGAGGCACTAAGAGTTCATAGTGTAGCCACAGTTCTGTTTGCATCAGTTGCAAATGGGGGTGCTGCTGCTCCTATTTGCCTATTGAAAACCAAATCTGTCTGTTTTTCTGCAGTGTGAGAAGGGAGACTAGAGGAGATCTAATACTCTTCTAGTCTGAACATTTGACTAAGTAACTGCTAAAATGTCAAATGCTATTCAGGCATATTCTCCTGGAATGTGGCATTTTTAGATGTTTGTGTTAGTGCATTGTAAATATTAACAAAAACAATCATGATGAGACATTGAAATTTCTTGTACACAGGTAAAAAAAAAAATTAGAATAATGCAAGTACCTTAAAATACTTTAAAAGAAGTTTTAAAATGTTATTTTTAATATTAGCAGGGTTTAAAAAAAAAAATGTTTCAACCCAGTGTCTCTTTACGTTGCACTGTGTCCCTTTAAATTCTGAGCCTCTCTGCTGGGGTACTGCTCCTGCTCCTTCTAAACATGGTGCTGCCTTCATCATGCTTCGTCTCACTGTGCCACCTCTGACCATTAATGCAAATTGGAGGCCAGATAAGAGTTGCTCTGGATTTAAATTGGTGCAACTCACAGCAGAATCTGTCTCCAGTTCATATTAATGACTGCAAGTGGGAGAAGCTGCCTGAACAGAGAGGAAGCTCTAATGAGACCATGTTCCTTCACCCGTAGCCATATCTCTGCCACCTAATCTCTTTTCTAGACTGTCGAATCAAGTTCATTTAATTGTATTCTCAGTTAAAGTCTGCAAAGTGCAAATATGGGAATAAACAAGGAATCATGTTTGCATGTTCAAATGTCTTTCTCTTTAAATTCAGTGCTTACATTTTCCTTGGTAATTGCACTGGAATTGCTCTGTGCACGCATGGCTGCTCCAGGGGGTGGGGGAAGGCTTTTTAGTCCCGCTTCTTGAAGCACCCGGGGCATTTCAAGAGCCCACACTCGCCTGGGCCTTTTCCTTTAGAGGAAGTTCAAATAAAAGCCAAGAGAATATTTGTTTGTCCGTGCTGCTGTTAATAACAGAGTGATATTTCTGTGCAAAGGCACTGTCTGTCAGCAAAGCAAACACAGCATATTGTGATGTTTGTGTGCCTGACGAAGGGCAGTATTTATTTCATCCTTGGAGAGCTTGCATGGAGGACAGAATTCCCACTGTGACAAAAAGGATCTGCAGCAGATACCCTAAACTCCCTTCTTTGATAAAGTACCTTTTGTCAGCAAGTGTGTATGTTGAAAATTAGCAGTTCCTTCAGCACAAAAACCTTGACATTGAATATAATTGAGGAGGTTAGTGTCGGCATGTTCGTAAGTATTACCTGTCATTTGAAATATGACAGTGCTGTAACTGCAGGACCTTGGGGACTTCACTGCGCTGGCACTGCCATCTGACTGCCTTGGAGTCTGCGAGACAGCTTCCGAGCCACTTCAACCCCGAGATAATTAACATGGCCCTGGAGGCTTCTGCCTTTTGCTTTTCTGCACTTGTTGTTTAATAAGATGTTTGTTGCTCTGCTTGTCTTTGATGCAGTGGTGTGCCATTAGGGACACAAGGTCCTTCACATGCTGTCACAGTTAGTGGGTTTAGGTAATGCTGTCTGTGCAGCCATTCCTTTCAATCCCAGCAAATTAAAATATTATCATCAATTAGCCAGCTATGCTGGGTGGCTCGCTCCGTTTCTGAGGGGCTGCACGTATTTATGGTGTGTTGAAAGCAAGGTGACAGGGAGGAGAATATTGTACAACTCAATTGCCAGGAAAAAAGTCATGTTTTAAACGATGTCAAATGCTAAAATGATATCATAGGATGCAGAGCTGAAAGGCAGCATGCAGCACTTCAGGGGAGGGAGGGGTTGTTGCTGTCTGGGAGGTGCAGCCTTGGGGTGGAAGGTTATCAGCTGTCTGTGGCCAGAGAGACAGTTGTTTTAATCACTTGCATTAATCAAGGTCATGGTGATTTAGTCCATAAAGTCTTTTTGGTGTGTTGCTGAAAGCAAAAGGTGTTTTTAAGGAGATAGGAGAGAAAACAAAGACCCGAAAAGTTTGGAGCATCTTTCTGTAGACAAGCTGAACACGACTGGTTTTACTTCTCCACTCTGTGAAACAGTGTTTTAAAGGGTTGTGAAAAATTCAGCTGTGTTGCTCCAGAGAGATGCATGCTAATACTTTGACAGTTCACATGGCTGAGCTGCTTTTTGAATATAGTAAGAACTCAAAGCAACACTAAATCTAAATCTAAATAATCAGCTCCAGTGGATGGCATGATTGAGCTAGGGTGCTCCCACAGAAGGACATTTTTACCCATAACAAAAGCTTCACAAAATTATCTTGTTTCTAGGGAATTGTCTGTTTCAAGGAAAAAAAACCAAAAACCTTAAGAGAGTCTCCTTCTGAGTGTTTTGGTTTTTTTTTTAACAGTTGTCCTCTTTTGTCTGTGTTTATTTCTGAAGGAAACAACAAATGAGCACAACCTGGAATGTGCAACATCAGAGAGCTATGGTTATAGCATTTAACTTTTCATTTCATCATGTAAGAACAAATGGAACTGGAAAGGTACCTCATTGCACCCATTTAGTTTGAAATACTTCTAATCTGTCTTGCTTGTGGAGAGTGTAATTTATAATTAGAACTGTGAAACAATGCCAGATAGTATTGAACAATGAGTTTGGCTGTTTTAGAGGAATGCTTTGAGTGGAGAAGCTTGGAAAATGCCATCAGATAGAGTTGCAGATATTGAAAAGATTAATTTATACACCACAATCCACCCATAAGGACTCACAGTGCAGTAGCATCTTTCCAGTTCCTTAGTGTATTATTTCCACTGTCATGCTAATACAGAGTGAAAGAGGGAAATACAGCAGTTTTCTTCTAATAATCCAGCATTAGTTCGGGAGTTAAAGCCAAGATGACTGAAAGCTACAATATTCTAAAGACTCATTCTCCAGTTCTTTCACATTATGAATATAAATATCTTCTCAGCTATAGACATTAGGCTTTCATTGTATAGCCCACCATTAGGCATAAACCATACGAGAAAGCTGTCTGCATTAGGCTATTGAAAGAGCACTGATTTACAGCTCTTCTGTACCCTCACTTTGCAGATATTAAGGGAACAGTAAAGGGAAAAGGTATTGAGAATTCTACATAAATACATTCATCTTAGACTTTCAGGCAGGCGTTTGGCTGACTTTTTTTTTTCTTCTAAAAGTACAAGTCCAACACTTGTTGTTTAGTCGTAACCTGACAGAAGAATCTCAGGAGTATTTGAACAATTCTTAGATGGTCCTTTTCTCACTTAAGAACCTGCTGTTGGAGGGGAAGAGTCACTTTCTCAACAAAGATAATTAAATGCAAGATGTTATTGCTTATATTATACTAATTCTTGCTTGGATTTCAGTCAGCAGTGACAGAAGACTTAAGCAAAAGATGTGATCCAAAACCTCGTTGGAGTGGGTGGGGCTGTTCCTTGGGTCACAGCCAGTAGGGCTTCTCGAGTCACTGCTGCTTTCGTTCTGCCTCGGCCTCTGCTCTGGGGCTGCAGCACTTTTTTGTGGCAATTGCGGAGATAAATATTGTAGGATGTCAGAAGTCTTCCAGTGGTGGAAAGAAGCATACTGTACACATAAATATGCTTTTTCACAAAGCCATTTTAACTTTTATTTATCAGAAAGCTATGAAGTTCTGTCAATTTTCCTAGTGAATGGTAGAAAATAGATAGAATTAAGTGAGTAAAATTAAGAGTAATAAAGTTAGGGAAGCATGAAATTAAAAAAGTGATTGCAGTAATAAGGTATAAAAGTTTTTCAGGAAAAATAATACCCTTTTGATTTGGTGAAAAACAATATTAGTATTACTTATTGAAGAAGAATATATTTATATGATCAGTATCACATCAATGAGGTCTACATACTTTTTGGTTTTACCTACTCTGTTCTATAAGATTATCTCAAATTAATGTACTTTACAACAGCTAATCAATTTGTTCCTCTCAATTTAATGACAGGTAAGTATTACCAGCTTGCTTTTGAAAAAGAAAAAAAAAAGTTCAAGCTGAAGCTTATGAGACAAGTGGTAAGAATCCATTAAAAAGGGCTTTAGTTTCAGGTTCTTGAAGTTGTGTAGCTCAACAAAAGGTGTAGAGCTCAGTGTTTGCGGATACCTCAAGTAGCATTTAGGTGCTTCAATTTGCAAGTTTATACAGTGGTAACTCAATATGAAATATGTATGCAACCCCTGAAAGAGCAGCTCATCCCTCCAAGGGAGAGGAAGGCCTGAAGAAAATAATTACTTTTGCCTTTTTTTTCCCTTTTGCCCCACAAATTTTCAGGCACTCTGCACAAAGACGAATTTCTCCAACAAGGGAATGGAAGAGGAGTGCGAAGGAATATAAGGAGGAAGATTGAGGTTATTACATTGCAATATCACCATCATTATTCTAAGATATGGATTCGATTTGAATTGTCTTGGGAATGGAGGCTCTGTAAATTGCTGAGATGATGGACTCGTGCTTAGGTCAAGAGAGAAGTGGACAGACTGTGGGAGATCAACTTCTCCATCAGTTCTAGGGCTCTTTCATTCAACATTTCGAATAACTCAGCTTCTCTTTACAAGGTCTTGCATGTGAATCCTGCCTTAAAAGATTTCCTCCCCCTCCACAAATTTTCATAGGTAAGTGCAAGGATCAATATAGCCCAATAGAATCTTGGTATAAGACTGGGCAGCAGAACAGCAAGAAAATCATGGTTTGTGCTACACAAACACGATGTTACGGCAGTGTTAGGTTTTTGTATACAGAGGCGATTAATACCATTTCACCAAAATAATATATTTGAATAACTGTTGAGATTCTTTCTCCCAAATCTTCATTAATCTTCATTAAAACACAGATAGATCCTCTGAAATTTAAAGAGAGGCTTTTCAAAGGAATGCAATTTTAATACAGTTTTCACAGCAATAATGTTTCCTGGGGAACTGGTAATCAAGTTCCTGTGAGATGCTTCCCTTTCACATTTCTCCCATGGGTTAGTTCTGTTGGTGTTAAACAGCTCTAACAGACCTGGATAAGATGAAAAGCTTGATATGGTCAGAAGAGTGAACGACTGCTGGAAACATATCTTATTCACAAAACATGCATTTAGTTCTCTGAATTCTTCTCTGTTCATCTTTTTGTCTCTGTTTTAGTTTCACATCTTACATAGAAATGTCAGCGCGTTATTACATTTTTTTTTTTTATTACTGAGCTTTGCAAAGCAGATCTTTATCATTTTCTTGATTCTTGCCCTTTTAATAACCTTTAAATATAGGTTCACTTCTTGCTGGCAGACCAGCTACTTTGCTGTGAGGGTTTGAAAAGGGACTCTTGTAGGAAGAAGAGTGTGTGCTGGGAAGCGTTAAATTTCCCTGCGTGTTATTATCTGAGTCGCATCAGCTCAGTGGCACATTAAGTAATGGGCTGTCGTGGTCTGTTGTTATGGAACAGTTCCCATGAACTAGCATTGGGTGTATCTTATGTAACAAGCCTATCTTTAGGCTGATGTACAGGATTTCACATCCAGCGCCGGGCAGGGATGGAGCTGATGTTTCATTTCTACCGCCGTGTCCGTATTTTTTAATGCACACAAGTAGCACGTGGAAAGTGGAGGTTGTTGCTTTTTGTGCCTGCTGGAAGGAGATAACGTTCCTTCAAATAGCTGTGTTCTGGAAAGAATAAAAGATTCTGGATCTGTAACTGAAATGCTGTAGCCTCCTGCCTTGCAAGAGAGCAGGAATTTGTCCTGTGGCACAAAAAAGTGCATCTGGGGAGAGGTTGTTTCAGTTTTGGTGACATTTTCAAGACTCACTTCAGAGCCCAGGTCAGATGTTTCTTAGATACCTATTGGCAAATGCCTCATTTGTAATAGAATTGTTTAGGCTGGAAAAGACATCTTTAGTATGATCAAGTCCAGCCATTAACCCAGCACTGCCAAGGCCACCACGAATCCATGTCCCTAAGTGCCATAGCTACATGTCTTTTAAATCTCTCAGAGAGTGGCACTGCACCACTTCCCTGGGCAGCCTGTTCCAGTGCTTAACAGCCCTTTCCCTGAAGAAATTTTTCCCATATCCCCTCTGAACCCCCTGGCACAACTTCTGGCCGTTTCCTTTTGTCCTGTCGTTTGGGACTTGGGAGAAGAGACCACCCCCACCTGGCTGTAACCTCCTTTCAGGTGGTTGCAGAGAAGTGAGAAGGTCTCCCCTAAGCCTTCTTTTCTCCAGGCTGAGCCCCCCCCAGCTGCCTCAGCCCCTCCTCGTGCTCCAGCCCCTTCCCCAGCTCAGTCCCCTTCTCTGGACATGCTCCGGCCCCTCAATTTCTTGGAGTGAGTGGCCCAAAACTGAACACAGGATTTGAGCACCGGACCTGCTCGCCTCAGTGGCAGAGAAATATCACACTCACGGGGTGACCTTTGAGGAAAATCACTAATTTCTTTGTTTAGAGTGCAGAGGGCACAGATCTCATAGAGCAGTTGCTGGTAAATGGAGTATATTATTTCTATATCAGTGTCACACTGTCAGAAAGTGGCACTTTGTTAAGATAATGTGACCTTTAGAATCATCTTTTAGTCTTTTATTCTTTCTCTGGTACCCTGAAGCTCTACTTTTAATTCTTAATGTTTTTTGATGAAGTAGAAATAACACAAAATTCAGTTAGTCGTGTTCTTTCCTTTCAGCTATATTAGATGGTTTTTCATAAATGGCATAGGTGCCATTTTATCCGTGAAAAACTTCTGTTTGCTGACTGTAAAATGTACATCTGTTCTAAAATGTAAGTTTGGTAAGCATTTACATATTTTATAAAGGAAAGAAACTGATACAAGAATGGGTATCAGCTGCTTTCCAATGGCTTCTGTGGGGAAGCAAGTGGATAAAAAAATTCCCAGTGAGCTTTGTGCCAGGTTGTCTGTTGCAGAAGCAGAATGCCACAGTGCTGGAGCAATTATTATTTAAAAGGGAGAATATGAGATTAGGTTTGATAATAACAATTTGATTTGAATATTTGCAATACTACCTGCTAGTGCTTTTTTGCATTAAGTTCTCAATATATTTTTTTGAGGAGATTTCCCAGCTTCAAAAGTTTTCTTTTCAGTCCAATCATCCTTATTAAGCACTGGTTGAATCAGAGGTTCAGCTTGGTCTCTTTCCCATCTCTCTTGGAGCTGCTCCATGAAATATGACTCATGCAATACGCTTTGGGTCAAGGAAACAGACTTCCCTCCTTCCATGAATACGTCCTGGTTTTAGAAATGAAGTTTGGTGATTTATCTGTTTGTTTGTTTTGTTTTTTTTAACTACTGAAAGATTTAGCTGAAAGCTTTCTATCCTACAATGCTGGTTTCCAGCAATTGCTCCTTGTGCTTTCATGTCACGAAGCCTGTGGTTATAGAAGAAAATTCTGCTACTCAGAATAGGAACTGGAGTGCTGCTTGATTATTTTTAAACCCCACTATTGTCATATGAGTAGAAATACAGTAGCAAAATACAGCTCAATAGCTTCATGTGCATATTTTTTTAATTGAAGAAATGTTGATTTCCCTGGAGACAAAAGCATTTTTAGAATAGAGGCTGCCTGTTCAAAAAAACACATTCGTGTAGCAATGTTACAGCAATTTGTTTGTTCTAATTGTACAGAAATCATAAGTTTTAAATACTTCAAGGATGTGTAAGTATACACTTAAATACCATTCTGGATTATACTTGAACTTCCATGTAAAATCTCAGTTGTACTTCTTCAGTTGTACTTCTTCAGCTGCACTTGGGCAACTGAAGAAAAATCTGTACTGATATAAAAAATGTAACTTATATTAATATTTCTGAGAAAAAGAAGGAAGTACTGGCGTTTTTTTTTGTTTGTGCTTAAAATTTGGAAGTTGGATTCTGTGTTTAACAGCAACTGTTTGAATCTTATGTTATTTGGAATGAAAAAAAACCCTGTTAATGGCAATACTTAGCAAGAATTCTGAGAGAAAGGAATTTAGTTTCTGAGCCCTGCTTAGTTTTAAAACTGTGAAAGGTTATAAAAAAGTCAGTTTTATGGGAATTACTTTTGATATGGTTTTTGAGAATGATATATTTCTATTTCTGGAATCAGAAACCTTGGTTTTTTGGTATCCTTTTTCCAAAAGAAAGGATCATCATATAATCCAGTTGGAATAAAACCCAATTTTTCCTAACATTTTTATATGACTGTTACTATTGGAAAACCTTCAGGCCTTCCAAGTTGTCAAAAAAAAAAAAACCAACCCAAAACCACCTATTACTGCTAATGTTTCCTACTATGGATGTGTTAGAGGACCTTGAAAACTGCTGGAGAAGAAGAAAGCATAAATAGGGAGAGCTTCTTCCCATAAACTTTTTAATAGTATTTTAAGCAGATACTAGACAGATTGTAGATGTGTCAGGTTTGTTAAAGCTAATACTTCAGCTCAGGGAACCCATTTGGCACTTCAAGTGAATCTCCCAGATGGAACAATATCATTAAAAATTAATTGTATAACCACTGGACCTGCCTTTAAAGACTTTTGAACTGCTGAGGCTTTCTAATCAGATATTGTTGCTCCAGTTCACCAGTGAAGCGAATCCAATGACTTCTCCGGCGTGTGGCCTACTTCTGTTAATGAAAGTACAATTTATTCACTTCAACATATAGGCTGTAAAACTAATCTCCTGGTTGACACATTATTCTCTTCTGCCTGTTTAAGTCCTCTTCGCTGAAGCAAAAGAAAGTATATAGTAAATCAGAAGGGACACATCAATCAACTTGGCACCGTTTAAACGCCAATTAGAGTTGGGGATGGTGGTTGCTGGTGGTGTTTGATGCTGGGCCTGGCTCTTCCCTGGCCTGCCCTGTCTGGGTGAGTTACATCAGGCACGTCTGGCCCGTTATTCTTTGTAGGGTCTTTGGCATTCAAAGGAGCATTTAAAAGAAAACAACCACCTTTTTTAAAGAAGTTTGTTCAATATTTTCATCTTTTCTGTCTGGGCTTTCTCGTGGCTACTTACAATTCACTGTCACGACATCACTTTTGGATGATAATATTCATCAGAAGATTTTTCCCAGCACTTTTATTTGCACTAGACCTGCCACTGTTCATGGTGGACAAAACAGATCAGCTGGCTCTTGTTTTACTTTGTGTTCCTTGTCTGAGGCAGACTCAGAAAAGTTTGGACACAATTTGGTGTCCAGTATGGGGCAAGGGGGCCTGAGGCAGCTACTGAGCAGTGGCTGTTCCAGCTGCTGTAGGGATGGCCATGTCCTACTGTACACCTGCATCCATCATGTCTGTCTTTATATCCATATGAACATGGACACCTCCTTTAGGTAAGACACTCACACTTCAGGCTGGTTTGTTTTTTCTGGAGGACAGAGCAGGTTGTTTCTCAGCTGGCTTCCCTTCTAGCAAGAGCTTCCCCCAGCCCATTCCTCACATGTCCAGCTTCTACAGCTTGAGGGCTGTTTGGAGTGATTTTAATAGTCAGAAGCCTAATATTTGCCACTAAATATTTAAACCTGATAGTTCTTACTGCCACTTTTATTTTCTAATAAGGTATTTGTTGCCACAGAAGTAGTTCAGCGGTTGTGTAGTTTTCCAAGAAAATATCAGATAATAACTTCCATTTATTCTGTATATAGCTATAGAAAATGCAGGCACATATATAGTTATGTGCACATATCCTTATGTATACTTAATAAAGTGGGTAATTTGTGTACAAAACATCAGTCATTCCTAAAAAAGCCCCAAAAGCAACCAAAAAACCCCAAACAACAACAGCATAGGGACTGTAGGACATGCAGAGGATTTTAATTAGTCTCCGACTTCAGACTCCTTTTCCAAAACACTTTGGTGTATGTAGTCTGAAAAGTAAGGTAAAGCTTCATTAAACAGCATTCAATTAAAAAAAAAAAAAAAGTAATTGTCTTATGTGCTAAATGCACCATTATACTCTGAACTCGTATGTCATATTTATTAAAATTTGATTCGAACTTCCTTTTTAAGTGACAAGCACAGCACAGAATTATATGGTATTTATATATTGTTTTCATTATAAGGTTTATTTTAATATATTCTTCTGAGTTTATCTAGCATTTCAAGCTATACATCATAAAGCTAGCTGGAATGATGCTGGGGATTTTGATATTTCTACATCCAAGTGACCTTTTGTGGTGTTTCTGTTCAGATTTGTTAACTTATAATAAAATGTGAGAATCAAAAACTGAAATTGTGGGAAACAGTTGTAAATGCTTCACCTCTCTTCTTTTATGCCATTTACCTACTCAATAAAAACTAGGAAAAAATAAGTGTTTCAAAGACAAGGTGACACTCCAGGAAGCTGTGCTGGTTTTTCTTTTGCTGTGCATTCTAAGAGAGAAGTTGTTCCCAAGTTGGAACTGACTAGATGTACAATGTGGAGAGAGCTTTCTTATTTGTTTACAAAATCTAATGCTAAATAATATTTCATATGTTATTTTATAGTATCATAAAATCCAGAACCCAACTTCCTTAATCTGTTTCTGTACGGAGTTTGCTGAGAAATAGAACTAATAAAAAATAATACAATGAAAGTTTGCATTATGAGCTGCCTAAATCATAAGCCTAGGTGTTTTACTTCTAATTAGGCAGCCAGTTATGCCATTGTAGACAGGATGAAATTACCCCAAAAGATTCAACTAGTGATTTTTATGGCGTTTCCTTTATACATGTCTATATGCACATATATATAAATTACTACTTACACTTTGTGACTCAGATATTGTGACTCTTTAAGCCATTTGACCTTTCCATAAGGACAAAATATACTGCTCTGTGACAAAATTAAAGTATTATGTATAAACTTGTATTATTTTGGAGTAATTTCTCAACCATTAATTTTACCTTACACCCAACCCTCCTTTTTTCTGCCCATATCTTGATGTCTCGCTAGAAGACATCCCATAATGCCAGCAGGGGCTGGAACGTGCTGAGTCTCACAGCGACAGTTTGCTGGTTATTCCAATTAATTTGCACTTGCTTCCTTACACTTTTATGCTGTAATTTATGCACATAATGCAAAGGGTGATGCATCTCTGATGTAATTTCACATTCCTTAGGTTAGGATGACTCAGCGCCACTGACTTAAAATGCCAATCAAACCTTGTGTGCTTCAGAGTTTATCTCGTCATCCTCGACCCCTTTGTAGGCAGCAATTCCCTGTCTAAAACATGGAGTTGCCAAAACAGCATTCAGGAGAGCCTTTGTTTTCTTTCAGCCTTCACGGGTGTTAAGCAGACCAACACAATATTGGTGGGGGTTTTTTTTGTTTGGTTGTTTGTTTGCTTTTTTCTTTCTATTTTCTTTAAATGCTCTTCTCTCATTTTCATTAAATTTGCTCAGTTCCTGGGTTACCTCTGGTATCTTGTCGGTATCATGCTGCTCCAGGTCCCTGGGATTCTGTGCTTTTGCATGAAATGAAGAATTAATAAGACCAGCATTTCTGCATTGCTTTCACACTTCAGAAGTATCAGAGTTCTATGTAGAAGCACGAGCAGATGTGTGTATATCTTTCTGACCTGTTTGCACCTGCAAAACTAAAGATAAGTTTTCTTTTGCAGTGTTATTTTCTTGTTTGCAAGGACAACTTGTACTTTATCATGCTAATTTTTGTTCTTTCCGCTGGAAATGTCGTGTTAGGAGTAAAACATGGTATAGAACTTTTTGTTTGTTACTGTTTCCAGCTGCAGAATAGATGGGTGGAAAATCAGTGCTAATTCAACAAAAGCTATTACACTGCAATTAAAAGATCAGACTGGGCGTTGTTAACTCCCTCCCTCTTTCTGTTTGGTTTTGGGGTTTTTTTGGGGGAAACATGTTCTAGGAATTGTGTAATTAAATTATTACCTGCTGTATCACCATCTGCTTACATGATTTTGAAACGTTTCTAACCTCTGTGTGCGTGTTCACTTCATGACTTCAAGGAAGTGCCAAAAAAAGCTTTGAACATACTCAGCAGATGGACTGAGGGACTCACACCCTCCAAGCAGTCAGTCTTGATTGTTCTGGGTATAATTAAACATATTTTCTCTAAATCTAATTATTTAGTTACAAAACATGGCAAAGATGTTTATATCTTCAATAGTAAAATATTCCTTATGGGATGAAGACCTACTGCAGATCATTGCTGTGGACAAACATTACAATTAGAATATTCCTGGTAAGGGCCAGTGTGATTTTTTTTTTTTTTTTTTTTTCATTTAGCTCAGTGCTTGTATCATTATCTTTTAAAAGATTTAACTCAATCCTTGCACTCTGCAGTATGCTGCAGGTAAATCTTAAAAACAGAGAACTAGATCTGGATGCTCATAATAGGCCTGCCAAAAAGTGTAATTTAGATCTCAGTGCTTAAATGCTTCGGGTATGTGTTTGTTTTCCACCCTTAATGGTATTTCATTCAGAACAATAAGGATGCTCAGAGGGTTAAGGTTGGAGCGTGTTGTCCAGCAAAAAATCTCAAAAAATATAGTTTTAATTTAGAGAAGAAATCTGCAGATGTGAAACCTGCATGGAAGAAGGACAGAAAGATCTGGCTCTAATCAAGTAGTAGAAGAGTGCTCTCCCCAGCCTCAGTAGGTTGAGTGTGTTTATAGTGGTCATGGATGTCTTTGGAAACATCCATTGGATCCAGGTCTGATGGTGAATTACAGCTTATTGGGGTGTTGCTCTAGTACTGTCCAACTCTACCAGGAAGCTGGAGCCCTGCTAATTGCATGGGCTGTGCTGCTCGTTGCTTACCAAATGCAGAGCTTCTGGCCAACAAACTGGCTTTGATCTCATCTCAGTCCAGAATTGGTCTTTATCATTTATTAAAATAGCGAAATAGTGAGACGTCTTGATGATCATCAACTTACGAGTTTAGGCAAACAACAAAGCAAACCAGAAAGCAACCATCATTATTAGCTGGTAATTCAAAGTGTGTTGTGTGATGGAAAGCTGACTCAGTTCTGCTGTATTCAGAGTACAGTTGGGGAAATTGACCAAACTTATTTCCTTTAAAACTGGCGAGAGTGAAGGAGCCTCTGCAGCCCACAGGAGGAGTTCCCTGTGTCAGGATGAAGAAGTGATAATCCTTTCAAACACTTGTAGGCTGGGAATTCCATCGACTGTTGCATTCATTAATAATCTTAAGACTTCCAGGTTGTGAGTCAGATCTAGTGAGCTCATTAAATGAGAGTCCATTCGGGTTTTATTCAGCTGTGTGAAGTCTAAGTTGTGACAGGCCTCTAAGAAGATTTTGCTTACTACCATGTTATGTAAGTTTTAAAATTTCTTACTCATTTTGCAGTCATTTTGACCTTGGTAAACCAGATTCAAACTATCTTCAAAGGCATTTAAGTAGCTTTTTTTTCAGTGCTATATTCAAAAACTCTTAAGGTAATACCCTCTCTACATTTCATTCCCTCTATATTTATTTTTCTGGTTCTCGTTAATTTAATTAGATTGCAGTCCTCTTTTGCTCTTTTCTGTGAGATTGCTCTGCTGGATAAATCCATTTTAACTTTGATGGCTTATGCTAGAGGTGCATACTCATAGGTATCTACTTAAATAAAATTGCCCAGAGTAAAATATTCTCCTTTTCCCATACACAAAATTCCCAGTACAGTCAGTAACATTACTAGTTTTTGATAATCTGCATCTCTAATTAGAAAGTAATCTCTTCAATGGTAGCTACTTCAATGATACATAAAAGTGCTTTAGAACAGTGCTGATTTTGTTTTTGAAATCACCCAGCAGCTTAACAACCAGCTTGGATATAAAATTCAGTTCTCCAGTTCTTTGTAGTAGTCTGCACTAGCTAGAAAAGTTTATGGGCATTTAGCCAACTGCCTTTTTATAGGTTGCATCCACCTGTTTTGACATTAATCCATAAAAATAAACTCCATATGTAGCCCAAAAAATGGTCTTTGTGGGTCCCAAGTTACAATGGCAATAATTAAAATGATTGCTTTCATGTCCCAGATGGTGACTGTGGTAGATAATTGTATTCTCTGCAATTATTTTGGACTAAGTTTAGCAGAGGAAGGTAAAAATCCAGTATGGTTTTGAAACAGCACACAGTATTTAATTGGTTTAACTGAAGGCTTAATTATTTCCAGGATCTAAAAGTAAGGGGAAAAATGGAAATGGGTTACAGGTCCAGAAAAGATTTGTGGAGCATTTACATGTTACTTACGTACAGATGAGGCACAATGGCCATTGTAGGGGCACTGTCTTTGCATTCAATGTGGTGGGCTTTGGGCATGACCCTGGAATGGTTATATTTGGGAATTTTGTGAACAAAATATGAAAATGGGCGACGGAACTCCCTCCTTTTGCCCATATTCAGACCAAGCCCTTTGTAATGTCTGGCAGGGCAGCTGCAGCCTTTGTGTCTGAGTGACACAGAGTCGCGGCTTGATACTTTTTACAAGAGGTTGAAAAATTGAATAATTAACTAACATACTGATAGCCCATGACATGTTATGCAATTGTAATGATTTTGCTTGTGTTATAACAGCCCTGGTCGTTTCAGGCTGTATTTTGGTAGTATAAATATTTTGTGATAGAGCACTGCTTTGTGACTTCCCGAGTTTTAGATTTTCATGCCTTTTGCCTAACATTTGGTTCTCAAAACAGCTTTACTTTTAAGTGCTATTGAAGATCATTTATTTTTAATAATGCCCGTGTTCATAAATAAATTATAACAACTATGAGACATTCTTAATATAGTTCACTGTGTTTCTAAATGCCCTTAATACATAAAGAAATTACAGGTATGTCCTGTATCTAAAATACAGGGAATTCTGTGTGTTTGCTATCAGGAGAAAAAAAAAAAAAAAAGAAGAGCATTCAGATTTTCAGTCTTGAATTTCTGTTAATGTACAAACTGTTTTCTAATGTCGATTCTTGATTCATTTTAATTATGAATTTAGTCACTCTAAATTTTTCATGAGCTTGGGTGACTTTTCACTAGAGATTGATTTGCCTCTTTCCTTGCTGTAAATCATGAAAAACACTGTACTATGAAGCTCAGTGGAGGACATTTCCCTGTAAAAAAGTAGTGGAGATGAAGGAAGTGCCGCTGCTTTTTTGATTTGCGCGGCCTGATCCTCTTCCTCATGGGCATCTTCAGACTTCTCTTTTTTTTTTCCTGAGCTTGGAATTAGGTCATGTATAAATAAAGCTGATTAAGTTGTTTTGTGAGGGAAATATTCCCACTAAAACCCTAAATTTAATAAAAATGCACATTTTTAGTGAGGAAATGTTTATTTCTAAGAGAAATAATTAACATGTAGGATAAAGCAGAGCGTGTTCAGTTTTGAATGACGTTTCTGGGGAAACTGTGAAAAATTAGTTTTTCATTCCTTGAAGTCAAAGAAAATACAGATCCTTGTGGAGTTTAGGATCTGTATCCCTATTTCTATATTTATTTATTTTTAAAAAAATTTATATTTCAAAAGGGAAGAAAGGCAGGAGAGACCAGGGCCATACTGAGAGTCACTGTAGTGATCTATGCAATTTCCCAGGGGCCTGCAGAGGGACAGAAGCAGCATATGAATGATGGTTGGTTATACTTTTGTTTATTTTATGAAATCTTCTCTTCTTCCTTCAAGGAGACATCTAAGTATTGTAGGTAGAGAAAAAGGCAGGCAATGGGATTGTAATTCATATTTTGGTTAAAAATATCCGTATAATGTTGAAAATGCTCATGTAGTATTTTGTGGGATTTAATAGCTTGATTGTATTATTCAGAGTCACTAAAGCACGTTTCTTGGGATTCTTTTTCAGAGTCAGTTATAGATAATATTTTCATGAATACTGTCAGGTTATGTTCTTTGGAAATTACCTTATTGATTGCCTTCAATTGGAGGTTGACTTCTTGAGAACACTGGTTTCTTAGTGGCTCCTGGCTCTGCAGAAGCGGTAAGAGATGGTGACTGAGATTAAAATTAGGCTGGGAATAAAATCAATAAAAAGCTTTTTAACTTCGAAATTTCCATGAAATGCTCAAATGTTTTTAAATTGAAGTTGTCTGAAGTAGCACAGGTTTCCACTTGTTTGTGTCACTGGGAAGATGCAGCAGATGAAGCCCAAGCTAGGAAGCAATTAAAGGTATTAACTGCCAGAGGAGGGAAGGAAAGCCTAAATCCAGATGGTTTTCCTCCTACAGGCTGAAGGGTTCATAGAACAGGGCATCTTCAAAAGGAGAAGTCTGCTTAAGACGGGTCTTGCTGTCTTTTTATCCACCTGTACTCGTCATCCAAACCTGCAGAGCTCCTGCGGTGAGTCCTGGTGGGAATTCTTGTGCTTCCATCCCACTCCAGCCCAGCTGCAGTTACGGGAGGGTTTTTTGGAGATGTAGGATAGGAATAGCAAGGCATTGTGCCAGAAGTGTCTGTGCCCAGGGCTGGGCTGACACAGACCTTATTTGTGTGTTTATTCTGTGCTTTCTTACATAGAGGAGTCTCTGAGCAGGAAGTTTTGTCCACATTATGGCGATGTGGAAATTGCAACAAATACGAGACGTGTAAATGAAATGCTTCATTTATCAGTGATTTGGGAAACCTGCATCATTCCTGTGCTTCAAGGGTTACAAGTCAAGCAGTTTTTAGCAAGCTGCTAATCTGCTGTGCTTGCTCTATAGTTATAGTTGCTTGCTGTCCCAGGAGTTTCCAGCAAATGCTCATACAATCTGATTAACATGGTTCACATACAAAGGGCGCTGGCCTGGGGACTACCACGTCTCATTAATGGAAATGAATTTTTCATGCCATGGCTGCTATGTCTGTGGGTTAAGACTTTCATTTCTTTTTCCAATTCTGTCTCTTTTCTGTATTGTATTTTTCTTTTTAAGCAAAAATGTCTGTATGAATTTTAACGACCGGTTATATTACGGGTCTGAGAGTTTTTATTTTTGCATACTGATGTTATTTTTACTAAGAAACAGATGTATTGGCAGCAGAGGAAAAAAAAAGAGTGCAATGGCATACATTTGTGTTTATATTGAACCCCTTAGCTCTGATTGAATGCTTGATGAGTTCAGCTTAAGGATGAGGTGACTTGATCTGTTCTTGGCAGCAGTCCTGCTTTGTGTGGGAGGCTGGAGCAGGTGACCCTGTGAGGTCCCTGCCAGCCAACATTTTCTTGATTCTGTGAATTGTCAACTTTTCAGTGAACTTTCCAGAATTAACTCCAGTATTGTAATTGATGTACCATCCCATCTTTTTAAGAGGCTGTAACGTGTTCTACTGTGACGTGGATATGGACATGTTCTGGTTTATAGCTGAAAGCAGGGACAGAAGGTTTAGTCTTCTCCCAGCACTGCTCCTTGGAGTATTTTGGATTAATGTTGCTTTTTAAAGAAAATTGGAGAGGAAGCAATGGTACATATTACACCAGTATGCAAAGTGTGCTCAGTGACTGGTCACCCACAGCTGGCATTTGTTATTTAACACTTTTTCATGTCAGCAGATTGTCATTTTCTGATTACCGTTGCTCTGTTGGAAGTTCCCAGACATCACTGGCTGTCCTGTCCAGGGTGTGTAGCAGGACATGGGTATCCAGCATCTTACAGGACTATCAGCCCACATTTAGCTGATGGCATAGAGCTGAATTAGCAGAAACCATCAGCCCTTCTGTTCATGCACTGTTCCCACTTTAGAAGGGAATTGCTGCAATACCTCTAAGCATCAGTTATATGGTTTATAGCCTCCTTTAGTTCAGTGTACTAAGCTATATGTTTCTTGAATATATCCTCTTTGTTCTTGTCGTAATGCACACTTTGCTTATCTTGAACTGCTAATGTCTCTAAATCAAAAAGTTCTACAGCATAAACAATTTAAGCTGTAATAGCTATGCACAACCCCAGCCAAGTCTAAAGAAGGTTTATGAGAAATTTCTCCTCTACAGTAGCTGATCTGTTTATTTTAGATTGTAAAGGTGTGTATCATGCTCTCCTTGAAGTGGTCAGGAAGTGTTATGGTTGCTTTTTAAGAAATTATTCCTTGAGAAATGTGTATAGACTAACAGTATTAATCAGTTCAGTCTACTGGCAGTCTGTGATAAATTCTGTATATATGAAAGTTTGACTGTCAACTTGTGTGTGTCAAAAATGACCAGAGCAGGCTGAGATTGAGAATTGAGGTAGTCTTTAAGATAATGGACTTCTCCAGTTTATTTCTTGCAATGCCCTCATCCCCATACACCGTAGCAAGGCTGAGAGATTTCCCTAAATAATGGTTGGGTCACCATCGAAGAGAGGGTGAAGATTAAACCACAGGCTAAGCAGCTGTGCCTTTTTTCCCAAGGATGTGGTCACAGTTGGGTAGGACTTGGCTGAAAACAGCATCAAATCTGGCTGCTTCTGTGACTTAGTTCCAGAAGGGCTTAATTGAAAGTGTAAAATTCTTCTGGAGAGCCGCTGATAGCATGTACATCACTGATATGTGAAGCTTTACATGTAGATGTACTTCATCACAGATCTTAAACCTGTGGCTGAACTGCCAGCAGATAAGTATGCAGAGGAAACAGCAGAAAGAAGGGGTGCTTCCTGTAGTTTTTGTCCTCAGGAATCCACTGAGGATTCCTCTGTTGACCTGAACTAACACATTTTGGATTTTAAGAGAAATCATAAACTCATTTCAGCGTGTAGACATTGGCGGATTCAGGATGCTGAATGTCACACCATGTTGGCTATGTGTGAAAAAACATGTTCTGATAAATTCACAGGAATTGTACACCATGCAAAATTACACCTCCAGGCAGACTCAAATGGCCAAACTCTGACATTTCTCAAACTTGACAGCTTATTTCAGTGGAGATTTAGGAAAAAAAGGTCAAAGGACACCAAACATATTACTGCTCCACTCCGCCTAGAGCTATAGCAACACTAAATCTTCTAATATTACATCTTGGGGCAAATGAAGGGTTTCTCATTTAGGCCCTAGAAGCAGGAGTAAGCAAGGCTTAGGAAAAACAGCTGAGGGGAGGTAGTGTTGTTTAGGGAAAAGGAGGCTCAGGGGAGACCTTGTCTTCACTAAAACTCCCTGAAAGGAGGTTTAGCCAGGTGGGGTCGGTCTCTTCTCTCAGGTAAGAAGCGGTGAGACAGGAAGAAATGGCTTTAAGCTGCACCAGAGAAGGTTTAGATTGGATATAAGGAAAATTTTCTTCACTGAAAGCCCTGGCACAGCTGTCTGGGGCAGTGGTGGAGTCACCACCCCTGGATGTATTTAAAAGCTGTGTAGATGTGCCACTTGGGGACTTGGTGTAGTGGTGGCCTTGGCAGTGCTGGGTTAATGGCTGGACTCGGTGACCTTAAAGGTCTTTTCCAATCTAAACAATGCTACGATTCTGCCATTGTATAGATCATATGCAGGGTTGTTACAGCCTAATGGCTCCAGCAAATGTCCCCTCGCCTTGCCAGGAGCAGTCTCGGGGCTGATAACGCGTGAACAGCTCGATTGCCTCCTGACAGGAGTCTGGAGCGTCCGCGTGCCTCGGCAGGTGTACAGGGGACAGAAATGTGCTTTCATAAACATGGGCTCATCTCGGGTTGCAGTAGCAGTTGCCATGGCAACATCACTCTGTGTACTTGAGCTTTAACATTTGAGAGTTCACCCAGAAAATAAATTTGGCGTGATTATGAAGTACACTTGCTTGTTTTCTGAATTCTTTGGATACAGATCGTTGAAAAGAGCAGAATATTATGTTACTGCCTTACTCTTTTCTGCCATAAAGCATGCACAGAATCATTAAAGCTGTCATCTATCAAAATATAGTAAAATTGCAATAAAGCTAAATTGTAAATGTTGCCATCTTCAGCTCCATAATATATTATTTTTAAGGTCTCTCTGTCATTGTTGAACTTGATAAAACTGAGTAAAACCCCGCTGAACAAGAAATGAGAAAAAAAAATCTAGAAAATGTACTCTTGAAGTAAGAATTTATTTTTTTTTATAACTACTGACCTATTTTTCTACAGAAAGTAAGAATAACACAGGATGGTGACAGCAGGAACATTTTTTGCGTGTGTATATCAGTATTTTGAATATGTCATTTAAAGCCTGGTTTTATCAAAAAAAATTGCTCTTGACATGAGACATTAGGGCTTCATATTTTTTGTCTATCTCCGATTTCCATGTGAAATATTTCTAATAGGAAGGTTTGTCTTCAGTAACCAGCTAAGTTTGAGAAATTGATCCTAAACTCTGAAAACTGGAGCATTTGGAACAGATTTCCCAGAAAGGGTGTGGAGTGTCCCTCACTGGAGAAACCCCAGAACCGTCTGGATGCAATCCTGTGCCCTGTGCTCTGTGATGACCCTGCTAGGGCAGGGAGGTTGGAACAGTTCTAGATAAAATTGTATCCCAAATGCTCCAGAGCCATCTGTTTGTTTGTGGGCTGTGGTTTCTTTTTTTTTGGGTTGGTTTGGTTTGGTTGGTTTTTTTTCCGCCCAAACAGAATGTGTTAAAATCTTCATTGCAAGGCTTTGTCAATGATGGTTAAAAAACAGGGATGGAGTTGATGCCTATGAGGAGGCCAGATTCCTGTTTTTCTTGTTTGTAGCTCATCCGTAAAAGTGAGCTTTTAATTTTCTTTCGGTTTTTTTTTTTGTTAGTTGTGGTTGGTTGTGGTGTTGGTTTTTGTGGTTTTTTTCCCTGGTTTATGTTTTTTTTGTTCTTTCCAAGATATGGGTTGAAATCACACAGTATTTTGCAGTGTTGGTTTGCATCTATTAAAGTATAGCAGGCTCCCACTAGCACACTTCATTACAGTGTAGTACCTTGCAAGTGTACAGTTTCCAGATTCTCAAAGTTAAAATGACTTAATTTTTTAATAATAATTTAAATAGGATTGACTGTAATTAAAGAGAAAAAAGAGTTTGAAAAATATCAAAGTGAAATGTGCCCAAGCCAAAGACTGGCAATGTAAAAATTTCCGAAGCAGAAATGAGTCATATAAAATTAACTTTCTTAAGCACTGCTATGGCCTGTTAGTACAGCTATTGCTGTCAGCATTTTCAAGCTAAACACCATTTACAATGATTTTATTTCACATCAAATTCAACTACAAGTTTAAATGCAAATGCCCCAATAATAGTTTTTGTCCGGGTAAAACTTTGTATTTTATTTCTTTCAGAGGCAATTATAATGTCTGGGGGAATGTAATGCAAAATATATTATTGATGAAACCTTGAAATTGGAAAAATGTATCTGTGCAGGCAAACTGGATATTAGGTTAGAGCACAGACAGTTGGTATGAGGAGAGGTGGGAAAAGGGAAAGACTGACGTTTTGGAAGAACAGCTTTGGGCGGGACGGGCAGGAGCACGGGCAGAATTTTGGGAAGGCAGATGGTGGGGAAGTGGTTGGGGCAGGAGGATTTAGGTAGTGGGGCTGGTGCCTGGTGAAAATGGACAGAGATGGGGGACACTTTCTTCCCCTTACACGCAGTTTAAGAACAGCGTGAACGCATGTACACAACACGTCCCGGCTAGCCCTGGAAGTCCTAAATTCTCCATCTGCTTCTTCGCTTTTAGAAAGACTGCAATCCTATCCAGTGCCCTTCTCAAGGAGAACAGCAGCAGGATCTGAGTGTTGATTCCAGTGGAAAAAGGAGTGATTAATTCATGAACTAAGAAACTGGAGTGTGTGTATGTGTGTGTGGCTTCTCTCTCCTTGGTTGGCATCGTTGTCCTGATGTTTGCAAATGAGCAAAAGGAGTGAACAGTGAGAAAACTGAGCTGTACCCACCCTAATGGGAGGGAAGAGCTGTCCTGGAAGCAAAGCAAAGGCAGCAGCACAGCACGTCCCACAAGACGTGCACAGGCTCCATAACAGAGCCATTTATACTGATCTGATTACACTGCAGTTTTAATAAACCTCCTAGGCAGACTCTGCATATTTCACAGATGCTGTTAGCTCCTATAAGGTCAGTAAATATTCCTGAGTTTTGTTTCAGGCAAATAGGTATTTGCAAACTAAACGTGTCTGAGAATGGGAAAGATCTGTGTTAGTAATACATGCCCGGCATATTAGAGACCAGCTAAGGCTGCCTTTTTGTTACCTGATACTTCTCTGCTGGAGAAGAAGGACCTACCTGCAATCTTTCTCCAGGCCTCAGGAATTAACAGGTTCTGAAAGGTATCAGAAAAATACATCCATGTGCCTATGCACGTCTGGATGGCCCAGGATATTATAGCTCGGGTGGCTGATGCATTTGATCATAGGCAAATTGACTCTTGTTCCAGCTGGACGTCATCGTGCACAAGTCTTATCAATCAGGGTTCAGCACAGACCCTGTTCTTGTCATGTGGTCATCCTCTGTGTTGATAATAATGATATCCTGGTCCACATGGCTGTTTATGGTGTAATAAAATCAATGAGACTATTTTGAAGAAGTTAAATACTCAATATCATTAATCTGGGCCAAAAAAGACTTACCAATGAAGAGACAACTTTAGACTCAATTTAGCTATGTTTTACGGACCAGTCTGATCTCTCTGGTCTGTCTTTTGCTACAACACTGCTCACTCTTTCAGGTTGCATTCATCTTCAGTGAAATGTGAACAACTGGTGAGTTCTGTCATTTGTTTTTATCTGGTGGCTCTATGCAGTGACAAGGTACTTAATTGTCCTGCTGTGACAGAACTGGTTGCCAAGCCCATATCCCAAACATGAGGGAAGGGAGAAATCATTACTGCACAAAATTAAGGCAGTGGTGATGGAAGTACCACATTATTGTTTTTTGAATTACAGGGTAGTGCAATGTTGCTGTTGACAAGGACATCATAATCTCTTCTGCAAACAAGTTTTGTCAGGGATTTATAACTGAGGAAGTTTGTCTAGGCCTGAAACTTGGCATCATCTCGTTTAACAAAGTACTAATTTGTTGTCATACACACTTTAAAGCCTTGCAAGTGCAGTGGGTGTTGAGTTCCATGATAGGCACAGCTATTTGCCCTATAAACAGGTGACATTACATCTGCTTTGGGGGTTTTCTTAGGCACAGAAAAGATTACAAGGACTTAGAGGAAAAAAGCACTCTGTGTAGAAGATGCTGAAAAGAAAATAAAAATTAAAGACCCCTTCAAAATGAGATGAGTGAACAGCCCTGGATTTCTGGGTTTATGATTATACAAGAAGGCCACGGTGCCTTTAGGACAATTCCTGGGTGAATTTTGCCTTTTCAGTACTGAGCACTAAGTGTCCCGTTAACACTTGCCACACTCTCTGCTGTGCATGAGCCTGCTAACTGTCTCAGCTATTTATGAGCTGCATTTAACAACTGCAGCACCAGTCACAAAGAATTTACAGTAGTAAATTCATATTGCTTTTTGCTTGTTGGTTTCATAAAATGTTCCTGTAAACTCACCTTTCTGTTTTGAAGGTATTGGAGGGTGGCAGGACCTTTCTTGAAGACCATATTCTATAGTTTTCAAAAGCTTCGTTGATAAGGGGTTTAAACAGGGAAAGTTGTCAAAAAAAGAAGTTTCTGGTGGTTCCATAACAAGATTCTCCTTTTAGGCAGGATGTAAATGTGTTACTTTTAAGGTCAAAGCACAGGCAGAGTTTTGAAATGGGCTTGTTAAGGCAATAACGATCTGGTAAAGCTGACTCTCCTGATTTCTTGTGTACAGTTAATTGAAAGGATATTTAGCTTTGGTTTGATGCCTCTCTATAAACATTCTCCCCACAAATCAGTGGAAGTATAGAAATGTACATCAGCTTTATTGGTCATCAGCTTGGCTCTGTCCAGTATTCCAGAGTTTATGATCCCCTTTGCTGTCCCTACAGAGTGGCTTTAAAGCTCACTTGGTGCGTATTCAGACTTCTGGCATTTTGCAGTTGCTCTTTTATCTTTATAATAAAACATGTATTTAACAACAATTAAATGTTGAAACAGCTTGCTGGCAGATGGGGAGAATTTTCTATCTCCTGAAGTTTTCAAAAATGTCTTTTGAAAATATGTTCATTTTATGGTCTGTTTTATAGAGGAGACTGAACTAGAGTACTGTACTGTTTTTTCTTTACTTCAGGTTTTTTCTGTATTTCTATTGTCTTCCCCCTCCCTCCCAACTCAGTGAATTGTGAATATTACTGTGAATATTTAGTATTTTATTTCTCCTTCCAATTCTAAGCCAAGACTACATTTAATACATAATCTTTAAGTCGTGCCTACTTCCTTAACCAGCTGAATACCAAATACTAAATAGAACAGGTGATACAGATTGCATGGCACAAATGATCTGTGCCTTGAGAACCAGGAGACCCCTTTCTAAAAGTGCTTTTGGAATGGTTAAATGCAGTGCAGGCCCTGACCTCAGATACTTCAAGGTAAGTTGTGCTGTGTCCTTAGACTGAAACAATGAGCTTAGAAATATTAGTGGGAAAAGTGAAGTTAACAACTGCAGCTGCTCTTGCATTCTGTGCATCCTTTAAGTAAAGGACATGCGTTGCTAATAAGATCCCATACTCCAAAGACTGGTCTCAAATATAAAACTGAATTGAATATTGATTTTTTATTTTAATTCATTTAGCTGCTTGCTTGTTTGTTGTTTGGTTGGTTTGTTTTTTTTTTTATTTCTGAAGTGAGGTAACTGGTTTTGGTGCTTTGAATGAGAATTGAATTGCTGAGTTGCTAAGCTGTGGAATGGGGTTACTACTCATCTTAATTAATGACCATTTCAAGAAATTTCATATGAATTTTTATTATGCATTTATATGTAGATTTAAATAACCTTTATTAATTCACTCTATTGAACAATAACACACTTTTTTTTTTTTTTAAATGTCATAAATACAGGGAAAACTTAACTACCACAGATAGGCAATGGTCAACATTTATAAGCTTGGCAAGATTAATATTTGCCATGAAATTGCATCTGAAAAACTGCCTTAATTCTGGTTTATGGCTAGTACTGTAGTAATCTGCCAAGGGTTTACTTACTTGGCTAAAACTGTTAAATAACTTCAGGAATTCTAGAGCCAAAAATTATGTGTTTATCAGATGCAATCGTGATTTGCTTTGCTTTAAAGGACGAAACACCAGTCTTTAATTTCTAATAAAAAGCAATATGAAGTAGAGTTGGAAAGATGAGGTTGTTGGGCAGTTGGTATTACCTAGCAGTAATAGATCTGACAGATCTCTGTCACTGATGGTTTGCAAATTAATCCTCCCACTAACAGAAGAGAGAGTGAAAGGGCAAATAAATAGCTTGAAAATTAGTTATCTCAGTTTTCCAAAGAATGTTAATACATGGTTTGATGCCCAGTTGGTGCTTGGCAGGAAGCTCTGCAGCAGGCATCATTTCTGGGGGCTGGCATTATTAAATATCTTCCTGAGCAACCTGGATGGAGAGGCAGAGTGCTCCCTTGAGAGATCTCGGGGTGATGCACAGCTGTGGGGATTGGGGTGCTGAAGTTCAGAGGATCCTTCACAAACCTGAGGGCTGGGCTAACAAAGTCCACAAAGGGCAGCCACAGCAGCTTTGCAGCTGTTTGACTTTGCACCCATTTGTTGACTCCTCTGGAATTTAAAGACTAAATTTGCGATCAATATTTAAATAAAAAATGCAGGCTTTCACGCTGATTTAGGAGGCTTTAGTTCAGCTCACTCTGCTGCTCCCACTGCATATGGAAGAGTTTGGGCTCCAGGTGGAGAACTGATTTGCAGAGTGACTGGAATGGTGGCTCGTAACGTGTGGGCTCCCTTGACTGTTTCCAGGCTGTCTGACAGCTATAGGTGAGGGATATTTATATGGCTGTAGGGGGGAAATAGGATCTGTAAATTGGTATTGTATAGAGGCAGATAGCCTTTCAGGGGACAATGGGCTGTTTCATTATATTGGAGCTTGCAAGCGGTTTGCTCTCTTCAGAGAGCTTCAAAAAGCTGAATTCCACTTTGCCATTGCAGTGGGTTCCTCTATTATGTGCTAATGTTATTTGGAGGTGAGTCTTGGAGAGTGAAAATGCCTTAAAACATAAAAATGCAGTGATAATGTAGTGTTGTAGGCGTCAGTCTAGTGTTCATCGCTATGAGAGGTTTCATATCTTTATCTTCATTTTATTCTAATTGAGAAGTGAGTCTGATGTTTGAAAAGCCCTAAATTACAGATGCTTATGTGTTGGAATGGCTATTGTGAGAGTATGGGGGAAAAGGCACCCTGTTGTTGCAGTCTGCCAAAAATGATTTGTTGAAAATTGACTTTGAGTGTTTGTTCTGGAGGTCAGAGTTCCCTTCAGAGGGCTTCTACTTCCATAGAAATATCTAGAAGTGCCACAGTTGTGCCTTGCTATTAAAAGAGTGATTTTGTTACAAATACTTACCTGGCAGTGCTTTTGATTCATTAAAATGGGAAAAATAAGTGGAGCAAAACGGCTGGGACAATTTCTAAGTAAATTCATCAGTCATTCAGGAACTATGCATTTAAAATACCTATAAATAATAGAATGCTCCCTCTAAATGGAAGCCTTTTATTGATATGTAAGTACAGTGTCACCCTGAAGTTTCTTTTTTAATTTATCATTTCCTTGTGTTTAGAATCGGATCAGGCAATTCATATTATTTCCAGCTTTTCAACTTTATTTTAGCAGCATTATTTTGTATGGTGTGTGAAATGAAATTGTTGCACACACTTGTTAAGCTTTAAAATTACTTTCAGGTAACAAATAATTGTTTTGGAAACTCTGAGCCTTCACTCAATTTTTTAATATTATCTCGAGGACTGACAAAATAATTGGTTAATTTCAGTGGTTTGCCATTGGCACTTTTAAATTCCCTTAATCCATATTCTTACAATATATTCCCATAAAGATAATCTTTCTCCTGTGACGATGTTCATGGGACTGCTGATCCTATGAAAGAAGACAGGACAAGGGAAATGGGGAGAGTGAAATAGTGAGACCCCAGTTTTTGGGTTTTGTTGTCTGTTTAGTTCTTCCAGGTTTACCAAGTATAAATAAATTATGTGTGTGTGCATATAGAAACAAACATTTAGGTTTTAAATTTTGTTTTAATAGATAAAAAGATGGCCTATCACAAAGTGAATGCAGACCAGAGAGCACAGGGGCACTCTCCATACCTTGACAACGATGAGCTCCAAGCCACAGCGTTGGAACTGGAATGGGACATGGAAAAAGAGCTGGAGGAGCCTGGCTTTGACCATTTCCGACTGGATGGTGCAGCCCAGCATCACCTGGGGAACTCGCAGAGCCCTGACCTTGACCTGGAGCCCATCCAGCCTTCCTCTTCTCCAAAGGGAAGATTCCAGAGGCTTCAGGAAGACCCCGACTACATCTCCCACTACACGAGACAGGCACCAAAGAGCAACCGCCACAGCTTTTTTCGGATGCTGAAAGGATTTTGCACTGCTTTGATTTTATTTATTTTTGGAATTGGGGTAGGATATTATGCACGCAAGAAATGCCCTTCTCCCCCGACAGCTCAAGAACCAAATAATCCTCATATCTACCATGAAATTCTCAAGGAAATCAAAGCTGAAAATATTCAACAGATTTACAGGTATGTTCCTTGGCAGGTTTTTTGTCTAAATGCTCTCAGGTGCCACTGTTAAGTCTTTATGTGATTTGTTTTATGTGGAATCTTATTTACAAACCCTGACTTTTTTTTCATGTTCAGATTTATCATGACACTTGGGAGGTGTTCAGGAGCATATACAAAATTCATTATTTTTTAATAATGCAAATTTGTGCTAATCATAATTGGTTTTGCTTAAATAATATCCTATTGCTAAATATATTCTTATCTTTAATGTAAATGAATTGGAAAACACAGATAATTCAAGCTGAATTGAAATACAGACAATGGAATGGCTGTCCTCGATCCAGTTGACTGCCAAATAACACTATTGAAAAGCAAGGTTGATATGATGTTTTGAAATATTTGGTACTTTAAGAAATCCCCATCTAATTTTTGGCACAAAAGTGAACCCCAGCTAGTGATTTTTCTCTATATGGTAAATTAAACCTTTATTCTCCGTGGGTTTAGGATGGAAAATTTGACCTTTGCACTTTGAAAGATGGTGAATTGTTTATTTTTTTAGTTTTCATTACCTGTTCTAAGAATATAAATTGTTGCAAAATACCTACTGACTGGGTTTGATTTTGGTTTTTTTTTTTTTTTTTTTCAATGTGGAATATTTTCACTGCTTTGACAGTCTATATAAGATGTTTGTATCAGAGTATAATCACTTTTCTGTAGCAGTGAGTGTGGAAGAAAATAGGTTTTCCTGCCAAATTTTGAAAGTTGTTTCTGTATGGGAAGGGGAGGTGAGCTTATTTTTGGCTTCTGGAATGCAGAGTTCCTTTTTCATGTTAAAGGTAATTCATGGCAGACTTTTTGATCAGTACCAGTTCAGAAGCAGCAGAACTCCCGTACCTGAAGTTAGAACAGATGGTTGTCGTGGTTATCCAAAGAGGTGTTCTTGAGTAGATCAGAAATGCATCAAAAGTAACCACAGGGCTGTTCTAAAAATATTTGTCTTTTATTATATTTGCTAAGCCAAGTCTTAAATCCTGTAGTGATTTGAGCCAACACTGTTACTGAATTCAAGAGAAAAAGTAAATATGAAGGGTTCCATGTCAGTTTTCCTGTGCTGAACTGATTCCACTTCATACAAGTCTAATTATTTTCATAATGGGAAAGGGTACAGGTGATGAAAAATGTTGATTTTTAATGTAAAAAATTAACTCCTTTGTCTTTCAGAGAGTAAAGTGAACTGAATTCTGTCGTTAGGCTTCATGACAACCAGAGTATTGCAGTAAACTAAGCCCTGAGATTGGGTATTACAGAAATTACAGCAAATTGCTGGCATGTCTGAGAGACTCAGGATAATGCTTCAGTACTTTGTGTTTGGGGACTGGGAATCACTTGCCATTCTGTTATTTCTAAGGGTGGTTTAAAAACATCCCTTTTCAAATCCCTCATCACTTGTCAAAGGATTTCTGCTTGCTATTAGGATAATATTGAGAATCTGGATTTTAGGTAAAATGATTTATATGATTACTTCGGAACTTAGAAAACTTTGGTAGTTGCCATCCTTCAAAATAATTCTTAATATTTTTGGGGGTTCTTTTCTATTTAATAGCCTGATTTCAATAAATGTAATCAAACATTAATTCAGCTACCTATCAGTTCTGTTTATAAATATATAATCAATGCCTCTGGCATACTGCATTACCCACAAGGTCTTTCTTAACCCGATATTTTGGTCTCAGACAGCTTTTTTTCCATGTTGTGTTCAGTTGCTTTCCCTCAGCATCTGTTTGGCAGGAGTCAGAGTGACTGCAATGAAACCTGGGTGTGTGTAGCCCTACGAGTACAGAACATGCAACATATGTTGCTTGGGTAAAAAAAAAAGCCCAAACCTGACAAAATCAATATATGTTATTGGAAAACTTCCTTCAATAAAATACCTTGAGTTACTAGGAATAAGTGGCAGCTGCTTAGCTTGCAATTTCTAAATGTTACTGAGCATGACATTAATTTAATTTTCGTTGTTTACTCCTTAGATCAGGCTCAGATGGTATGAGAGTTTGCTAACAGTCATGTAAAAGAATTAGGAGGAAAAAACAAACCTGTTTAAGAGACACAGGGGTGCCAATCCTATTGGTGGAGCAGACATAACCATAATGTGCTTGGAGGTCTGGAGTGGGAGCTTTCTGTTGGGGTGAAATCTGCTTGTGGTCAGATGAAGCTTTGAGGATTTGACCCTTTGCACTTCTAAAGAGGTTGCAGAAGTGCTCCAGGGGACTTGTGTTGGTTCTGTTGGGATTTGGACTGGATTCTGTGTGAGTTGAATGAAGCCTGTCTACCAACCCCTGTTAGGGAGGGAGGATTGTTGCTGCCCAGGGAAGCGGTGGAGTCTCCATCCCTAGGTAGATTTTAAGGACGTGTAGATGTGGCACTTAGGGACATGGCTTAGTCACTTTGTCACTCAGCAGTGCTGACTTAATGGTTGGACTCAGAGGTGCTTTCCCACCTAACCCATCCTGTGATGGTGTAGGGTAACAGCAGTTTGTGCTCGTGGGTTGCTGAGCTGGGATATTCAGGTGTTCTGGTGTGGCTTCTCCACTGGAGGCTCCCGGTGGGCTCCTCTTCTGTCAGTCCCATCCTGGCTGTCTACATCACCCCAGCTCCATAAAAGGCTTGGTTTTGTTTTTGTTTT
>VZRR01014004.1:270130-438493 GCA_013398015.1 Oreocharis arfaki | reverse complement strand
TTTTTTTTTTTTTTTCTCCCAGCAGACGTACTAGAAATCATTAGGTAACAAAACTCAGTGTGTTGGCTTTTAGTCTTTCAACTTTGCACCTTGTTTCCGTGAAATGGGAATGCTACAGAATTTCTGTGCAATTTAGCACAGTTGTAATTACTGGTCTTGGCCAAGTTGCTTAATCAATGATACAGCCTAAGTCAGCATTATCTCTGTGAGCCTTTTTGGACGTCTCCCCGCCCCCTGTAGGGAGGTGCTTGCATTGTTGACAAAAAAAAAGTAGAAATCAGTTCATTCCTGATGTTTCAGAGGTTTCAAGATGAGTTGTCAAAAGCGCCTGAAGGAGAAAAATAATTGCCACAAAAAAAATGAAGAGCTCTTCTCACCTAGCACACTGCATTTTAAACTGGGACAAAGAAAAAAAAAAGGAACAATATTATTAATAGGATTCAGTCAGTAAATCTAGCAATTCATAGGTGGTAACATCACTCATAATTCTGCAAATATCATTGGGCTGATGGGAATCCAGTAATTATATCTGTTTGTGCCATGAATACAACTTTTCACAGTTTTCTTCTGGAAGATACATGACAAGGTTTAAGTTCAAGTTAGGTGTAACTTGGCTCCAAAAGGCATTCAGGGTGAGTATGAAAAGGGCATAAATTCCACATCCAAAAGAGGTAGAAGCTGAAACATGGAATGCTTCGGGCACTGCGTATGTTTATATCTGTAACCAGCAGAACTTACCAGGGCAAAACAGATGGATAAAGGTGGTAAAAGTGATAGGCAGAAAGCAGGTTATCTCCTGGGACAGGTGGGTTGAGAGTCCACGACAAGACTGAGTTCTTGGAGCCCTTTTAGAGAGCGTGTCAGGAGGGCACGGCTGGAGAGGAGTGACCTGTGCCTCGAGCCGCGCTCCCCAAGGAATGTCTGCAGCTCCAAAACACAATCATTACACTGGGAAAGGCCCTGCTCTCCAAAGGGATGAATGCATTTAGATGTTGAAGTCTCTACAGTTTATAATAAATGCTGAAGGTCATAAGAGACAGACCTTCAAAAGTACAGAAACCTCCCCTGCCAGTTTCGGTAACAGCGCTGCTGAATTCTCAAAAGTAAATTTGCAATAAAAATATTCATAATTTTCAATGACATCTGACTTCTTAAAGCTGCTTTTTAAAATGGCACTCAGATTTCTACTATCACTTAAGTTCTTTAGAAAATTCAGCTGTTTTTTCTTTCTCACTCTGTATGAAAAAGGGAATGCTAAAGAATTGTATGTTTATTCTGTTGCTGCACATCTGCCAGATGCAGGTCAGCTCTTCAGTGATCATTGCCACTTAATTAAATTATTCAGCACAGGGCTGTGTTTATAATGATTGGAATTTTTTTTTCCTCTCTTTCCCCAAATTAAAGGGGAATGTGCCATTTTTGCTGTTTAGTGCCCCCTCTGCCTCCTGGGTGACTTTTTTCTTGCCCTACCTTCAGTAATAAAACAAGGGAAAGAAGTCTGACCCACCTTGCTGTGGAGTTAGAGGGACTGTTGTCACTGACTTTAAGTTACTGTCACTAGCTACCAAGATTCTGATCATTGTATATTTTTGATAAGTTTTTATGTTTTAAAATGGTGAACGTTTAAATTTTGTGCAAAGTGAACTTTGGTAGAGTTTTCAGTTAAGATTTGAATTGAATACACTGAAATCTAAAGGGACAAAGCTATAAAAGCACACTAAGTAGCAGAAAATAGTCTTATGAGAGATGCCTGAGATTACAATTCTGTTACCCAATTTGGCGTATTTTTTATTAAAAAATTATATTGTGCTGCATCTTTGACAGTGCTGAACATTTCAATAGAAGAAATACAGAAGGTGGTATTTTTATTTTATATGAAATTATTCCAATTTTATTGCTCCAAAACCAAATGAAAATGAAACAATCCCATTTTATTTGGAAAATGTGGGGCTATCATAATTTTTTAGGAAGTTGTAATTTCGGGGCTGACTTCTGTAAATTAAATGGATAAACAAAGATTCATGTTGAATAGTAAGAATAAAAGAAACGGGCAGGTGTGTTGATGTCAGTGATAACTCTGGCTATAAGTTATTTGGCTCTCACATTTTTAAAATTCTTGTAGCCTTACTGTGCTTTACTTAATACTTTCCGAAATTGTACATCTTGGTGACTATGAGATCCACAGGTTTTTTTAGATACAGCTTCCCATGATTAAAACTGGAATGAGGGCACAGACAAGAGTCTTTGCTTTGCTCTCCAGCCAGTCTACAGAGCAGCTCCTACATTTCAGCTCTGCTTTTCATCACGTGTATTCTCACTCAAATGCTTCCTTCACTATCGTTTTTTCCCCCTTGAGCAATAGGGAGGTTTAAATCCCTTCGTACTACATCTAGTTGTAACTAACTGTCCTTTAGAGGTGTATCTGTTCCTTATTCCAGCTGGTAATATCACCTGCAGAATATCCTAAATCCATCTCTGGCAAGAATTGATTTGTCACTGGTGCCTGCTGCCATCCATAACTTAAGCTTAATTCTTCAAAGGGCTTTGGGGGAGCCGGCAGCAGCTGCTCTTCTGTGTGTCATGGCTGAGGAACAAAAGTGCCAGTGCAGTGAGAAAAGGACTTTCACTTGTTTTTTTCTCAAAAGGAAGTGAGAAGCTTCCATATCCAAGTGTTTTCTTGTTCCGTGATCAGTTGTAATCAGTACTGTTCAAACCTTGGGGCTTCGACTCTTTTTCTCAGGTAGAGCCTGTGAAATGCATACCTGAGCAGCAAAGAGGGCCTGGAACTTCTTCAAAAATGTGCGTTTTGGAGATTTGGACTGAGTGAAATTTACAGGCTGCTGCTTGGTGAGATTGCCTTTGTCCCAGGAATGAGGAATCACGGCAGGAGCAGAGCCTGATCAGGAAGAGTGTGAGGAAAGGAGTGCTCTGGTGGCTGCTTCCCTGGGTAGAGACCCGTGTAGTGCCTGCTCCTGTTAACAGCTACTGTTAATTAATAGTAACCTGAATAATTACCTGACCTCTCCATGGCTGCTGGTAGCAGTGTGCTGGGCGAGGCCACTGCTCACTTCACTCATGATCGGGTTTGTCCCCTGTACACAAATTCTGGTTTTTGTCACACCAACAGCTGAAAAGAACATTGCAAAAAGCAAATCTCGGTGGGAACTCATCCTGTTCCCTCCTGGATATCAGTCTCAGGTATTTCTTGTGTTGCTATCAAAAATACAAGTGTTAAATCTAGTTAGGCTTGGTCCGAAGCCAGGCCTACAGCATCTTTGGAAATGGATGTTGGCGTATTCCAGGGTAGCCAGGAGCTCTCGTTCTGTTTCGTTCCTACACTGCGGAATCACTTGGGATTCTCTTCATTCAGATGGTAATTTTGAATGTGTATTTATAAGTACAAAGCCCGTTTTGAAAGGAGATAAGAGTCATATCAAACAAGGGAAAGTTCCCACTTATCCCCCTGCCACCTCCCCATCAAAGAATGGCTCTGGGAACATGGGGAGGTGTCTTTTGTGGAAGAAAGATGCCCTGTGTGACCCAAGTGCTATCTGTGGAACAGAGACTGGGTAAATTTAGGCTTCAGATACCCACTTTTGTCAAATATGATTTCTTTTTAAACCAAAAAATAGGTTATATCTGTACTTCAGAGGTGTTAATAGAAAGGCTTGTGTGTTTTATAGTTTTCTTTGGTTTAATTCTTTTTTTTTAAATTTCGTTTCTTTTTCTTTAGATGAAAAAAGGATGCATTACATCAATATAATGCATGAGAAAGCGGTGTAAATTTGATCCTATTAGGGTCAGCTACAGCATATACTTATAATATTCCTTTGCTGAAGAAATGTCTTAGGTTATGGTTTACTTACCATTGAAAGGATGTGTTTCAAGTCCACCATGTATTTCACTGAGAACAATTTTTCTTTCCAGTTGATTATTTTTTAAATGGTAACCATGAAATATACTGATTTTTAGATGTTTGATTTGGGAAATCATTTACAGTAAAATCAGATTTTTTGTATCATAACTGTATCCATTGTAAATTAAGTACATAGTGTCACCTTAAAATAATTTTTCTGAGCAGTACATGTTTGATTTTCTAAGCAATAAGTGTGATATGTTAAAGAATTAGAATCAATAAACTGTATTATGCCACATCAGCATAATAAGTAATAAGTCCCTTGATAAATTTACTATCTGTCACAGCCTAGATGAATGGCTTTGGTCTTGCTGCCTCGTGCTTTCCATGAAAAAGTGAGACCAGTTTTTGATAGGCTATAAAGTATAAATGAATTTTGCTCTGATCTCTTGTTTTTGGATTGCATAATCTTACTTATTTTGAAGTTAAAGATTACCTTGCTGGAATTGCCTCACACTCCTCATAACAGAAGTGTGGTTAGGGTTTAGAGAGAGAACCAATTTCCATGGCCATTAGCTGTCTGCCTCTTTACCATCGCTGCTCAAAGTGTGGGGCAATTTAGTCCCAATTAGAACAGCAATTCTGAATGGTGACGAGTGCTACTTTCCCTAATAGATGATGAAATGAGCTGTGCCAGCAGTGGTTGAGGGAGTAATCCGCTTTTTTAAAGGTCTGGCATTCCACGTTCCTTCCTGTTTGGGGTAATGGAGGGATTGGGGAGAGCCTGATGATTCCTTGAGTCCTTCTGTCAGCTGTGCTGCCCCAGGACATCTTGCCCTCCCCTTTGCCTGTAGGTGTCTGGTGCAGTTTGGAAATCTCAGATTTTTAAGGGATCATTTATGTTTCAGTGACAAACTGGAATGGATGGTGAAACATCTATGGATTTTAAAGATCCATCTATTTTAAGAACCTTTTGGTGAGTGATAGGCTCTGTATCTCTGTCTCTCCTGACTTTACCTGAAAAACAGAAATTCTTGTCTGGACATTTCTGAGCAACTCGGACACTAATGCTGGCTAAAAGGCAGTACTTAGAGGCTAAAGAGTTATTTATGTTGCCATCTATCATTTTTATAGATGTAACCAAACCCCATTTTTCCTCACAGAGAGAACCTGAAGGAAAAACCCACACAGCCTGCTGAGATGACAACCAGTTTTCTTTGTAGGGCACTTGCTTCAATTTGGGAAAAACCACAGGGTGCAGAAATTGGACAGAGTTGTCCTTCACTGTCCAGTCCTTGCAACTCAATACCAGGAGGATCAATAATTTTGGCTGGTGGTGCCAGGGACTTGCTTACAATGATAATGAGGAACAAAGCTTGCAGAACAAACCCCCTTAACAATTGTATTAGTGGCACACGGGCTGTCTCCTAATTGCCTGAACAACTGCAGGAGTTTCTCCTGTCTTGGCTCTGAACTTCCCAGCGTTCCAGTACGCTCAGAGGGTGGGTTTTTCCTCCGAGGAGACCATGGCAGAGGGCACTGCAAAGAGTCCTTAAAATTTCTGAAGCACCAAGCACTGGCAGATTCGTGTTTAGGGTGCACCTCTCATCAGCACGGTGTAAAGCTGAAGTCCGTGGGTATTCCTAAAATCCAGCCTTTCAGTGGAATCTGCAGTTCCATGGTAGGCACTGCAACAATAAGCAATTAGTCTCCTGCCTGTACACATAAATCAAATTAACAAAGCCCTGAGGGGAAGGAGTTTTCTCAGCCCTTTTTGGAGGTGCTCTGACATGCAGTTCCCTACATCAGCACCTATGACAGCTATTTGCTGGAAGCCTGGTAAGTCAGACTGTTGCTGAGTTTGACTGGCTGCAATTTGTTGTGCTGTGTTAAGTTACCATTCATGCAGCATTTGTAACTGAAGGTTGCTGGGGAACACTGCTCAGGATCGATCAGGGATAATGAAATTGATACTGTCTGAATAATAATCAATTTTAGTAGCAGTATTTTGCAGTAGTCTTCCGTTAAGGGGCTTCTATTCTCAGTTCAATTCTCTTTGAAAGCTGATGAGTTTCTGGAATGAAACAAATATGGATTGCATTGAAAAGTTGGTGCTTTCCCTGGCAATACTGGAACTTGTGGAGTGTAAGACTTTTCAAAACTAAACAAGTTGGCTTTTTTAAATTTCTAGAATACTGTTTGTGGTCAAGAAGTTAAATAATGCCTCCTGCTCTGTGTGTACGTCTGATTTCTCTCAGAAAATGTACATTTTCAAGTCTCATCCTTCATGGAAGCTGATGTTTCCTTTGGACACATGCAGTTGCCTCGAATTTACATGTATTCCTGTCCAAGTTAAAATACTGACTCGTACTCTGCTTGGTTTATGAGTATTTCTTCAAGGCTGAAAACGTTGTAATTATCCAGGGAGATGGAATTTTCTCCGTCCATTCTTTTTTTCCTTTTAGTGAAACATAAAAATAGAAAAGTGAATTGAAATGTCACTATCAAAACAGAGTGTTCGAATGGCTCAGAAGCAAAGCTTTCTGGAAATCTTTTTTTTCTGGGAGACCTCATAATTTTTGTTCCTTTTGGGGGAATTTGGAGGGTGTGTGCTGACATTTCCCCACAAAGCAATGTCTGGTCCTTGACCAACTTGATGTCTGGTTATCTTTTGTGAAAGTTTTTTAGTTAACAGAGTAGAGAAGATAACAGGAAGAAAAGTGAGGATCTTACTTGTTTTACATTTTTTAATGTGTGCTCACACTTTGTTAGCCATCTGGCTAATTAAGTGGGTTGTGTGAGGCTTCAAGAGAAAGGTCTCTATTGCTGAAGGGGTCAGGACGCCATCAGAGATTGACTTCTCTCCGGGAAATTTGGGAAAGCTCTTCAGACAGGAGCTTGTAATAACTGTAGTGTTTTACTGAGATCTGGGTCTAGAGAAAGAGAGTGATTTGGAATGTCTTTCCTGTGGAAGTTGAGACATGGCTGCAGACTCCTGCAGTAGTCCTCCCTTGTAATACAGAATTGAAATGGTCAGAGATTTGAAGCACATTAGTTTGACTCCACAGTCCAGTGCTGGTGGTGTGCTCTAGGCAACATCACATTTTGCTGCTGCTTCAGGTGACAAACTGGAGCCCACAGACTGGAGAAGCTCAGGACTTGTTCAAAATTTGAAGAGGTGAGACAGTGAGAAGAAGGATCAATACTTAAGAACGTATAAGGAGTCCATGAAAATGTCAGTGTGCCTTTGATGGAAATTGTTTTCTTTGTTCCAGTGGGGCAGCTGTGCTTTAGCAGAGAGCTCAGATATTTACAGTTACCATTGTGGCCGAGGCTGGAAGGTGTCCCAGTGCTTCTGGAACCTGGCTATGTGAGCCAGGGCTGATGCAGTGCAGATTGAGAGCATTTAATTATTGAAATAGTTGGCTGAGTGCTATTTGCGAGTAAAAGGTGGTAGCTCTGGGAAGTCACTTGTTTCATGGTCATTTGTTAGTAATCATTATTGAATGCTCTTATTTTTAATAAATGGCAGCCTGGGTGATGGGCCTTGTGATGTGCATTATAAATAAATAGTCAGGCTTCAAAAAAGGCCATATGGGTTATGAACAAAGTTTCTGTTCCCTGTCAACTATTTAGGGAACGAAGCAAGGAGCTGAATAATTCATGACATGCTTAGTGCAAGGCAAATGGAACCTGCTGCTGTGTTGCTAGCGGTGCAAATAGTGACCTAAAATATACAAATGGTTTTCTTCTGTATTATCGTGCCTGTTTTTCTTTACTAATATTTCTGGAAACTATTTAAGAAAATTAAACCCTGTGACAAAAAAAAAAAAAAGTTAAATCTGCATGGTTCCTCAGGATCCTAGCACAGACCCTGCAGGGGATATTGTTTCTAAATTATTCAGTTTATGTGCTAAGAAGATAGATAAGGCATGGTGTTAATACAGGTATTCATTTTGTGCTTGTGGAAAACTTGTGGGTTTTCTAACAAAAAAATTGAATAACTTTTGTAAAGGCTGTTTCCTCCAGACAGAAACATATATATTTGTATAGCTATACATTTCTTTATGGGGTTTTGTGCATGTGTGAATACATAGGTGTAATTTTGCATAATAGGTGAAGTTCTGTCCTTTACACAGCACTTCTCAAAGCTGTCATATATTCCAGTGCTTGGCACCACTTCTCCCTGTGGTCGTGGCTGAAACCTGATTGCCTTCTCATCCCAGGGCCAGAAGTACTTCTTGTGTTCCTAGTTCCTTTGAAGAAACTCAAAGTACCGTGGTGGCTGTGTTATGAATGCCCAGAGAGTTGTTAAGGACACAGTCCTTCTATATAAATATAGCTTGGGGGGGCTTATCTCATTTGTATTGACCTAAGTATTATATAGCACGTAAGATGAAGTTACTTGATTACAGTCCAGCAGTATTTCCACATAAAAATAGGTACCTGGGGAAGATTCTTCTGGGGAAGAATCCAGCGTTAAATTATGAGTAAAAGTACACAGCACAGAAAAGGTGATGAATGGAACCAATTCCTTTATGGCTTTGTTCTGTTCTTGGATCTTCTTTAGCCAAACTGTCGTCCTACGGTTCAACACAAGGCAAAAGATGTCTGTGGCATAGAAAAGGTGACCTGAGATGATTTAGTGATTTCTCTCCAGTGTTTGTTTTTTCTGATCTCTGTGCTTCATCAGTCTTTTCAGAGCTTGTATTGAAGCATACCAAGATGAACGAAATTCGTTACTAAATTTTTGAATTAACACTTTTTTTTTTCCTTTCTTTTTGAGCCATTTTAGCTCGAATGCCTGAGAGGGCTTGATATTAATAGTCTGTCCTGATTAACAAACTGAACTAAACCAGAGGATTTGGGCTCTGGTGGCTGCAGGAGCTGAGGTGAAGCCGGATGCTGTCGCAGAGCTCCTGGAAGGCACAGGGAGCTGTTCATGGCACTGTGAACAGGCTGGGCATTATCTGGGATTTGCAGCTCTTCACTAGCAAAACTTTCTTTTTGTTTTTTTTAAGCAGACTGTTAAAACAAGAATCATTTGGTATTATTCTAGAAATACAAAGCTAAATAAATTAAATCCTCCTTTAGTCTAGTGGATTTGGAAATTGGTTTTACATGCTTTCGTCGCATCCTGCTTGGATTAGTCTAACTCCCTTTTCCCAGTTTTTGCCAGCACTGCCACTGCAGCAGCCATGTACAGATCACAGATTCCTGAGGAGGAATGAGGCTCATGGAGGGCTGGGTCTCTCTTCTGTCTCTCTCATTTCCTCCTGACTCAGTGTGTCTTGACGCTAAAAAGGTTTCTCTGTGTGGGAAACAGTTAATCGGATCAGGATGAGTCATACCGGGATTAAATGTTGGCGGTAGGATTGGATCCCTTCCCCTCAGTTAAGGTAATTAAGACTGACATTAAAGATCAAATTATCCTATATCACATTAGGTAAGTGAGAAACTCTTCAGTGACATTCCTGCACAGTGCTGGCCCTGCCTTGCTAAGGATGCTGTGGGGTCCTGCCAGAGGAGCCCCGAGGTGCCCTGGTGCTCCAGAGCTCTGGGTCTTGTTTGTGGAAGGTCTCTCGTTGCCCAGCTGGGCTCTCTGCCTCCCCAACATTGTCAAAACCTGTCATTTGCCAAATCACTGTGGGGGAGTGCTGTAATTTTTGCAGCAGGACTGTGGAATTGTGTGTACCAAATCTAAATGCCTTGCTGCTTGGCTGCCTTTCCTCAGTGACCTTTCCTGCACTGCCTCAGGGAAATCCCAAGGTTCTCCCAGGGCGTCTCAGCTGAGCTGGGCACGCCTGTCCCAGCAAAGGGTGTGATGGCACCAGCATCTTCTGACTTCTGAGGGACTTCATGTGAGCCTCCTTTGCTCACATGTGTTTGGTTTCTCCAGAAGAGGTGAATCTCTGAGATCTGTTCCTGTTTGCATCCTCTTGGAGAAGAGCAGCTGACATTCCTGCAGGACCTCTTGGCATAGGGGAATGTTCTTTAAAAGTTTCCTTCCACACTTGCTCCAAATTTATATTATCCTCCAAAGAATTCAGAATGTTTGCACTGAAATTTGCTTACTGGATAACCCAGCCTAGCCCAAAAGAATTAACTTCAGCATTAGGTTATATACTGGATCTCTTGGTGCATAAAGACATTTTAACACCGTCTGCTTATTGTGAGTTAGACACTGGTTGCTGGCTGCTTTACGTCATGTGACTCTTAGTTCAGCAGAGGTAGGAACCAGATTTATCTAAAGATGAGTGTTAAGTACTTGTTATGTGCTGTTGTGCCACTCATGAAGAGTGACTTTGGGACAAGAATGGTGCCATTCCATCAGTAATTGAAGATCTATTATCCCAAAGGTAACATAGTTTCTTTTTCCAGGATGAGAGCAAAGCAATTTCAGATATAGAGGGATGGCAATAATTGCCATAAGGTTTCATGTAACCGTACACAAATAGTTTCAGTTTCTTATGCCAGACTGTGATACAGGATGTAAATAGTGCCTCATAAAACTACTAAAAAGATAACTTAAAAGAAAAAGTGTGACCTTAGCAAGAATTGCAGGGGCAGCTATTCCAGAAGCAACAAAGTATGTTGTAGTACTGTTTGTAACCCTTGGTAGTAATAGAGCATTAGTGTTCCTCACCAGATAGCTTGGAGATGTCTTTATGCTTTTTCTGGTATTACAGACAGTACACTAACTTCTCCTCAGCTGTGAATGCTATTAAAGCTTGCCAGAAAAGCTCTTATTTTATTTTGCCCCCACTGATGTTTGGAATCATGGAAACGTTTGTGTGTGCTCAAGATGGGTTTGTTGTTATTACAGCTGGGAGGGGGCTGATGGATCTCTGTTAGCACGGGTTTGGGACAGTATTTGAACCGCCCTGGGAATATGTGAGAGTACAGGAAAATCAAATGATTTTTATTTACAGCATTACTTGAACACTAGCTTTGAGAGAGACCACATTCTCCTAGATACAGAAAATTACAGTGAGTACTTGCTCACAGGTAATGATGTGGCTCTGGTTTTATGAAATGCAGGAAAGCTCCATGGAGAGGGCCTGATTTGATCTCGAAGTCAATGTAACAAAGTTCTCAGTTGCTTTTCCCTGTTCACCAGCAGAATTTGAGACCCACTGGAAATATTGTCTCACCAGCCTTGAATACATGCAAACGTTAAAGTACGGCTCCACAAAACAGTTATCTCCATAGCTGAAAGTCTGAATTTTCAGAGAAGGCTTAATTGTTTAGGGAAAGTGAAGACTGAATGAAGACAAGAAAAGCTCCTTGATGGTATTCAATTTTCCTTTCAGAATGTGTGTTCTGATAATGTTTTGATTTAATCAAATTCATTATCTGTATTTTATTTTTCTTTAAAAAAAGAACAAAAAATCTGAACAAAAGACAGGCATGAATTATTGCATGAATATTATTATGTACTGTGAATCAAAAAAGTCTGAGCTAATGCTGTTTAGACCCTTCTTTAAAGAAATAATCAAATACATTAAATTAATTTTTCCATTAATATCATGTGAAATTTTCCTCATCTTCTTGTATTATTAGATTTGAGTAGAAGGGACTAGTTCACTAAATATGGATTCAGCACTTCAGTAATTTAGTAATTAAGTAAATTACTGTGGTTCCAGTCAGAACTCAAAAAAACCTAATTAAAAATATTTTGGAATTAAAATGAATTATAAGTATCATTTTAAGCAGTGTATTGGCAGTCATGAAGGTGGAGCTGTGTTTCTTAGAGGAGTAGGAAGCCACATGATGAACTGAGGCAAATTGTATCTTTTTTAAATGCACCTAAACTGTTCCTGGTTTTGCCACTGAAAGGGAGCCCCTCTAGTTTACAACTACCCTTGTAATGGTCTAGATGTGTAACTAATTATTTGACTGAGTCCTCTTTCAGAGCAGATTGAAACATTTCATTATTCTTTTTTTCACGTTTCCTAACATGCACTTATTTTCCTGAATTTTCCAGAATTGTCCTGAATTTGCAATTGTTTAACTTAGCTCCTTTATTTAACTTTTCATTATTTATAGTTAATGGTGGGAATATTTTAATATTTTAATTTTGTTAGGTGACATATCTAGCATGTCTTGGCACACCTGAGGAATATGGAACAACGTACTTGGATTTATTTTTTCACATAGTTTCTCAGAGACAAGCCCCAGCAAAATTGAATTAGGTTATTTATAGCATTGATATGCACTTGTTTTTTGAAATCTTTTTTTAAAAGTAGTACCTCTGTGCATAGAGGGACCAGAATAACTAAAGACCATGAATGTATGTATTTTAAAAATCTAGTTTGTCAGGTGTGCAGGCTGGGAGCTCTCTGGGACGGTGAGTGATTTTATTTTCTCTCTATACAGTGGCTTCTGTTCTGGAGTCTTGAACTCAGATTCCTCTGTTTTGAGCCACTAAAATGCCAATAACCAGTAGTAACACTGCCTTTGTTTTCTTAAAAATTAATGCCTGCGTGTGTAGCTTATGCTCCTTAATTGTGAATGCAGCCTTTGCCATAATTGTAGAAAATGAGAAAATTGTGAGCACGGAGTTGGAGAGAGGGTGAAGCTACTGCTGCTAAGGAAACCTTAATTGTTGAAGTTCAAGCTAAAAGGCTGAATATTCAGAATTGGATCAGACTGCACCCCCCTGCTTATGCCATTTAAAAATGATTGGGCACTTCAGTTTAATTTGCTTGAAGGTGAAGAGCTTATGAGACATATTTGAACCTAGGAATAATTCTGACAGCTAATTTTTACATGCATGAAGAAGAAGTTTTATAGTGGAAACCTTGACTTTTAGTGCTGTAGAGCTGTCATAAATGCCCTAATGATTTCTGACTTAATTATGTATCCGAACACTTAGGCTGATACGCGTTCACTACCCTTTAGAGATTCATGTCGAAGTACCAAATACTGGATGCAGTTTTTGGCTGTGAAACCTGCTTTGCTTTACCTCTCAGCCTGCACAGCTCTGCTGAGATCTAGCAGACAGATTCTGTTCTTGTTAGTATTTTACATCTCGTTTAAGCCTCCACTCACACCTCCTTACTTTATAAATAAACTGCATAAGCGCGTTAGACCTCACTTGCTGCTTGTGTAAAAAGCTTTGGGGCAACTGTTAGGAAAAGCCCTTCTGTATTTGCAGCAACACCCTCTGTGTGCCCATCAGTGTGTTGGGGGAGTGCTTCCCAAAATGCGTTTGCAGCCCTGGGGATCCACAGTGAGTTATTGAGGTGGAAAAGAGGAGCTGGAAATTCAGCAGTGCTGGACTGGAGAGATGCTGCAGCAGCAGAATTGGCCTCCACGAGCCTCTTCTGGGAAAGGGATGTCCTAGGCTGACTTGAGAGACAAAAGAAACTCTGGCCCCATAGGACAGGGCAAGCTCTTCTCTCTCTGGTTGTGGAAACACAGTGGTGAAGGAGTCCTTAGTAGACAGTGCCTTGTTCTTCTCACTTGGTATCAAACCTGTTGGTTTAATAGTTAAGGAGTGTGAAATCAAAAAGATTCAGCATCCAAGGGCTTCAAGCACATTTATGAAAGATTGTTACCCTTTGGCTACAGTTAATTCCATTTTAAATATGTTTATTTTCACTTAGAAAGTTCAGCTAGAGTTTGGATTGCTTCCCTGCTGAAGATAATTTGATTTCAGATTGCAGCAGTTTAGACGTACATAGATAAAAGAAAAATTCTTCCATAAAGGCTGCACTGTATGTAAATCATCCTGTTCAGGCAAAGAGTTTGGTGCTAAGTTGCCACTTATGTCTTAAGAGTGAGTAATATATGGGTTTGAGATGATATTTTAGGATTCTGCTGCCCATGCCTGTTTTTTAATAGCTCATGTGTCATCCAGCTGGCACATGCTCTTGTCTGTGTTTGAAAGTCAAAGTTAAAAGGACTTAATGAAACAGAGTTTTCAGACAGAAGCATGTTGTGACATTACTATTTTTTGTGTCAGACATGCTAAATCTCATCTGAGTTCTCCCTGGGCTGCCAGAAATGTCAGTCCCAGACTGCACGAAGGCTGTTTGGGTATGATGCATTATTTGCTGATGCCGTTTTCTTGTTTACACAAGTGGATTTGCATGGCTTGATGCTTCAAATATTGGACTACTGAAAACCACCTGCATCTGCTGAGGTATTGAGACTAAAGCTCTGGAGGCTGGCCAGGTTTCTGCAGTGCTTTTGCTTACGTGGTTGACAGTAACATCTGGTAACGCAGATGTTGAGTTCTGGAGAGCCATAATTATTCTGAGAGCAGGGAGAAGTTGTCACACGTAGTTATTATCATGCTACTACCACAGGTATTAGTATCAAAGAGATCATTTTGTTCTTTGCTGACAGCATATGTTTTCTCAGCTTTGGAGATGTGCTAGTTTGATGCCATGGAATATGCAGAGTAAAAATTATCTTCAGGTTTTTAAGCAGTTTGAAGGTTAAAGAAGACCAAAGAGGCTGTAAATGCGAAATATTTTGTTTTCTTCAGAACACCAATTTCCCTGAAATTGTCATTGCTGCCAGAATATGTTTCACACTGTGCCCTGGAGCTCCTCATAAATAAGTGGGATGAGGGAATATGGGAAGTGCCTTAGCTCTGCACGGCTCAGGTGTGTCAGGGTTTTGGTTTTATCTTCATTTGGTTTTGGGTTCTTTTGGGTTATTTTTAAGTTTCTGTTTTAGAACTCCAGACTCATTTTCAGGCACAGGATTATTGGAAGGAATAAGAGAGCTGAGATGTTGGGAATTTCTGTATTTACAGAGGTATTAAGGAACTAATATTTGAATCTCTACTAGGAGAGAGATTTAAACTCTACTAACAGAATAATTCATGAAAATTTAATTCAGTTGGTCAGCTTGATATCAGGAATCAGTCTCAATTTTTAAAAGAGACACCTTTCATTGAAACAGGAAACAATTGTTACTTCTTGATTTCTTATTTTTACAGTAGATACTGAGGTAATTATCTAAAAGCTTTGTATTTTTATCTAAAAGCTGTGCATGTGGAACTGTGCATCTTGTTAAATCCTTCCAGTCAGTTTGATGCACAGTACGAAGTTTATGTTTGCAGGAGGGACATTTAAGAATTACTTTGACAGCACAAGTTTCTAATGTGGTTAGAAACAAAAGTTTACATGAGCCCAATGAAACGTGCTTAAAAATCTTTGCCCTATGTAGGACAAGTTTTTTTAATCTTACACTTGCATATGACAGGTGTGAAAAGAATTTGAGTTAAGAGGGACCAAATGAGTAGGAGTCCCAGGCTAAGAATGTGAAGAACCATGAAGTTCTCCTAATGTGTTATTCTGTACAGTCTAAATGATAAATTACTAAAAGTGATTTTATAATAATCTGTATTTATTAAGCATTAGAAATAGGTGCTTTTTTTTTTTCCTTTAAAACACAACTTTAAGCATATTTGACTAAAAATGAGGATTCTTTATTTGAACATCTGAAGTTACTTAAAATTGTTCTGGTATTTTCCAAATTTATTAGCTTTCCTGTCCGTTTAGCTCTGCAAATGCTCAAGCAGCCAAGAGGAAAGTGAGATCACAAACAGGTCGTCATTGAGTTATTTCTCACAGTCTTATTGTGCTGTCCAGACGTTTGCACTTTTAACTTTTGTCCTCAGTTCACATTTACATTTGAGACTCTGCTTAGTCCTGGAAAAACACAGGGAGCTGCTGACTGTGCTTGACAATCACCAAAATAATGGAATGCTCTTTGTCACCTGGGGTCATATTATATTGAGGTGGTTTAACCAAGCTCTCTGTGGTTCTGTGCTTTTCCATGGTGATGCCTCTGCACTGCTTTGCTTTCTGGTGGCTTTGTGGTCCTCACACAGTCATTTCCTCCTTCACATGCCACCATTTCCCAGGGTAAGTCATTTTTCTGGGTTCAAATTGACTTTGGTGGCAGCACTTTGTTATTTTGCCATGTGTTGCATAGGAATGGTTGCCCTGAGACACAGATTTTGTAACTCTAAGATACGGTTTGTTGGTGCAACAAGCGTAAGCGATTTAGCGTCGTTTTCTGCCCTCTGGTTTTACTGCTGCTGGATGAAAAGGGCTGTTTGCTTTTATTCTCGTGCTTTATTTGTTGAGCACCGTGTCTTTGAACTGTACTCACACAGTGCACCAGGTCAGTGTTTAGTTTCAGACGCTTCTCAGTTTCCCTCACGTAACTGCATCGGTCAAGCCTGGACAAAACCCTCGGGTCATTTTTGCATCTTCCACAGAATGTTTTTCCCAGGATTGTATAACTGAGTGTGACCAAGGGGATGCCCGTGCCACCTTGCTAGCTGACATGTCAACACCATTCTCTCTGCCTTGGTCCTTCCAGGTGTTCTCTAGCAGCTTTTTTTTCCTGGAAAGTGTGGTGGCCCGTTCTTACTCCCTTCCATAATAAAACAATTACTTGTGATCCTGACCTTCCTGCTGGACATCTCCATGCCTGTATGAGGAGCTGTGCAACTGCTAAAAGCAGATTTAGAAAAGAACCGGAGCTCCTCAGGGCTTTTGTTCTGGCATGGCACTTAGTGTCTTACTAACATTTTCCAAAGTAAAGTAAGAGCTCTTTCTTTGCAAACTTTTCTGTGTGTGCCAGAGACCATTTGAGAGCTGTTTTTAAAGACTGGATTTTGCCGTCCTTGCTGCAGCAGGTCTGCAAATTTATCAGTTAGCTTTCCTCAGGGGTGTAATTGCCAGATGCTCATTAAACTGGAGCCAACATCCCTGTAAAATCTATAAAAATGGACAGCAATGATGCTACTTCAAAGAGGTAAACAAACCCTATTGTCAGCCCTAAGAGTGGGCTGTAGCAGCACAGGAGGCATCTCCATTGTAGTGGGATTCTGTGGCGGGAAAAAAGCCAAACTAGTGAGAAAAAATTAACTTTTCCAAGCTAACAATATTTTTTTCCTACTTATGACACTTCATACTTGCATCACGTAGATGATGCAGAATATTAAATTTGAGAAAATGTGAATTTGTATTTTCAACAGCAGCAGTATATTGGATACACTGGTAATTTCTGCCCAGTGAGTTTTAGTCTTGGTATTATGTGTAAGATAAACAAAAGAGTCCTATCTGTTATACCTGTAATTTCTATTTCAGTTAAGGAAGGTGGGTTCTGAGAGTGTGATGGCAGAGCAAACTCTCTTTAAGCCAATTTTTCACTTTCCTCATTAAAAAAATGTTCTGATTTCGGACAAAAATTGGGTAAGAATCATAAAGCTTAAAATATAATGCAAGGTTAAATTGTGTCAACAGCAAACACCTTTGAAATATTGTACTTTTTACATGAGAAATTGAAAAAATGTTGAAATGTGTATTTCATAATTTAACTATGCCAAATTGAATAAAAGGCATGGACAGCAACCCATAACCTTGTTAATTAATTAAAAACGGCAGCAACAAAAAGGCAAGAAGGTAAACAGGAGACCTTTTCAGCATCATCTGAGCTTTCCCAGTTAAGACTTAGCCCCATTTCTGAAGATCAATAAGCTTCACAGATCAGGCATGTAATTGAAACCGCCTCCTGTTCTGTGCCAGTGCCAAATGCAGCAGAGCATTCTCTGAGAACTCACAGTCAATAATTACAGCTCACTTAATGGTTGTATTATGCCTTGAGGTGTTTCTGACTCTTCTGAAAAACATAAATCCGGGGGTTTTTTTGGTCAGGCAAATGCATATTTTCATTAACCACCTAAACACATCATTCCTTCTTAAGTGTTGTCTATCTGCTCTTCACAATATTTTTACGGGGGGGGGAGGGGGGAGGCTTTCATCCATAATTTCTGTGATACTTTTATGTAAACGAGGGGTTCAATTGCATGGAGAGAGGGCAAGGAGCATAAGTTGCTTGTGGTGGCAGATGTGAGATCTCCTGGGCACTTAGCACCTTCAGTGGCCTTTGCAGCATTTGCAGCAGCACTGACCAGGTCACTGGGAGCCTTGGGGGTGCTTCCCTCACAGAAAACTTTTGGCCTCATGTCACAAGGAAGCTCTGCCCCTTGTAGACTCCAGTATTGCTTTTCAATCACACAAAACCTTTTCATGTTTGTTGAATGTTTCAGAGAGCCAAAGCCAGACTTACCCTGGGTGCTGTTGGAAGCTGTTGATCCATGTAGCTCTTGCAATTATTTCTTTCCAGAACTTAGTTATTTCAGGCTTTATTAATGATACTGGTGTAGCTATTTCCCTCTACTTTTGCTTGAATTGCAGATCATGTAGAACCATAATTTAATACAGAACATTATTTAATGAAACTTTTTTTTTTTTTTAATCGCTGACCTGTACTGTGCTATTCCTTTAATAAGCAGCTGTTTCCTTTTGAATTTGTAGTGATTGGTTTGTTACTGCTGGTTTTAAAGAAGACAGCAAATATATCTTCATCTTCTGTTTAAATATGGGGACAGTTTAAATTCAAACAGATTACTTAAAAAGCAGATGAAAAGTTACTTACTGCATATTCAGCTCATGCAGTGAGTGCATGAAGTCCAAGAGACTGCTTGTTTTGACATAAATAACCTTTATACACTCATTTGAAATTTTCTTTCAACTATTTCCTTTAATCAATACACATCATATTTTTATGGATTTCAGAGGGATTTGATTTTATTTTGTAGCTGATAACAAAATTGCTAAGCTATCTTTGGTGATCAATAAATCTGAAAATAAGAAGTCTTTTCTCTCCTTTTCCTGCCTTTAGACACATTGATATTATTAATTTAAAAAAACCTAACAAAAACAAACAAAAAAAGTGCTTAGTTTAATGAAGAAGCTATATTCAGGTGAATAACTTGGAAAATTATCAGCAGAACACATGTCTAATAATCAGTTGATGTGCTGTCATTGTAATATGGAAATTTGAAGTTAACATGGTGTGGATAAAATCTGGCTAGGTTGTTGCATATCCTCTTTCAGTTTTAATCCTTACCTCTTCATATGTGTGTATGTAAGAGTATCATTTTCTCCTGGTTTTAGTTTTACTACCTCTTTAAATGAGCACATTTATTTAAAGCCTTTTTAATTTTCTTTTTCCAATATCTAATCAGCGGTATTGAATGTTTCGTATTGGCAGCTTTAGAAAATTACAACCTCTGTGAAAATTCTCGCAGCTCGTTTATTCCAGGTAACATTTATTCTTGCTCTTCTCTGGAAGAACTCTTAGTCACCAGGATGGTTTTGGTAATTTTTTTTACCCCGCTTTTTGACTGCTGCTGATGCTTTTGCGAACTTCATGGGCAATGAAAGTAATTTTGTGCTGAACTGAGAGAGCCGTGCTTTTTACAACTTTTTGATGATATACTGATACCCTAAATTCTTACTTCACTCTCTGTTTACTCTGGAGTAATTATTAACATTGTTGGTGGACTTTGTGAATTAAATGTGGATTTTGCTGGTTTTTCTTTTTTTTCCTGAGACAGATTGTGTCCAGGTGATGCTGAATTGAAATGAGGAGCACTGGAACCCACGGCTGGTAAAACCATAACAGACATTGATTGTTCAGCTCCTCTTCGATCTCAGAGTCTAGATTTAGCTGGAGTGTCTCATAGGAGGACACTAATTTCTCCAAGTCCAAGAAAAAGGATTGGGTGTGTCAGAGCTTTGACGTGATTGACCTTGATTTCCAAGTGATTTGGAGAGTGAGGGGACACAACGTTTTTTCCCTTCATTTCTGCTGATTGAAATTTTGAAAAATTACATTTTGGAGAGTAAAAGGGTGGGTACACATGTTTAATAATACTAAATTGTTATTTCCATTTCAGGTTTTGACTGAAATTGAGACTTTTGCCCACCTTTTGGAGCTGTACTGACTGACTCACTAACACACTCTGACTCTATAAAATTCACTGGGCTCATAATTTGTATTTAGTGGAAAGGTCACAATGGAAATCTTCGTATAGGAGGAGGAGAAGTTTTGTTTTTTCTGGTGGCAGAGTGCTTGGGCTTGTTCAGCTGCAGTTATGTGTATCTGTGATGGCAATGGGCTGTCAGCACAGGTGTCATAAAAAGTGAGGCCAAACCTGTCAGACACATGTCGAGGATATATCTGCTTTTGAAACTATCAGTCTGGAGGAGGCTGATAAGACAACCAGAGTAATCTTAAGTTGAGAAAAGAGAGAGAGAATAGCAGGATTTAAGATGATATGGGAGAGGTGAGGTAAACAAGAAAGGAAAGCTTGAGCATGTCAGGTTTGTTGTTCTGGTGTTAATAAATAACATCCTGCCTCACATCTCTCCCTGGTAATCCCATAGTGGCATCCCAGGAGCCCAGTCTGCACCTGGGTGGCCTAGTCCCTGTTGGTGGCTTTTTGTTCTGCTGGCACCCTGCTCTCTGGGAAAGGGAAGCAAGGGGTGGGCATTTGGGTCACCCCATTGCTGCTTCACCTTTAGTGTAGGGTCCCTGCCCTTCCAAAAGGAAGAGATGGCAGAAGAGAGGCTGTTCATATCCTTAGCAGGCACCAGTGTATGATGATGGTGAGGGACATCAAACTATTGTTGGTGTCACGTCCTGATCTGTCCCTGACTTGCTTCAGACTGTCCAGCCCTGGAGGTGGGTGGGTAGTTTGAGTCAGCTGTAGAGGGACAGTGATGTGTGTGACACCTGCACCGCAGGCACCAGGATCTCCAGTCAACAGGATTTCCTTGGCTGCTTCCTGGCAGATCCTCAACCTCCATCATGGCTTGGATGTGTGATGCTCACCTAAGGCACGTGTGGGGTTTTGGGCAGGGGGTCAGATTGTTTTGTTTTGCTGATTGATTTCTATATTTTCCTCCCTACTCTTCACTTAGTGCTCAAAGTATTTCTCGTATGTTCACGTTTAGTGGGCAGTGATGAGTCACTGTCTAGTGCTGTCCTATCACACCTGGTAAAAAATTACACCTGTTTCTTGTAGATAAGGCAAGAAACAAATTACTCTGGGGTGCCTTTCTCTGACACTTCATTTGTCTTCCAGACTGTGCAAGGGTAGTTACCTTCATGCCAAAATTAATTATGGACAGCTCTGGAATTGCTTAATCTGTCAGAAGCAACAGGAGAAGAAAACATTTTATTCAGTTCCAGAGACTGGGTGAATAAGGAATAGATGGGAGTTTTCCAGACATAAATAGAAGTTTTCTCACTCCTATTTTCAGCTGATTCTAGTTCTCACTGAAGTTGTTATAATTTCTGCTTTCATCAAAATTTCTTTACTGTGTCTTAAATTAGCAGGGTCACGCTATAGCAGATGGTTGAAGAGTTAAATTGTTTTCTCTTTTCCTGCAGTAAATTTATTCACAATGTATACAATGCTTACAACAAAGCTATACACTCCTTGGCTTGCTCTCTGTTGCAAAAAAGAAATGCCTTTTGAAAGAATAAATCTTGCATTGGCTGGATATGTTCTCCTAATCTAAAGACTCTAACTGGTAACTACATAAATTACTGTTATATTCTCAGCACAGTTTCAAATGAATGACTTTATTCCTCATAAAACCACTGCTGTATGGCTTTTCCACCAGGAACGGCGTGCGAGGGACTGCTCGCTGTGTCCTCGTGCTGCTGGCCCAAGTACTCCCTCCAGTCTCAGTGCAGACAGTAACTTTAAACTATATTTATTTGTTTGGAAGGAGTCAAGAGCCCCAGGAAGGGTTGTGGCTTTCCCTGCTCGTTCCCCGGCGAGTGCCACATGATGTGCCCTCCATCTGGTGGCAGGAGTACAGTGGGAAAGGGAAGGGCTGAAAATGCATTTACAGGGAGAAGTAAAAGCCTTTCACTGACTGTTGATTTAACAAGGTAATATCCCTGCAGTCAGAAATTAAATTGTTAGCCTAGGGGTTTTCCAGAACAGGCTTGTTGTTTAGAATAGTTTTCTTTATATTACAGCAAGCGAGAGGGGTTTATACATCTCTCATTATATCCTTTTCCTCTCCTCAGTGTAAATCAAAGCAGGGTTTGGCTCAGGGTTTGCAGTGCTCCAGACCCCTTTGGTTTTCTCCTCTCTTTACAGAAACACAGCTCCTGTGGTGTGGCATGCAGCAGCTTTCCAGCAAGCATGGGGTGTAGGGGAATAAAATATTATTCCAAATACTGCTTTTATTTATTTTCACTGTACTCACATTCCAGGATCAGAGAAGTGCAGCTATTTCTGGCAGCATCCAAAGCCCTGGTGGCTCTGTGCCTGCCGAATCCTCTGAGCTGCCACCAGGAAAGGGACCCCAAAGGCAGCAGAGCTGGCTGGCAGTGGGTGATGTTGCTGTTGGGACCTTGCAGAGGTGGCCCAAAGTGCAGGGAATCATCCGACCAAAGGCACACGAGACCACGCCCCTCTGCGCGCCTGTCTCACTGCCTTAATTTTTGTTTTTAATATTGCACAAAGCAGTGTTGTCAACACCACAAGGCAAAGTGATTCATCTGCTTTCTATTGTTACTTGCTCAAGCAATGAAAGTAATTATATCTAAGTAGGAATTCTTTTAAATTTGTTATCTGACTGCTGAGTGTTCTCGGTTCAATGCTGTTATGTTCTCCTTTGTAATCCTAACAGCTAAAATATTTAATGTATAATAAAAGCTGAAAATCTGACATCGTCACAGTATTCCAGGAGCTAAGACTTGAGATTAAATGCAAAACAGATTTGCATGGCTGGAAACTTCTTATTTGTTGCTGTAGGCACTTCTATAGGAGTTTGGGAGTAAAGCTGGGGGAAAAGGCTCCACTGTGAACCACGCGTGACATTTCAAGTACTATTTGCTTGTCTGAGTAATATCCTATAAAAATCTTGCTGATAGTTGGTCACATTACATGGATATGCCTAAAACAAGGGTTGGTAACACACAATGGGATCTTGGCAGTGTGTTGTGCCTTGTGCTTTCACTCCTCTTCTCCAGCTTGTGTTTCTGAAATTGCTTTAAGCTGTATTTTATATGTTTGAAGCACTGACTCGACCTTTTTTGAGGGATGTGCCAAACTTGTGCTGGGTATTGTGAGGAGTGAAAGCATCGATACAGTCAAGGATCCCAAAACCCTTCTGAATGTCTCAGTTACCACTTCTTCCTGAGAGCGCCTGGATTAGGAGATAGAAAAAAACCGTGTTAAAATTCTTGTGATATTGATAGTCTCCCACTCTCAAAAATATGTCATTACATATTGTCTCCTTGTGATTATATGTGTGATGCCACATTTACAATGCACACATCAGCTGACAACTGTAACCTTTCATTTTATTAATGTTTCTAATGATACTCTTGGCAGGAAATATCTGATAATCCAACCTGTTATAATATGAAATCCTTGATTGGATGTGGATAATCAGATTAGGTTCACCTATCTGTCTATTTCAGGCTCTTTAAAGCTTTTTATGTAAGTGGCTTCTATGGTTTTGGGTGTATTATTTTTCTGGTTTTAGTTATGTAAGGAAGATGTATAAAAATTCAGTACTTGTCTACTGAGGGAAGCTACTTAGAAGAAAATATTTTGTACATCAGTGGTCCACCTGCTTATGGAGTGTGGGCAAAATACTGGTTAGGTTGCTTAAAAGAAGTTTGTACATTAATGGTTCATAAATATATTTTTGGTAGAAACTAGTGTCTCTTTGAATTGATCACTTCCTGTGTGTACTGCAAAAGAATTAGTTTGTTTTTCATTGGAAGATTTTTGAAGCATATGGCAATAATGCTGTAATTTCTGTAAGCATTTGATGGGGTTTTGTACTGTGAATGTCTCTGTCACATTATGGAACTGATGAGTGTGAAGATAGCATGTAAAATGGCTTTGATTAATTTAAACTCTACCCTTTGTGTGGTACCATAACTTTGGGGGCTTCAGTACGGGGGCACAGCTTTGCTCTGTAATTAACCCAGAGAGACAGAGTTCAGTGTGTGTGAGGTGATCCTGTAATTTTGTCGTGTTAGGAGCTTACATTAAGTTTTTGACCTTGTTAGATAGTGGATTTTTTAAAAGTTTTATTTTATTTTTACTGAAAATTCCTCTGTAATCATCTGACAGCAGCTGAAAAGCTGTTGTGGGTCTCTCTGCCAGGCTGTGGTGAATGAGGCTGGAGCAGCCCAGGGTAGCTGAGTCTCCTGGGGCTTGTGCTGCAGCTGGCAGGAGATAAGTGGAGCTGCAGCTACAAGTGGTCAGGGGCAGAGAAGGCAGGTTGTGTTCCAAACACCTTGCTGTCATCAAGAGTTGCATTGAAATCTTCTGGTGTTCTGCAATCTGCCTTAAACTGGAAGACAGCAGCAGATGAAGCAAGAGTCAGGCTCCTTCCAGTCCCAGCACTGGTGTTGTGTGCACACACGGGCACACACATGTGCATGGGTTGCCAGTTATTCTTGTGAGTTTATATATATATTCTACATATCTCTCTGGCTTCTGAACTAAGGAAATGCACTTGTGAATATTTGCTTTTACAATTACATGTTCATGTAAGATACCTGAGCATTTATAGGAAGAAAAGTAGGTATTTTCCTTTTGCAGTCAGTGTGGCTTGGGGTTTATCCTTAATTTGGCAGCATGTTCAAACCTGTATATTAACAGCCATTTTTTCATGCATCATTGTTCTGGAAAACAAATTGATAGACACGGTGTGCTTTTGGCTGCCTTTAAATACCCTTTTTGCCTTTTCATTTGCCAATGCAGATGTATCTCTGTATTTTAAAAGCAAATGTTGGCTATTGGAAGCTGATTCAATTTTAGGATATCGTCTCCTTCATTAAACACAGACCGCTTGGTCTCATTTCGTGTCATCTCCTGGCTATTTACTGAGTTTTTAACCTGGTTGCTGGAGTCCTGCAGTTTATTTTATCTTATTAATAGCACTGCTTTACAAAGGTCAGGCCCATTCAGCTAGAAGGTTTTGATGTGCTGGTTTCATTTCAGGCAACAGAATAGCCAGTGCCTACTGTGGGTGCCTGAGAAATGCTGGAAGAGACCTTGTGTTGGATGGTGGCTTGTTAAAAAAATTAGAATTAGTCTTAGGGAGTGGACTTGCTGCATAAAAATATTTTCCTATCTAGTGGATTAGCTCAATTAACAAATATGTAGTGTTTAAATAGTGTAAATAATCCCCCCAGACTGTTCTGGTTGAGGTGGGTTCATTGTTCCATCAGCACAGCTAAACCAACAGGAATTTTCAGATGGAGGCAGAGGGGTAGAGAAGAGCTTGGGACAAGGATCCCTTCAGGGGGAGCTGGAGGCAGGTGGGTTTATTGGGTGGGTTTATTGGGTGGGTTTATTGAGTGGGTTTTCAGTACCAATAAGGGAGCAGATATTGGAAGGCAGAGCACTTGGGCTCCTGAGACTTAGGGCTGAGACCTGAGTGGGTAGAAAAGGATGAACCATTTGGGTCCTGTCTTGTCCTTAGAAATACCCAGTTCTGCGGACTTGCCAGTGTCCCATGGGGAAATGTTCCAACTGAGGAGGAAATAGTCTTATCTATACTTAAGTCTTTAATAAATCTCCTACGTAGGTGACCTAATTTTCAGTGCTCATCATTTTTAATTCAAAATTTTATTTATTTATATGTCTAAATATGGATCTGAGATTCTAATGTTAATCATCCATTAAAAAAAGTAAAAAGAAATCTTGGCTGTGGCTAATTTGATTAATTCAGTCTTTCCAGTTGCTGAGAGGTAGATTAAATGCATAGCTAGAGAGGGTAATTTTGTTGATGATTTAAGAAATGCACCCTAGCAATGTAGCGTATAGTAAGCCATAAAGCTGTTGTTGTCTTTATATAAATGTGTCATTAAATCACATTTCCTAATATTAGTGGCTAAGGTGAAGAGAAGATAAGATGATGCAGAGCAAGATTATTCTTATTTTCCATTTCTCAACTTTCTAAATGTTGACATCTGCCTTGCGTAACAGAATTATGTAAAATCTTACAATGACTTCCCCCCCACCAAAAAAACAAACCCAAATAATCCAAACCTTAAATAAGTTGGTTTTTCTTCCTTCAAAAGAAAGATGCTGTATTAGTCATGAAGACTATGAGTGATGTTATTGAATAAAATTTAGGACGTAATTATTGAGTTAGAAAAAGATTTTACCCAATTTTATACAAATTTGTACCTCTTGCTAGCCTAGAGAGCAAACCTGTGGGCGCACACTGCCTAGTCACCTCGAGTGACATCACTTTTATCTAAAACTTTAAAATCTGAGTACAAGGTGGGAAAACACTTCCAGCAGCTAGGCTACTCCTCTCCCCACTCACCATCTGGATATTGTGAGTAAATTATTTTTATAAGCCAATGCTTCTGGAGTGTTTCTCTTGTGATATGCAGGATGAAAGGCCAGGGGAGGCATACGTGGTCCAGCTCCCCTGTCAAGTTGAATTCTTTCTTTCTTTTTCCACTCAAGGTGTATTTGCCTCATCAGTCATTTATTCAGTCCCAAGGCTCAAATGCATTATATTATTTGTTTGCTGATCCTGTCAGCTTAGCACACAGAGTAATATGTTATAGGGGAATAGTGGGCTGGAGCTGACAAGGGACATTTCAGGAGTGAAATGTGGTAATGCAGGAGAGCAGATGTGAAGCCATCAAAGACTGGGGCAACCAAAGGACAGTTTGCAGTGGGAAGGGGAGGATGGTGAGGAGAAGTGGTAGAAAAGCTCCCAAGAATGTTTAAAAAAGTATGACATGAGGTGACCCTCCCTCATGCCCACATCCCAAAGCAAATCACAAAACCTCAGAAAGAACAGAAAGTACAGCCAGAGTTTGGCAGTCCTGACAGAGTAGAGTTCACTGAGAAAGATGCAGGAGCAAGCTTTATCCTAATTCACAGTGACTGGCACATGTTTGGGTGATTGGAGCCTTTTTGTGCTCCCTCTGTGTGTGTGCAGACTCTTCATTGATACAGCATTTCCACCGATCGCTACGGAAATTTGCTGTTTCGAACAGCCTATAAGAAAAGATGATCCCACAAGTAATTCCAAAGAGAAGCTTAAGTCTTTTCACTTTCCTAAATCCTGTCAGCACTCTGGAAGATATTGCTTACATAAATATCACAGCTAATATTGTATTTTGTTGACAAAACTATTAACTTCACTGAAAATATGCTTAGCATCTTCCCCTGTGTTCTCTGTTACAATGATTTAAAAAGAAGAAGTTTCTAAGGCTTAACCACATGTGATACTTATTTTAGTTGGAGATCAGGTTTAATAAAACCCACAATTTGTTTCCCTCAGTATTGCATGTAATTCCAGATCGTATTTTCTTCAGTAGCAAGACTCACAATAATGTACTTCTCCTCCTTTTTGCCTTCTGACATGCCCCAAGTTGCTCAGGTCTCATAGTCATTGTTGCTTGTAGCGTGAAGTTTTAATTCAAAGTAATTTGCTGAAGCATCTAACCAAAATTCAGAAGTGAGTGCTGTCCTAGTTGTCCTTGTGCCTGCTCTGGAAGAAACTGAAGAAGTTGATCTACATTTAGGCATGTATATTTTTGTTTAAAAGGACTTGAGTATGGTTTTAATTGGGGTTGGGGGAGAGCTTGCAGTCGGTGCAGGGGTGTGGTGTCACTGCCCTGTGGCAGTGGAGTCACGGACACTGCTTGTGGCAATGTTTGCAGCCAGCAGAAAATGTGCAGAAAGAAAAGCCTCCAAAGATTCATCATTAAACAGAACAACTACTTCAAAATAGCATCCATGTATGGATTTGCACTTGTACCATTTAAATCAGTTCATTAAAATAGATGTGTGTGAAATCCGTGACTGGCTGTATCAGTGTGCCGCTCTGAGGGGTAAATGCACGTGAATTGTTGAGTCTTTCACTGTCATGTTTTTCTCTTTCTGGCAGAATTCTGCCTGCAGTGAAAGTGCCAGTGAATAGGCACAAAATAGGTTGTAAATCCTGAACCACTTTGGGAGTGAGTGGAGGAAGAAGTTGAAGAAGGGACATGATATTCATTAGGCTGCAGTGAAACACGCACTGGGTTCCTGCGTTTGCTAAGTAAGGTAGATTTGTTTTCTGAAGGTTTCCAATAAAACACAAAAATTCAATTTATCTTCAGTTTTCCCAAAACACAGACTGTACAGATACCTCTGGTGTAGTGCCTATTGCTTCAGGTATAGTTACAATTTTTCAATTTGTTTTTTTTCTTGTTCATACAGTTTTGATTTTAGCTACACTGCAAAATTTGTGGTTTGACGTTTTCTTTGTCCCCTGCTTAAAAAATCTGAAGCTGCTCTGTATGGTTCAGCTTGATTGAATATATTTAGACTCCCAACCCCTTACTGTTTTTTCCATTGTGATATTTATCCTTTTAATATGTCAGTGAATGTGTCATATGTGTTAATGTCACAGATTTTTAAGAAAGTTGGAGGTGAAACGTTGTGTCTGCATAATCCATGTGGGTAATTTGTTACCAAGAATATGGAGTAGTCGTGTCATGCTAATAACAAATAGACCATCTGCCTCCCACAGTTCCTCCAGCTACTTGATAGTTTAATAGATGATTTTGTCTTCATAGTAGATGTGAGAAGCAGTGCAGCTTGGCCACAACAATATTTTTTTCTGCAGTGGTGATAACTTGCCTGTGTTCTGTATGTGAGTACTCAGTGAAAACCTGCTCTACTGATGAATTCCTGAATCCTTTTTTGTGTCCTCATGTCTGTCTGTGGCTTCCTTAACACACCACATTGACAGCAAACTCAGACTTGTAATATATTTGCAGAAAGCGAGACCAAAAAATGTACAGAAGTTTTCTATTGAGATATAATGACTCTGCTTTTATTTTTTTTTTTTTTTCCCAAAGATTTAATTGATACTGCAGCTTTGGACTAGAGCACTTTCACTGTCTAGCAACAGCCACCCCACTCTGGCCTTTGGGTTGAACCATCCCTGCACTACAACATCCATTTGTCCTGGCAGTGAGCAGTTCAGGTGATTGCACACCAAATTGTGCTGAATAGTAGGGGGCATTTTTCAGCCTTGATTCCAATTCCTGAACATCTGTGTATTGTTGTTGGCTTGGTCTTTTATTTGTGCTCTGTTTGCCTAAAACTGGGCTGTGAAATTTTTGTTAGATTTTTAGAGGGGACACTTTGAGGGGTTTATTTTATTTTCAGCTAGAGAAGGGCCAGAAGTCTGAGGGAAGTCTGGAACAGGCAGGGAAATACAGATAAATAGATGGCTTTGCGGGGAGTGAGGTACTCTTGGGCATGCCAGTGACAACAGGGAATGTTGCATGCAGAGCATGTTGAAGGAAAAGGTGGAGAAGGAGCAGGTCAGGTCCCCTTCCTAGAAATCTCTGCACTGTGACACCTTCGTTTTGCCATGTACACCCAAGTGTTACAAATGTGCCCCTCAGGGATGTGTGGACTTTACTGAGACTGCTGGGAAGAGATGAAGTGGGTAGATGAGCCTTACAAGAGACAGAAGGGACTTTGTGTGGACCTGAAGCTGACTGTGCAGGTGGTTTCAAGAGATTTGCTGTACTGAGAGCAAACTTAGAGGATTCTCATTGCAAACGGAGTGACGATTTTGGAAGCAAAATCTCAGATCAGCCCCAGACTTGACATTAGTAGAGGCTTAGAACTGAGCAAGCAAACACTTTGAATTTTGCCTACTTTAAAAAGTTTATCCTTCTAGTGTCCATGCAGTGAAATCTGGTGTGGGACAGCTAGAACAGTTCTGGAAGTCTTGCACTTAAGCTTAGTTGTCTTTTTGGGAACTTTTTGGTTTTTGAGGGGGCAGGTGAATGCATTTTTAACAGTGGATTCTCAGCACTTCGAAAATCTGACCTGTTTTATACAGTTTGTAAAGATGTATTCAGCACCATTCCTTCTTGAAGCAAATGAGTGATGAAATGATGAGGCCCCTTTGAGGTCAGCAGAGCTGAAGGAGTCAGTGAACTTACTGGAGAGGTACAGAGTTGAAATCAAAATAAAGGACAGCAGAGGGATAATAATTGAATTTTATGGAGGTAAATGATAATTGGATACTAATCCTTCATTTTCAGTGCAAATGGCATATTCGGAGTGGCCTTTTGTTGGACTTCTGCTTCAGGAGGACTGGGGACAGGCTGGAAAAGGGCCAGAGGAGGTGAGGGAGGGCAGTCAGAGATTTCAGCAGCAGTTGCTCTTAGGAAATGGATAAAAAGACTGAGGAAATTTGATTTTAAAACAAGATAAATTGTGGGAAGGCCATAGGAGCAATCCTTAAGTATGTAAAAAAAAAACCAACCTTGCAGATAGAAAAAGATTGGTCTGTTCTCGACATGAGTGGAGGGAAGGAGAAAATGCAGTGTGTCTAAATGCAGCAGGGTGATTATTTAGGATGGACAAGAGCTTTATATCTTTGGAAAAGGGCAGGAAAACAAATGCCTGGAGTGGCAGTGGGGTGAGCTGAGCCTGCCTCGAACCAAATGATCTCCTGTGGCCTCTTCCCAAGCCTGTCTTTATAAGATTTTATGCTTGCTCCTTTGCAGAGAGCTTTTAGTTTATCCACAAGCAGTTGGATTTGTGGTACAGTGTAAATAACTTCAGGACAGTGTTTTGGTTATCAGTGCTGATTTCCTCAGTTGTATATTAGAACTGAAGGGTCACTTGGAAGCTGTCAGTGTTCTCAGATAAAAACAAATGCATCTGAAACGCAGTGCAGCTGGTGAGATGGAGATTATCGGAACTAAGCCGTGTGATATGGCATTTGTGATAACACTTTTCTTACATAAGCCTGTGGATATGGTATTTTATCCTTTCTCCACCTTTTTTTTTCTTTCTTTTAATCTGCAGTTTCCATTTTAACCAATACAGTCTACTGAACTTTTAAATATTTTTGTAAAATATCCAAGCTGACATATCAGCTAGGAGTCTTTGCAATTCTGTTAGAATTGCACTGGTAAATTAACGTATGCTGATAAGAAAGTGAGGCTGGTAACAGGGAGGTTACATGACATCATCTTGTGGCTGTCTTAGGTTTTCCTGTATATGAGATTGACTTCCTGAAATTCATGAAAGAAATTAAAGTTTTTTACATTCTTTTTAAATTCTAAAAATTAAACATTTATTTAGGGCCTTATCTAATTCAAAGTAATAATCCTTAAATAATAGGTAGCTTTTCTAAGCATTGCTAAGTTGTTGTGGTGTTGGTTTGTTGGTTTGTTTGTTTTTGTTTGTTTTTTTTATTATTTATTTTGGGTTAGCATGCCCTCTTAATTCCTCATTGTCCTGAGAGAACTGGGGCTTTATTTAAAAGTTAAATCGTACGGTTCCAATAAAGATGTCAGAATGACACATTCAGTGTAATTACTTTAGAGTTCACAGTGTAATCTAGTGATTGGCAATTGAAAGGAATAAAATACTGCCAGTTGAGCAGTATTGAGTTTTTGGGGTTTTTCGGTGGTTTTTTTGATCAGCAGATTTCCTGTATAAAAAGCAAGGTTTCAAGGGGTTTTTTTTGATCAATAGTTTTTCTGTATAGAAAAAGAACCATCCACTGCTCTTCACATCCACACAGAAATGGTCTCTTGCTGGAAGTAAACCTAATTGTCTCCGACAGTAAAAGGAACCACTTGGACTTGATTATGCAGCTGGTCACATTTTATTGAGACACTGACATATTCCCCGTGGTCTGGGAAGAAAGGAAGATTGTATCATTGTGAAGTTTTGCTGGGTCAGTGCTCTGCCAGTGAATGCAGGGTTATATGCAAACACTTTCAAGGTGAGGGATTGTCTTTTCCCCGTCCTCCTTCTGCTGTGGCTCGACATCGCCCTCGGCATCGTAACCTGCTGGAAAACTCAGGGCACAGCTGTTTGGAGCTGCTGCTTCTCCTGCATTGGGAGAAAATAGAGTAAAACCCTTCATTAAATAATTAGATCTATAAGCTTTGAATAGAATTATATTCCATTTGCTGTATTTAAACCAGAGGCTAAGATATCCTTGTGTGTCCAAAATAAAGGTTTCGGTTAAATCATCCAGGTTATTTAAAATGCTTTAGATGGAATTGTACTAAGATACAGTTTGTGGGGTTACACATGCACACAATCCTGTGTACCACAGAGCAAAACCTGTCTCTTGTGACTGAAATTTAGGAACTATGAAAGTTAGTAAGAAAACTGTAGTTATGGGCATGTTACGTGAAAGAAAATGGCATCATTTTGAGAGATCGTCTTTCAAACAAGAGCTCCTTTAATAATGATAACAAAGAGGTTTCCTGTGTAGCTATCTTCATTGTATATATAGTTTGAGAGAACTTTTTTTACCAACAGTTCATCTGTTGAAAGCAATTTATTGTAATAACTAGAATAAATGTATGAGGAGTAGATCAGTCCAGATTGTGGTAAGTGTTTGCAGTTTTGTGTTAAGGAGAAGCAAGGTTTCCTTGCTTTGCTGAAAGGGAAGTGTGTCACTCTTGTTACCAAAGGGAACAGTGGAACATGGCAGTGACTTTGTCAGAGCTGAAGTACACAATGTAAAAGTTATTTTCTCTCTCCTCTTTCTGTGGAATTAAGTCTTAAGATCTTTGAAATAATCCATGTGAGGGACTGGAGATGTCATTTGCTATGTTAAGAATTCTGCGGTTTATTAACTATTCTTAAAATGCATAGTGATAACCATCCGGTTTTGAGTTGGGTGGGGTTTGGTTTGGTTTTGTTTTTTTTAATGTGCTTCCAGAATGAGTGGAGAGAAATGCTAAATGACATTTTCATCCATCTCTGCACTGGCTCTGTCACTGCCTACCTGTCCCCCCTTGAGTGATTTGCTTTTCTCCTATTGGCCCTCTGATGTTCTGAAGTTTTTGGAAGATTTGGATGCTGGCTAGATGTCACATAACTGACATTCAGATCTCTTAAAAGGCTTTGGAAAGCTCACCTATGGCCAATTCATGACTTTGCAATATTTAGTGTAGAGGAACAACAAATTGCTTGTGTTCCAATAAACTGTGGAATCAGAGTGAGAGAACCAGTCATTTTTCAATGCCTTCCACCATCTGCCTTGAATACAAGTTTGGCTTGCATCATGATGTTGGAAAGTGAGATTTGAACTATCCCCATGAGTTTTATTTAAAAAATAAAGGTGGCATTTGATGTGGTGGGTAGGAGCAATAAGCTTGGCAGTCCTGTAATGAAAAAACATAAATGTACAAAATAGCTAAGCTTGGGAGCCAGCAGGGGAAAGACTTGAGACTGTTCTTCAATCCCATGGCAAAGAACTTCTGAGGAAAATGAGAGGTTTGCCCTAGAGCAGTTCTGCGTGAATTTGTACTACGATAGGAGGAGATACATGTGGTCAGGTACCCTGTGAAAGTCTGACACCCATCTGGACTTAAATAAAGTGCAAAATTGCTGTAAAGTTTTGTTTCAAGGTATTTCTGTTTTCTCATAGTATGACTTCCTAAAGAGATATCTTAAGTCCCTTTTTATTGGAAATACCCAAAAGCCACAGTACACATAATGTTAAAAAAAAAAAGTAAGATTCCAAAGTGGATTTTTTGCTAGAGAACTGCACAACCAAATCTAGAGCCGGCTTTCTGTTGTCTGATGTTCTGTATTTTTTATGGTTTCATGAATTGCGTTAATTCGGTGTCTCTGAGAAGTAAAAGCTGCCATAAATCATAAAAAAAGCACAAATTGTTAAAAGCACAAATTGTACTTCTCTATGTTAAAACATATTAAAATCTATATTGTAGGCCCTACATAAAATTTGTGGTGCAGATGCTGCACTGTAAAGATTCCCTTAGATAGCAAAAGCAGTAAGTTATTACCCAAGAATGAGTTAATTATTGTTGTTGTTATTATTATTGCTAGAAATATGCTCAGAATATCCAGAATGTGTGAAGACTGATGATAGATGTGACTGAGGACATTTCGTAGATCAGCTTTCTGCAGCAGCTGCTGGTGACCTTGCAATGTAACCTCAAGAGCCTGAGGTGCTTCAGGATCCTGCATGCAGCTGTTTGTGCCATGAGCATGATTCTCTCACCTCCTGATAAATATTTATCCTCTCTTGGACCCGAATTTATTTATTTATATATTTTGGGAGCAGCAAATTTGTGACCATCAGTTCAGGCCACGGGAAATCCAACCGGGCAGGTTGGAGAGCAGCCCAGTGGAGTGCCCTAATTAACAGGAACATGTAATTAAAATTTAAGCAGATGTGGCTTGGGCAGGTGGTATTTCCTGAGTGTTTCCTGTGTGTGCACACCGTGTGTGATGGACACAAATAACTCCTCTTTCTGCCAGAGTGGGAAGTGCTGGTGCATCTGCTGAGCAGTTGGTGTGTGCGGGTGCCACAGCTCGGCTCTTAATGGACTGAAACGAGCTCTGAAATCCTCAACATATGAAAACATCTTTAAAACTCAGCCTGGACAAAGTTTGAGGGTGGGGAAAAAAAAAAAAAAAAAAAAAAANAAAAAAAAAAAAAAAGACATTTGCATGGGAGGCTGTAAATGTGATAAGTCCATGTGATGCGTTTCTTGCATTCTTTTGTGATTATCTGCTACCAGCTACTGTTGGGAACATTGTGTTAGACAAGAGAACACTTTGATCTGATGTAGCTTTACAAAATATGAGCAGTCGTTGCAACTCACAGGATTTGAGAGCAGCTACTCAGCTGAAAAATCGACCTGTAAAAATTCCATAATCGCATTTGTTGTTAGTTCTTATCGAAAATTACTGTAGTTGCTTTATGAACAATTTTGGTGAAGTGGAAGAAAATAGTGGAAATTTACAGTCAAAATGTGGGAGTAAGTCACTTAAACATCTAACTCTGCAAAACTGGAATTCAGATTTTTTTTTTTTTTAGTAGGCCAGGAAGTGTAGGCCATTTCCCTATGCTCAAAACTGTACAGATGGTAAATCTGAAATGAAAAAAAACCCACCAAACCATCACACTTGAAGTTTTACGTATTTGAAGGGAATTTTTATCCTGGTAGATTTTTCAAATTGAATCTGTAGAATCCTTCTGCAATTCTAGATTTTTTTTTCATGGGGTTTTATAGCAATTTAATAGGATTATCTGAGAAGTAATTGTGTCCTACAGTTAAATTATTCCATCTCTTGGTTGTTAGAGTGACCGGTTGTAATTTTTCAGTATCTGTTGAGTGGTGTTTCAGTGTCCCAGCTGGCTTATTTGCAATACCTTGTTCTCTCCTTTGGCAAGCTGTGTCCAAAAGTGCTGTTGTAGCAAATGACTTTCCATTAAGGCACGGCAGGTCTGTGTTCCCCATGGTTACCAAATTGAAAACGAAATTTGTGTATTTTGTGTGTGTGTTCATTTATCTTTTGTAATCGTCTGGTAAAGAATGGCCTTTTGAAGCTGCAGAGGCTGCAGAACCCCTGGCTTCATTGCAGGTACATCTTCAACATATTTAAAATTATTTTTCTAGGTTTAGGACTTTGAATATTCAACAGTGATGGTCTTTTCATCATATCAAACTGGGAAATCTTTACCTTGTTCAAGTGAAGTAGGGTGAACTTTCTGGGTTTTAAATGCAGAAATTTAAATTATCTGGTTTTCGTTTTTTGTTTGTTTGTTTGTTTGTTTGTTTTTTAGTTCAGGAACTGAGCATTTTGAGAATGCTCAAGAAATGAGTTTATGTCTTGTTCTGATGTACATTAGTTCAATACTGATCTGTGTTAGAAAGTAAAGGTCAGGAATTTGTGGAAGTCTCTTGAGAGCATCCTATGAAGGCACAGGAGTGTTCAGAGTGTTCAGTGTATCATTGTTATATTTATTAGTGTTGATTCTGACTTGAGACCAAATCTTCAGTCTGTGGTGGCTCCACTTCTCTGGGTTATATAGATTTACAGCAACTGAGATGTGTCCATTAACTTTGTGTTATTCCCACTGAATGAACCCGAAAAAGTACCTGATTGAAGTATCTTTTTAATGTGAGCAAGGGAGTCAAAAATTTGACCTAAGTTGTCAGAGGCAGTGCTGTAAATGGAAATTGGCAATTGCATTGGTGTTGATTCCTTCTGAGCACGCAGCTGCTTGGGGAACTGAGAAACGTCCTCATCCCGAGGGGCTGCTCCTCTCCACTGCTGAAATCCTACTGCTGTGAGTCTCTGAGCCCTGAAAGTTTTAGGAAGTAAATAATTGGAGCATTTGTAAAGAAGGACTGTGAAGTGCAGGTGAAGTGTTGCTATTCTTCCAGGCTGAACTGCCAAACTTTACACTTTTCTGAGTTTGGCTGGCTTTAGGAAATACTGGGTTTGCATGTTTTAGTTCTTATACAATTAGTGAAAAAAAAATGAGTTAAATTGCCTCTGAGTTTAAGTTCATGAAGTCAGCATAGAAGGCAAATGCAAGTCAGCAATTGTAAGAAGTCTGGGAAAAAAATCTTTCTGGTGGTGTTCATAAGATTTATCAAAGTAGTCTAATATGTGCTGATTTATTGTAAAATAATGTGTGCTCATAACTTGCAATTTGATTTTAACATGCTATAAAGACATTATGGAGTAAATAGTGAGTGTGATCATTTCTGTAACTTAATCAGATATGTTGTCACAAAAGTTTCAAAGACATGTTGATTTAATTATGAAGTGGAAAGTAACTTCTATTAGTAAGGGAACAATTTGCTTATTGTATCTTCCTCTTTTAATGCTCAATTCCTTTTATTGTGACTGAATACTTCTGGTTGCAATGTGCCATAACCCTATTGGCCTGGGATAAGTTTCTTTAATTATTTTTTCTATTAATGCTTCCATCACCTGAGGGAAATGCAGATATTCTGTTAATGATTGTGTTAATCAAACAACTTTTTGTATTTCTGCACTGCCCAAGTTTATGTCATTACATTAGCAGGCACAGGAGATGAGATTGGAAACGTGTAATATACTGCAGATTGGATTAAGTCATCTGTGTGGTGTAGCCTTCTTGAAGACTTATTTTAGATAATTTTAAAACATTAAATCTGCAAGACAGTTATTGCTCTTGACAGGTGCCCTGAAGTCCCAATGTAAGGCCAGAGCTGTTGTGAAGATTTTGAACTTTGTGTGTGAACAGCCTCTCTGGAGCCGTGCAGCCTGGGATGTAACACATTGCTTTGAACAAATACTTTTTTTTTTTTTTTTTTAAATACATGTTTCTTTATACAAGATATGTTAAAAAACTTTTGCATGTTGAAATAATCATTCTGCCCATGTAATGTGATGTGATAGGCATTAGCCATTTAAATACAGTATTTAATTTTGATCCATTTGTAGGTGTAATGGGTGTTATAACTTCACCTTCTGCCCTTTTAAGGCCTTGACGTTATCTAGCCAGTAAATGTTCATTTTCCAAATGTCCAACCACAGGATGGGTGGGAAAAGGGAGTCTTTGTCCTTGTACCTGACTTCCATCATGAGCTTTGTTTGCCAGGGCGCTCCCTGGGGTCAGTGCAGGCCGTTCTGGAAGTAGTGCCAGTACCTTTAGCCAGGAGCTTCCCACCTGCAACACTGCAGCTGGGCTGGGATGTTGCAGGGGTACCTGGAAAGCACGTGGTGGGATTCTCAAATACCTGCTGCTCGCTTAAAAAGACTATACATTATTCAGACATTTATTTTTGATGCGTGAAAGACAGCCAGGGTATCTTTTGAGGTTCTATTGAGGACCTTAAAGCAGTTAAGTTTAATGGCCTTTTTGTGACGAGAATGTTGTGGACAAGAGTTTCAGGCAGTGTCAGTATCTCTGTGCTTGGAAATCAATACCTCTGTGATCCTTAATCTTCTTTCTCAGTCCTGAGAGCTTTGTAGACACAAAAAACCCCAAACCACCAACTTCATAGAATTCTGCAAATATTCCATAAGCTTTTGTGCTGCAGAGTGCTTTTTATTTGAATAATAATTCATTTTATTTCTGTCCTGCTTTATTTACATGACTGCTTGTCTGCATAAGTAGGGAAAGCCTTCAGCTGTTCCTTCAGCAAGCCCATCCTCTAAAGTTATCATGGAAATAGTTTCAGCATCTCGAATCTTTTGCCGTTTGCTGGGGAGGACGGTGGTCAGTCGGTGCCTTCATGCTGTAGCCCCTCTGGCAGCCACTCTTGGACAGTGATGCAAACCCAGTGATACAAGCCCAGACCAACCTGAATTCTCACTGACCCACCCGTGGATACTGCCAAAATAATTCCCACATTTGCCTTGTGTGCTGGCCCAGCTGGTGGCTCAGGTAATCCTTCAGTGCAGGTGGGAAATGTGAGGAACTTGCTGACAGCGAGCACATCATTTGGGGAAGTGGTTCAGTTCTGCTTGGTAGATTTGCTTTACTTGATGAATTTTAGCCAAACACATGATTACAACTAATTTTCAGCATCACGCCTTCCCTGAAGTCCTTGAGATGTTACTTCAGATTGGGTTCTTCATATTTAAAGATTGGTTAAACTTACACTCTCTTAGAAGAAACTCTATGGACGACATATATATGAATTTCGAAACAGATATTGTGATAATTTCTGCAGGATTCTTTATTTCATTTGGATATGTTCATGTATTTTTTCTTATTTTTATTTCCCAAGAAGCAGTTTGCCTTTGTCTTATACTTGATAAGAAAATATTTGCAACAAAATGAAGATTGTTTGGGTTTTCTGCATGTTTGATGATAGATTTGTAATAAAGTCATGCACTGATGCATACTAAGGTACAAGAGTCTTGGTGGGAAATAAACTAAACCTGTGTTTACTTGTGTGTTTTTTTTTTTTCCAGAGATTTGTTACAGTTCCCCAGAGAAGATGATGCAGACATTGCAGTGAAAATCCTGGGTCAGTGGCGTTCCCAAGGCCTGGAAGATGTCCAGCTGGTAAATTACTCTGTTCTGCTTGACCTGCCAGGCCCTTCTTCAAACACAGTAACTCTGCAAAACAGCGGGGAATGCTTTTATCCAAGTGGACAACAGTGCAGCAGAGACCCCAAAACACTTCACAGCCAAGACCTCCTGTACTCATATGCAGCTTATTCTGCCAAAGGAACTCTGGAGGTAACGTGAGCATTTGTCTCTGTCACTTGTGGTGCAATAGAGTTAGGAAGCATCAGCTTTTGTTGAACCTGACCGGAAATTGGCACATGGAATCATGGAATTGCTTAGGTAGGAAAAGGCCTCTAAGAAAATTAAATCCAACTGATAGTATGGTGAAATGCCCAGCCTTAAAATAAGCATATTTATGTGACTTATGATGTGGCCAATCTTACTTATCTTTATTAACCTTAAAACCTTATATATATGAATAGCTCATGAGAGAAAGATATACATTCACATATATATATATGTGTGTGTGTGTGTGTGTGTGTGTGTGTGTGAATAATTTGTTTTAAATATCTGTGTTTATGAATTGGCACATTTTGCTTGGGTGTAAAAATCTGGAAGCCGTGTCTAGAGTTAACACATTTTCCTTGCTGATGTATGAGTGCTGCTGGTTTGAGGGATGCTTGTAGGAAGGGTAAGATGAGGCTGGTGGGAGTGCTGGGCTAATACCTGCAGCTTCTGAATTATGGTCATGGGTCTCACATAGTTTCTTTTGTGACAACTCAGTTGACACATCTGCTCTGTTTTCTTTCGAAAACCTCGGTTTCTGGTTTTATCTTACTGTAGTTACTCTAGGAAGTTTTGTCAGCAAAAAGATTCTGCCTATTTGGATTTGTTACTTGCCAAGTGAAATAACATCCTGGATTATCTTGTTTTATCCTGTTTACTGTCTTCGCTGTCTGCTTTCTTAGCTTTTTTCTAAATATTTTGAAAGTGCACAAATGGGCCATAATTTCAGTTTACTTTCCTAGCTGAGATAATATAAATCTTAATAAATATTTCTGAAATACAAAAATTGCACTTTCACTGCTAATTGCATTATTGTTGTCTTCCTCCTTCTGAAAATATCGTATAGTATTCCACTGATGCAGGAGAGGTTCCATCTTGGTTTCTTTCTTATTTAAAAGTCATGTTTGTTCATGGCTTGGAACACTTACAGACTATAAAGGAACAGATTGTGAACATCTTAATATTTAAACATGCCTACTCTCCATGCTGAGTCTCATCAGCCTCGTTCTGGGGCTCTGTCCACTTCAGATTTGTTCCTGAGAAGCAAAATGAAGTAGGCAAGAAGTTCTAACTTGCATGATACATGCTTTAACTTTCCCACAGGTGAATGAAAAGTACTAATGAACTATATGAGTACTTCTCATGTAAGTTAAAAGCTCCATATTTAATATTATTTTCTCATTGTAACTTACTAAGAGTAGCTGTAATCAGAGAGAAGAATGGTTGTGACCTTTGTGGTTTTATTTCATGAATGTCTATGTGTTGCTAACAAATTCATCAGATTGAAGGAAATCCAATGTTCCGGGAAAAAACGCTGCTGTAATTCCCAGCAGCACATGTTCCACTTTCCATTATGTTTCAGGGCAGTTTTCTCTTATGAGTTCAGCAGAAATGAGGCCCACAAACTGTCCTCATCACAAGGGCTGGACCTTGGCTTTGGCAAGACTCCAAGCTTGTACTGGAGCCAAAGAATTACTCTCTGCATAGTTTTACAGCCAGTTCTTTGAGATACCTCAGCACCCTTACAAAACTTGAGATGTGTTCTTCTGTTCTTCAGAAAGTCCTGAAATATCCTTAGATCTAGAGTTTTTGCCTAAAAGGGAAATTTTCTTATTTGTTTAGTCTACAGGTAAGTTGGTAGTGATCTCACCTTCAGGACTTTCAATCCTACACACTAATCTCTACTATTTAAACTAATGGAAGTAGAAAAACTTTAAATGAGAAGTAGCAGGTGGTGGCTGTTGCTGGGTTCAGCCATCAGAAAGTGACTTGATTTCTTGCAGTGGAACTACAAGCCGCATATTTTGAATATCCTGCAGTGGTTTGTGATTGCAAAATCATGAGAGTTTTCCTGTGAACAGGTATTTTTATAACAGCTACTCATAACCTGAATAATTTTCTTTCAAATGTGGCACATCCTTAGCAGAAAATTCCTATTATGTGTCACTTAATCAGGCTGAGTTGCTAATACTGCCTCGATGCTGGTGCTTCGTTGTATCTCATTTGTCTGTTTGGTGTGCTAGAAGTTGGAGCAAATAAAACCATTAAGCTATTGCAGTCTGGCTACCAGCAGAGCTACAGCTCCACTTTGATGTTGACAAGGTTATTTGTAGAACAGCAAGACTCATTTTCTTTGACCACCTGTCATGTCCATTCATCATACGGCCATTGTATATGAGCCATCCAATTTGGGCTTTCTGGTAACAGTCTAAACAGCATTTGTGAGTAAAAATGTGAGCATTTGTGATCTGAAATCTACTTCAAAAACCTACTTAGTGCCATTGTGATGGATGGTGCACTTTACTACTTCTCTATATTTCATCGGGCTGTGAAAAGGTGACAGTGTTTACCCATCATGGTGACAGGCAGGGCAGCTTACAGTTCTGGAGAGGGCTGTCGAGTCAGTTTTGAAATAGATATTGCAGCAGTTATGTAAATAATATATTGTAGGCTAGGTCAGCCTAAGGAAAGAATGACATACCCGAAATATATTTTTATTAAAACTTAAATATCAGCCACTTTTTATAGAGCTTAAACCTTTTGTCTGCTCGATAAAAACAGGAAAGCTGCTCCAGCCAACAGAGTGCACATATAAATGGAAATTACATTGCTTCAAATTTATGCATTAAAGCAAAATGCATTGTCAGACTCCAGCCAGTCTCTAAGTGAGGGTGGTGTGGTGAATCCGAATGTGCTGCTCCTGCCTCCTGGAGCGCGGGGATCCAGGAGCTGGGGGTGTGTGGCTGTCACTGGGGAGTGAAGGGGGGCTGTGAACCCCCCAAAATCTGGTGTCCCCCTTTGGTTCCAAATGGTGTCAGTGTGGGCACACGCTGTGTGTGACACACGTGGTGTGATCCCTGCGTGCAGTAAAAGATAAGCAAGGGTGTGTTGGGGCTTGCAGGAGGCTGGGTGGCACTCGGGGCTCGGCGCAGTTGGTTTCAATCAGTTCTGCCGAGTTCAGCAGCTTCAGGAAAAAACACACATCCACAATGTTTGTCTGCTCCCTGCACTGTTTCTTTAGCAGCTGGAAATAGTCAGTCCTAGCAGATGTAGGTGTGTTGCAGTAATGTTCAAGGACAGACTAATTAAAGCAAAAGGTAAATGGTATTTGCTTTGTATTCACGCGTTTTCTGAAATTCTGTTTGTGTGACCTGATGTTTTCCTCACTTTCCTTTCACTTTCAATCTATTCACTCTTTACTTTATGGAAGTGTTAAGGAACTTCTGGCAATCCTGAGTCTGCTTTCATACTTTAAACCGAGGTGCTTGCTGCTGTCTCTCAGGCGGCATCATCTCCTGATACACTACTCTGCCTCTTCTGGAATAATGCACCAAATCCCTGTTGGTTCCTTTGCTGGTCCTCTGTGCTGTTTGGGGTTTGTTTCCACCCTCATGGATGCCTTCAGCAAGCCCAGGAGAATATCATGGTTCTTTCCTGGACCTCACGCACTGTGTTGGTTCAGGAGCCAGGAGAGGATGCAAGAGTAGAAGTACTGGCATGTTCTTGAAATGAGGATGCACATACAGGCAGGGATTTGAGAGTTTATGGACAGAAATGCATCGTGGCCATCTCTGAGACAGTTCTCCCAACACCCAACTGTGTCTGTTGTATTTTGGCCACTGCTCTGTCTCTGCTCCCTGACTGTTTGGACTCCTCTGCCGTGTCACCTCACTTCCCTGCCATCATCCACGTTCCCTGTTTCTACTGATTCCTCTGTTCAGTGTCTGCTGGTCTGAGGCATTTATACTCCCAGTCAGCCAGGGGTATGTTTGATTAGTTTTGGAGGGGCTACAAGGAGCAGACAAGTGGGAATGCTGCCTGCCTGTACCCACACCATGCAGAAGAGATGCTCTGCATCTGCTGGTCACGTCCCAGCCTGCTCCGGTTCGTTTGTTTTGGTGACATTTTCTCAGCTAAATGAGAGCCCACAGCAGAGATTAATGCACCCTGAAGCAATCTGGGAAGTACAAGCCCATCTGTTAAGCTCACTCAGTCATCTTCCCACCATTCTTCAATCTTGGCAAGACGGGTTTGCTGTCAGATCCTCTTTCACAAGGAGGAGAGTTTGCTCACTTAACCCAATATCCCATTTTCTTATGGCTGCATTGAAATGTCTCCTCTCTCCCTCCATCCCCATCTTTCCCAGGTGCTTTGCTCTGCAGGAAGTTGGGAGTCTTCCTCTCCTGTCCTATGCCTGTTCCTCTAACCTTTCCACTCCTGTGTCCCACAGTCCCCTCCCCTCTCAGGTTTACAGCCCTGTTTGCTGCCAGTACTGTCAGCTCTCTGTGTTTCCAGCTCTGCACCAAAAGGTCTGCAGTTCCTCTGCAGGGGACAGTGCATCAGGAACTCCTTGACCCCAAAGCTTGCTTTCATTTGATTCAGTTTCATTGTGCTGGAAATGTGATTAGTGCACCCTTATTATCTTTCCCCTTCCCTCCAGCTAATCAGTGGTAATTTCCTTAACAATATTTCAGAATTAAGATTGGTGTCAGCGGGTTGGTTTTAGAAAATTTTAAAATCTTCCCAGGTTATTTTTATCCCCAGGCAAAATTTCTAAATGAGCCTTCTGCAGCGTGCTCACTCGCACATCTTGAATTCCAAAGGCAGAGAGCGCGTTTAATTTAGATTAAATAATCACAGCATCTCTTCCTAAGTCTTTCAGTCATTTTTGATGGCACATTGGTGCAAAATACCAAGCTAGAGGGAATCTTGATACATGTGTGCATTTAATTCTTTTAGGCATGCCAAATTTAGTTCATTATTATCTTTATTAACATTTTTAAAGATTTCTTCTCTGAAGAGACATGCACTAGCTAAAATGAATCCCTAGCAACTGAAATCAGTTTTGCAGATGGTTAGGGCTATAGGTTGAATAACACATACACGCAAATGAGAAGAATCATGTGATTTTTTGGTAACATTTAGAAGTTTTAGAGCAGCTTTATTTATCTTTTATTTATAGAAGAGTTTCTCAGAAACCTCTTCCACAAATAATCATAATTTAGACCACTGCTCTGCATACCAAGTAGGCACAGCAAATTTTCAAGACAATCTCACTAAGAATATGGATTTTAGAATAGACTTGACCTTTAAGCAGAAAACAGCATTCAACATTAACTACAGCATAGCTGCCACTCCATTATAATTACATATAGAAAGCTGTGAAATGCAATGTGAAGGTTATATGATTTAAAATTGCAGGCGAGGGCTCCAAAAGCGATCATTGAAGAGATGTCCTGCAGAACATCCTGTCAGTTTTCTGGCATATATCACATAACCATTAATAAATAAAGTTGTACAGTTCCCTAAAAATAATAGTAGTTCATGATGCACAAAGCCCTGATTAATATTGCTGGAAGATTTTTGTGTCATTGAAGGGCAAGGTTTCCAAGATGCAAATGCTGCTGCTGCAGAGCCTTTTGCTCTTTTATAATTTCGAGCCAGTGCTGTCCTGATGTTTTACTAATAAAATGTTAGTAATGGCATTTCAGTAGTAATGCCATTAATAATAAATGAGAGTTTTTAAATGATACAAAAGCAAAAGGTGAGGCATCTTGGTATCTAGAGACATAACAGATCACTGAGCACTTCCATGCCATTGCACAGAATCAGCTGAAGGCATTTCTTAGTAAAGCCTCTGTACAATATTAGAGAGGGAGCAATGTTGAACTATAACAATTATTTATATTCCAATTGCATGGTAGAAACTAAAGGGTGCCAACCCTGAGGGCTTGGGGAGAGTATTTGGTGCTTGTTTTAGGTTTTAGTGCGAGCAAAATTCCTATTGAAGTAAATGGAAATTACATCATTTCTAAGCAGAGTTAAATTTTGTCTGTTAGTAGTCACTGTGAGAGAATAGCAGTGAAAGTTGTGCAATTCCATGGATCTCCAAGGAATATTTTTTCTCTTTAACTTTTATTGCATAATCAGACCCACTGAGTTGCCATCACCTCTGCAGTTCAGTGGATACCTGGGATGGAACCCACCCAGTCAGGCTTTTTTTTCACCCCTACTCTTTGTTAAAAGTGTTTGGTTCAAACCTCAACACAAATGTACTCGGGTCAAGTGGAAACCTTTCTGCCAAATCGCAAGTCATGAGTTCCTTAGGTGGTGCCATCTTCTTTCTCCCTGCAATTTCTTCTGCATCTTCTTAGTGAATATGAGTCTACAATAACATACCTGTGCATTTTTTTCTATTTAATTTTGTACAAGCAATATTGTACTTAGAGGAGGAATTTTCAAGTAAAAAGCTTCTTGTGCTGTGAGCTCTTGGGATTGGGTTTTAGGGATCTTTCTCTTTTAAATTTCTCCAGTGTTCTGGAGGTTTAAAACGGCCTCGAAGGAATCCTGCTTACACTGAAAAAAAAGCAAAAATTTCTTTCAACAGAGGGACTATTAAGTAAACATCAGCTTTTAAAAGATTGCTAGTAAGAGAAAAACATCATAAGAAACAATTACAACTGATACGAGAACAATAACAAGATATTTTTGTATTTATGTAATACTCAATCTTTGTCCCTAAAACTATTTACATAACTTTATTGTTTAAAAAAATGTAGTTTCATGCATGAACGATAAAGAACTGCTTAAAATGCTGCTAGGTTCTCTGGTAGTTATGAGTGACTGTAAAATACAATATTGATTAAACTATTGCTGCTTCTCATTTTTTAAAGTTTGTTTTTGAGGAAGAGAAGCAAGTCCTAAAATCTCTTCAGGAACATTAGCAATTCAAAAGCATCTGTGGTTGAAGGCAGATTACATTTTACTGAGCACAAACATCCTGTGTCTGGGAGCACGGGCACAGGGCTCTGACCCTGGCAGTCTCTGGCTTTAGGCATCCATGAGGATATGGGTTACAATTGCTATAATAAAATATATATTTTAAAAGGCGAAAAGATCACTCTTCTGTCATACTGCACTTGATTATTTTTGAAAATGGAGAAAATCTAAATAATGGTGGTGTCTTGTGAACTAGAGCTGGCAGCTGAAAAGAATCAGCAGCAACTATTTTAATCTTCAATGTGGTGTGATAAATCTTACCAGTTAAAGCCTCAGCAGTGTGTTTTATCTTAGGAGTTATCTCTACCTACCAGTACAACTTCTACAGTCGCTATTGGACAACACTTTGTCAAAATCTTAGAACTTTCTTCTGATGTAATAATATCAGTTCATTGGATGCTTTTCTATGGGAGTCTCTTTTTGCCTCATTGTTAAAATATTTTTTAATATTTCAAAATGAAAGTAGCCCTGAAAATCCAAAATCAGTCTGAATATTTCCTGTCTCTGTGTTAGGATGTGGTGATATAAAGTCCAAATATAGTCCTCTAAGATGAGCACATGAACGAGTGGAAATAAGTTCTTACTAAAAAGAATGAATAAGGATGCATGAGAGGTTTTAAATGTAACCTAAACTAAGGATAAAGCTGTCATTATAAGAATAATTTGGTGAGAACTGCAGTGTGTCTGACTTCTTTGTTAAAGAATTTTGATATTAAAGAGCGAAGGCTGCACCTCTCTAGAGAGTGCTTTGAGGAATGCTCTAAACCTGGACACAGCCTTGGTAGTAGGAAAGACCAAAAAAAGAAGGTGACCACTCCCAGAGGAAACCCTTTAGAGCAAATAACTTTTGAAACCTTTTAGAGCAGGATGAAAAAAAAAAAAAAGTGCTGCCATGATAGAGCTGGTTGAAAAATATATATAAGAACTGAATTCTTAAAAACGTAAAAAAAGAATGAAAAGGTAAAAAAAAAAGGCCCAGGAAGTAACCATTGGCAAGTGTGAGTTTGGTATCCAGGTGCTGTTGGCAGCAGTGCGTTGGCTGTGAGTGTGAACTGTCAAAATGCCAGAGCCTCTTCACTGGCTGGACTAAAATGTTCTGAGAAAAAGCTTTTGTTCAGAAATTCCCTTTTAAATCTGTTTGGAAGTACAGCACTTGTGACTCCACCTACCAATTGCAATCCCAGGAGAGAAGTATCCTCTTAAAAATAAATAAATAAATGAAAAATAGTGCAAAGGAAATAAAGCTGAAAATACATTGGTCTTCTCTCTTAGACATTGTTAGGTTTTTATTGTCTAATGTGCTGTCTCTCCTACTAAATATAAATAAATCTCATGTCTAACCTCTTTTAATGAATATTAGTTACAGTGTTTATCTCATTCATTAAGAGGGCCTTAATGTGAATGAATCATGGGCTGTATCAGTTTTATTCTCATAATTATTTCTGGTGTTCCTGGGCTCTGCAGTTCAAAGGGAAGGAGCCTCATCAATCACCAGGTTGTGACTGGCCCAAGAGTAGGTGTGTGTGAGAAAGAAGATGCTTGAAGGGATTTATCTTCCTTCCACTGAATTATGTTACCATATAGAGTTAGTCCTGTCTGCTGCAAGATTCACTGCCTCGCTCTGGTGCCTTGAGGGGGCAGACAGAGGTGAGTAAGGATGGAGGAGGTCTGGCAATGGCTACAGCTACAGGAGAGCAAAGCTGCTTAAATATGCAAGAAAGCTCCTGCTGCATTCTCATCCAAGAGGGATGTGTCTCCTGCTGCAGGTCAATGCTTGCCAGGCACGATCTTCACCTGGGGAATATTTTAGAGAATTAATTAGTATGAAAAACCTAGAAATTTTACGTTGCTGGAAAAAGAATTTACTGCATCGGTTTTCCTAACAAAAATTTTATTCAAGAAAATTTTGTCTTGTTTTTGTCCTTGTTGCCCTTTTACTGCTAAATCCCTTATCTCTTAGGGCTGAAGGAGAACATTATAGTCATGTAAAGTCACAAACTAAAATCTAGACTGAGAAATTGTGTCAGTATGGACAGTGTCAGACTCAGGATCTGGAGGATAGTAGTGACTCTTTGAATTGAGATCTTTCCCTGATGATCTTCCTGCTGCTCTGCCCAAAGTAAACTTTCACAATTGTTCAATTTTCTCTGCAGACCGTGTAGGTAATTTGTTCACAATGTTTGTGAAGTGGGTACCAAAAATGTAAAGGCAACTGAAGAAATAGGGCGGGGAAACCCTTCTGCAGAAGTTACCAGTAGTGGGCATTGCTAATGGTGACTGTTGTGTGTTCTTTGTCTCGGGCTCTGAATTTAGTCTCTTGTGTTTATTAAAATCAAGGAAAGGCAACAGGGGATGCTGGAAGATATGGATCATTAGGGAAATCTGTGGTTGAATCAGAATTTGTGAAAGCACACCCTGAGCTCCCTGTTGCTAGTTTCCTTTTGTTGATTGTTCAGGATCCAGGAGAGGAAGGATCAGAGCGGGTTAGGAGAGAGAACTGAGCACAGATTTCTGTGGTAACTGATAGTTCTCTAAGAGTGTCCCTGACGGCTTTTATTGGGAGTTGTACCATCAAGTGGTATTACTGCAATAATCCTGAGTGCTTCTGTTCTGCTGTGAAAGAGGCTGACCTGGATTGCAGCCTGTGTGGAAGATGAGGGAAGCTCTGTCCAGATCCAGCTCCAGAGCTCTGGATGGGCTGCACTGGCGGCAAAGCTTTTGCTTTAAGCAATAAAAATCAATTATATGATGTCGGGGCAGGTTGCTCTTTCCTCCCATCAAGCTGTCCAGATTCCAGAGTCTCTTCAGACTTCCCTGTATGTTTTAGATGATGTAAGCATTTTTCCAGCTTTTCTTTTGAGGTGCCACTGTACAAGATGAGTGGTTTACGGCGATCCTCTCTAAAAAGAATCAGGTTCTGTCCTTTGCATGGGATTTCCTCTTTTTCTCCAGGTTTTTCCATACCTGCTGAGAGCACATGAACCAAGTTCACAAATATCTGTGGGATTTCTGCCTACACTTAAGAGATGAATGCTCAAAATATCTGTGTAAAATTTGGCACAATTCAGGAGAACCTTCACCCTAATCTTTGGAAACACGTGGGATAAAGGTGAACTACTAATTTTGCTATAGGCAAAATTTTCAAAATGAATGTTAGCTCTTTCTGAAAGAAAAGCTAAATAATGCTGCCATGTAAAACCTTTAGATGACTGAGCAACTCTAAAATCTTGAGTGCACTTTTAAAAGTAAAATTTGAAGGCCTGAAACAGAAAAGAACTTTTTCTTCCCTGTACAGTTTTATTATCTGTGAGACATGAATGACACACTACATGTTTCTTGTAAAATAAGTCTGCTTCCAAGATGTCAGGTGGTTGAAATCGAGAAAAATATTCTTGTTTAATCACAGAGATAAGCTGTTCACAGGTACAGCTATATTTCTATATCTATATACTTGTCCTGGTCAACCATTTGGGCCACTTGAGTTTGGTATTACTCAGGCATATTCCCTCTTTTCATTGGAGTCCTTTTCTTGTCATCTGAATATATTTTTAGAATGTATTTTTCCCCAGTCCTTTTTCTCCAGATGTAATTTAGAGACCTATAAATCTGTGCAATGACTCAAAACAACAGAATTCACAGGAGATGGGAAAGATGTCATTTTCCTTTTCACAGCTGCACATTTGCTTCTGCAAATTGTTTGCTCATATGCTGCTTTAACACTCAGATTTGTGTTTGCATCATTACATGGTTGGGCATCTCGCTGATTATGTTCAAGTGGATGATGTTTGGCCAAGCAAGGGCTATAAGTACTTTGTGAAAGAGCATTTATTATCATCTAGAAAATAGTGCTCTCCCCGACGTTTTTTGAAAGTTCAAGTGTTCTCTTGGTGCAGTGGATGACCTCCTCTTGTACATATGAATGATTATTTTCCTCATTGAGGTAGATGTCTGTTTTATTGTTATATATGTCTGGAATATCTCTTGGGTCAGTTTGGGTCCCCTGTCCTGGCTGTGTCTCCTCCCACCCTCCCAGGCACTCCGGGCTTACTTGGAGTAGGGCAAGCAGCAAAGGCCTTGGCTCTGTGCAAGCCCTGCTCAGCAATAACAAAAACATCTCTATTATCACCCCGTGTTCAGCACAAATCCAAAACACAGCCCCATAACAGCCACTGTGAAGAAAATTACCCCAGCCAAAACCAGCACAGTTCTGAATCATGAATTCTGACTTGGAAGACTGAAAATGGTAGGCTGTTTTCTGGTTATTTTGTTTTGATGCAGCCAAACTAACTCTAAAATTGAAACAATTGGACAAAGCTGAAACACCTGTCTGTAGGGGATTAAAATATCAAATGTATTATAGGTTATAACATGAAATATTTTGGTTTTACTTAGATTCTAAAGCACTTACATGTAGTGTTTCAGTCCAGTTGACCCACATTCTGTCTTTGGTGGTGTTCGCATTCACAGGACATTGTTCTTAGGAGATGATGCTTCAGACAGGAGATGCCTTTACTCCTCTGGGTGTGTGGGTATAACTCATGTTTTGCTGTTGTTCACCCTGAGCCTCTGAGCAGGTGGAGGGATCTCCCCCAGCTCTGTTTGGTCCCTCTCCTGCCCAGCTGAAGTGGATCCATCCCTGCCACAGCTGTCCTGCAGAGCCTGGTTGAATATTAAGTGCTTTTAGACACCTTCTGTGAGCTCCAGGCTTCTCTAAAGGCTTAATGCTTGTAGCTACTGTAGGAGGGAATGCCTGGTTTTAATTCAATGTGGTATAAATGATATAAAGGCCATTAAAGGAGGACGCTCTGCAGCCTCTGGATGTCTTGTGTTCATTCTCAGTGTTTCAGAGAACCCAAGGAAATTTCCACCCAGCCTTGAGAATTTGTGGCAGTCAGACACAATGGGACAGAATTCCGACATAAACCCCTTTCACTGCAAATTTTAAGGCCAAGTTTGAATCACACCATTATAATTTGCTGTGTACATATGTAGCTTATGATTTAGTTTTTTAAGATACCACATCACAGCTGAGTAATTCTGTTTTGTTTCGTTTATCCTCAGTCTATGCAATTTGTAAATGTATATTTGCATGAATAATTACCTCTGAATAAGCTAAACCAAGCAGGCTGGCAAATACAGATTACTGTTTTTTCTTAGGAAAGTATGAGCAACGTGACTTTATGCTTTAGGGACTAATGCTACTAAATGGCCTTGTGCTTAACTCTTAAAAAAGGGGTGATATAAATAATATTAAACACAATAAAGAATAGTTAGGATTTAATTTTGTCACTAGTGAAGTGATAAGCATCACTGCGTAATGGAAGTTTGAAATAATATGTCTGATAGTATTTTAGGCATCTAATGTCCTCGTGTCCTTCAATTTTTTGTAACAAAAGGCGCTGTTCTTAGAGATTCTAAGATAAGTAAATATCAGTTTAATGTGTCTGAAAACAACGATGTTTTATGTCAAAAACTTGAAAAGCTAGATTTGCGTTTCTACATAAAATATAGTACGAAAGTTAGAAAGAAAATACAGTTAGAAAAGATGAAAGAAATCTACCCTAATACATTGTTTGGATATCTTGCTGGATATCATGAGTCAAGTGATATTTAAGTACTAGTTTTACCTTTTGGGATACACAGAGAATGTGATTGGGAACAGAGGTGGGGAGTATGAAAATTAAAATAAGGAAAAATAAAGCTGGGGGGGGGGAAAGGGAACTGAGCTGTGTCAGCTCAGATTTATTTGGGGCTCTGTAACCATAAAACACAGAAGAGCTTCTCTTCTGTAGGCTGTAAAAAGGCTTCGATCTTGATCCAGTCTCCCTCGGAGTTGGTAGGAAAAAACCCAGCAATAAACTGTAAGAAGCAGGGAAACAAACAAGTTTAACCTCAGTGTCTTTCCAAAAATGGTCCTGGAACAGCAAAAGCAGCCTGTGAGAGCAGCTTCAGGAGAGCCCTGCTTGCATGGGGCTGTGTGAGCTGGACAGGTGGGACAAGGGGGAAGAGTGGACGTAAAATGTGTCTGGGACTGAACTCGGTCTGCAAGGCCAAACTCCATCAAACTGAGGTTAAGGGACATCTTCTTTCTCCTGTTTTAGTATAAATTACAGTTTTAGCTGCCACTGTAATGCAGTGTGCAATTTTATGTGATAAAACCTAGACACAAAGAACCCTTTCTGACTGTAAGCTGGCACTGTGAGTCACATTGTATTGAAATACTCCAGAATTCTATTGTTGGAGCGGGAATATTGAAGCAAAGACATGAAAGCCTCCATAGGTTTTCTTCATCCATGGAGAAAAGATGTCACAAATCTGTTTGAGAAGCAGGGCTTGTAGGTAAAGTACATAGCAATAGTGAAGTTCTCTGATTTAAATCTTGCCAGACATCGCTGGTCAGAAGCATCTCTTAGTCTTGTAACAGAGAAAAATCAGCTTCAGTCAATCCAGATATGAAATTATTTACTTTTTTAGGCTCAGACAGGGTCTCTGTCACTCTTTTCTCCTGGAACCAAGTGAAGGACAAAGGTTGAAAGGCAGCTTTGGATATTAACATTTCTGTGGACATACAGTGAGTATATAAAAGATAGTTATGGCTGGATATTTTGTCTCTGGTGTGCTCAGTAGGGCCCTGGGGGAGCCTTGGGTGGTGGCAATCACAGGGAGACAGCTGTGGCTCCCTGATTATTGAAGGATACTTTTGGCTGGAATGGGAACAGCTCTGGTCAGAAAGCATAGCAGAGTTTACACCAACAAAAGATTTGGCACAGCTCCCTTATCTCCCCTCTTCTTTCTTCCTTTTCTCTAATTTTAAATATCAGCTAGTTTTATATTTGCAGCTTTCTTCACGTTTGTTGATGTCCAGCTTTGATCTACAACCAGCTTGAGTTTACTTTTATGCTCTGCTGAATGCTGCCTTCAGCCTCAATTTCAGAGCTGTGCAAATAAATTATAGCGATGTGTTTAATTAAAGTTTGCCTCATGTCCTGATTGCAGACTGTTGCCTTCTCAGATACAATTTGCAAATATATTTTGGAGTTTTATTTTAGGCAGGATGACTAGTTGAAGGTTATTTAATTGTGATTGATTGTGCATGGAATGTTTCTGCTGCCTTTATTTTGTGAACAACCGGAAAACAGTCGCTGAACGTTGAAGGACAAATGAAGGGCATTGGCCTTGATGAAAGGAGGGGATGTGAGTCTGAACAGTGACAGAACTGAGGGTCAAGGCTTCTAGAATTACATGTGTGCTTTTTGGAGAAATTGGCTTAATTCTCACGAATAAACACTATTTATTAATATTAAATATTTAGTTTTCTTCACTACTTAGAGTTTCTTTAGGGAATCTATTTCTGAAACCTTTTGGTGGGTAGGCAGGAGCTGTGAATATGGGAATAGGAGGAACATGAGCTTGACTCTGTCATTTTCATACCTGCAGCTTCCACAGGCCTGACCTCCCCTACAGTTTGTGCAGAATCCATTTATTAATATGGGTCAGCAGCTTGGTATTTGATAAAATATAGTCATCATTTGAGGTTACTGAACTGTGGCACTGACAACAGGTAACAGGAAGAGGAGAAGGCTTTTCACCACAGCCATTCCATTCTGTGTGCTGCTTTGGGTTTGTTTTCTGCCAAGCTTTTAAGAGCTCAGTTTAAGAGCTGCTTCCTTACCTGCGCTGACTCCATCCTCATTTTGGTGGTTGTGAGAAACATCCCTTCCTGGGTGTACCACCTTGGAGTTTTGTGTTGGGTTTTTTTGTTTGTTTGGTTGTTTTTTTTTTTCCCTGTGGTTTCTTCTCTCAGTCTTTTCACTGCCTTTTGTGCCCCTGGTGAATCAGCCACAATGTTCCTCTCAGCCAGGGTGTTGGATACAGATGTATAACACTGTTATTAAAACCTTCTCCTCAGTCAAGTGGGCTGATGAGAATGTGGAAAGACAAATGTATTTCTGTTATTATTTTCAACCTATTTGTCTTACTTTTTTTTAATTGCCTCAGAATTTGCAAGAAAGCAAGGTTTAAAAATAGTATCCGGCATCTTCAAGACCCCAGCTGCCACCTGCTTCATATAGTTATTCATATTTTTCCTTTGCAAGACCTATTTTCCTCTCTGTCATCCATGACTGGATGAAGTATGGTCTTTTGTTCTGTTTCATTTTGGAGATAAGTAGAAGAAATTAGGATAAAAATCTGCGACTGTCTTGATTGTGGCGTTTTTCGTGTTTGTCTTTTCTGTTTTGGGGTGATTCTATTAGAATTTTTAAGATAGAATGTTTACAACTCAGTGAGCATCATCTAGGGACTTAGAAACTAATAAGTCATCTAACATAAAATAATTACTTTTCCTAAAAATGTTTGTTTTATTACCTACCCCTACTTCATTTCATGCATGGGGGAATACTACTGAACTCCACAGTGCACATCACAATTTGTTCCTAAATAGTCATATCTTTCAAACAGCATAGCTTGAAACGATTCGAGGAGTGAGTACCTAATTCAGATGGATAAAACAACTCATTCTTTAGCAGTTTCCCAGTTTTAGGGTAAGAGGATTTACTGTGGCATAGCTAAACCGAGAAGACGAGTGCTCTTTTTCAGAACCTGATAAAAGGATGAGTTCTCTTTTGTTTTTGAACAGAATTATCCTGCCACAGGAAAGCAGTTTATCAAATATGGGTAGTTGGGGGGTGGAGTATTTCGCTTTTCGAAAAGCTGGTATGTGTAAAATGGGGATTATGTCATGTTGTAAGCATTTCTAAAAAAAGGAAATAATAGGAAATGTAATCTTTATTCATTTCTGGAGGTATTAAGAATGTTGTGACTAAAACAGGCCTTCATGCATCATAAATGGTCTGTCAGCTTCTGAGTGGATTATTAAGAAGGTAGAAGTCTGGATTCAGTAGGATTCGACACCTTTATTTGGAAGTTGTATTTTTTCGGTTATTTTATTTTATATTAGAAGCAAGGGTCTCAATTAGTTGAGCCTCAGTCCATTAAATAAAACCAAAACTGACTACTCTGAGCTAATATTGCTGTAATGTATTGGATGAGGTTTCATTAATACTGCAAACTGTTTTGCTTTTTATTACAAATTTTACTTAAGTGTTCAGGTGCAGAATAAAGGAAGGGGTAATTATAATTTTTATAACTGTTTTCATAATTTAATGTCTACCTATTACTTTCAGGACTGTATTGCCAGAATGTTATGACTTTGTTCTAAACTCTTGCAGTGAGGTATTGACTTCATTTGGCCAGAGATGAGACATGTGTAGTTTTACTCAAGAGATGATTTAATTCAATTTTTGTTTGTCATTTTAGCTGAAGTTAGAGCTGAGATAAGCTGTGCAGGCCTCTGGGTGCTAGGCTAAACGTGGTGTTTACAGAATGTGATAACCTTTGAGCTTTGACACATCCCAATTCCATGTGGAAGCTGTGTGATGAGAGCATGGGAAACTCTGTTATATTATACCCAGCTGCTTCATCATGCAACGAGTTCTTACACGAGCTCTCAATATGTGAATGTATTTAATAGCTTTGGCATTGGGGCTTACTTCTAAAATTTGAAGAAAAGCACATGGTTTGCAGAGTGTTTGGGGCAGCAGGGAGTCAACTTCTGGTTTCCACATAATTAAAAAATGAGCCATGCTTTTGCAGGGCCTCCTGTTCTGCCTCTCTCTTGTTGAGCTCGTGTTGCCTGGGAAAGACCGGTGGGCTGCTCTTGAAGATGCAGTTTGCATCCATAAATTAACTAAGAACATCCAAGGGCAGTTGCTAAACGCATTAATAATTGTGCAAACATGTAGTTTTGTTGTTTACAGAGCAGTGGAAAGCACCCTGGAGAAGCAGCGAGCAAAAGGGATGTGCAGAGAGGCAGCACATGAATGTAGATGGGGCAGGGAGCTCATTCCCACACAGGCATCCTGGAGAAGCAAATGGCCTGATACTTCATTATCTTACATATTTGGGTATTGATTTTGCCTCAGGAAAAGTCAGTGTGCTTTCTCTCATACAAATGATGAAAGCTCTGGATTTTTTTCTTTGGGAGGATAGGTGGGGAAGGCATTGGGTCCCAAGGAATTAGAGACATCCCTAGAAATGAACCTAGGTATAACCTCCCATAACCTCTCAAGCCATAAGACTTCTGAGGCACTAATGATTATTGTATCTAATGGCATGGGTGTAGGTACAAATCAAAATAAAGATGACACCTACGGAAGGAGGTAAAAATTTTATGAACTTAAGGAAGTATCTGAGGTTAATTCTTTAAAACTGGAGGCATGAGATTAGGTAAAACATCAAATGCACATGACTAGTATGAAATCTCCACTTGATTTTATCCTACTTTTCAAATACTGTGGTCAGACAGGAAAAAAAATATATTGACTAAATAGTTTTCCAGTTCTTTAGATATCAAAAGCCCCATATATTTCTGAAGAAACAGTATGAAATATGAGCTTTCCTGTTCTACATTTCATTATTTGGTGTTAAATCTGATGTTTGCCTATTCAAATGTGTCTCATAACTTTGGCTGGCCTTTCCAAATACTTGGTTTGTACAGCACTGATGACGTGTTACAGACTTGGAAACTTATCTGAAGAATTTAGAAGAATTTAATAAGACAGGAATCTTGGCAAAGTTTTTGTATGGTTTCAACTTGAATGTTGAGGTGCAAACTCACACAGATACAGTTTTTTAAGGGTAAATACTTTCCTAAAATACCCATGTTCAGGAATCTACTAAAATTTCACACATCCTACACATCCAGAACAACTGTTGCTAGAATTTGAACAGTTTGTGTAGGGATACCCAAAATCAGAACTGTTGCCTTTGGCAATGAATCCATACTTCAATTACAAAACCGCACTGAAAGAGAAAACTTTTCCATCTTGCCTCTTATTTTGATTTTTAAACACTGATGTAATATTCTTGTGTCTTCTTGTACTTATCTTTTTATGTGAGCACTGTGTAGGGATTTAGAAGTTCCAGAATGTCCTCGATGTCCTAAGAACTTCATAACATTCTAAAATAGTAATGTACAAGACTGATTATCCTCTTACTTTGTTTTCACCAGAATTTATTGCTATCAATGTGTGAGAAAAATGCCCTTGGTCATTCTTAAATTATATATTTATAAAAAAATCCTTGAAAACCCATCTTGAAATATTTTCCCATCACTGCCAGTGCTTGACATTTAATAATAACTTAGAACTTGTACTATATTTTCTTGCAGAGTCCTAACTGAAGAGCTGAAGATCTTCCTCTCTAAAAACTTTTAGTTTGAAGTAACTCCAAATAATTTGAAAAACATGTATTAATATTAAAGTGTACACATCAGAGCATAGTCTGTTACCACTGTAGTTATATGGGTATTGTGCTTGGATAACTGATGGGTTAAAAGAAAACATTTCAATAGTTAGGTAAGGTTGCTCAGGAGTCATGTGAGACCACAAAATAGAACTGTGTATTTTCAGAACTGACCAGTATAATCACTCATTTCCTGAAACACTTTACAAGACTCTGATTACTTTTAAGAAATTAAACAGAAGTGAATTAGTATCCCTTACACAATTTAAAATAAATTTTTAATGAGGGGAAATTTTCATCAGAATCAGTATCACTTGCATCCACGGGGTGGGGGGAGAAGCGAGTTTATCACAGCTGATGAATTGTGAATTAAAACTGCAAAAAAATTGTCTGTCGGATTAAATTTTCAAGGCCTTTGCTTTAACAGATACTGTTGATTAGAAGTTGGGGTAAGGCAATTGCAGGACTCTACTCAGGTGCTTGTGCTTGTGCAAACAACTTTGTTTCCATGCAAGAAGCATCCTCAGTGGTGGGTGTTTGTAGGTGTAGCCTGAACTTTGTCTCCTCTTTGCAGGCAGAGCTTGTTGATGTCCAGTATGGGACCATGGAAGACCTGATCCGGATCCAAGCCATCACAAACGTGACCAAAAAAATTGCACTTCTGAAGCTCGGACGATCACCTTTGCTTTATAAGGTCAGTTACATATCAGCTGAATTATTCATTTGGGGTTTCTTTTTTTCGATTTCAGAATACCAAAACAAAGAGCTTCCCGTTTTTCCCCAATAAGTCAGGGCTTACTGGCATTCACCTTCTTCCTCAATATTCACCACTTCACTCTGCAGTGCCTTTTATGTGTTACAGATGTTTATTTTGCTGCGTATCTTGCAGTGCCCCAGTACTCTGCCGTGTTTTCTCTGGGTGTATTAGAAGCCTTTTGACAAACAAAGAAATCACTGAAAGAAGTAATAAAGCAGAAGGGATTGTGTCAGGGGAGGGTGTTCGTGGTTTCATGTGTATCCATCCTCTCCCACTCCAGCTCTGTCAGAGAGCACAGAGCAGGAGCTCACTATTCCACTTCTGCATTAAACATAATAGACTCAACATATAAACCGCATTTAAACTCTAAATGTCCAGTAACTGCCTTCTGTTGCCAATACCTTATAAACAAAAACACTGGTTTGACTTTCAAAAAATACAGAAAGTATAGTTGCTCAGTAAATGCTTAAACAATTCATTCCCAATGCACAAAAGCAATTATAAAAGAGCAGTAGCTCCAGATCTTACAATTAAGTGAACCGGGACCTGCTCTGTTGGCCATAGAAAGCCCAGCTGGGACTTCAACACAGATTCAGAAAACAACCACTCAATGTTTTTTCTTCTATGGGAGTAAGATTTGTCTCAATAAAAATGCCATTTTCAACTGAGTAGGTTTAGCTGTTTATGTAAATTATTTAGATGCAATTTCATTACACCCGTGAAAGGTCAGTTGTCATTGCTGGGACTCGGTTGTTGCCCATCGTTTCCAGCAATAGATCTGATCCTGCATTTCACTGCTGACAAAGCCAATGAAACGGCAATCAGGGCTCATAAAGTAGGGGTTTGATAAAGATGTAAAGTTTGCTGTAACAGCACTGTCTGTGAGATGGACTTTTTACCAATTTGTGTTCCTGTGAGCACTCACTGTGTCTGAATTACTGAGCCAAGCAGCCTGGAGGAGTAGGGAAAAGCAAGAGGTGCTGAGGACAAGGCGCATCTCAGGGGCTTTTTGTGTGGGTTGCTTGTAGCTTGGTCCCAAATATGTGCTATTTAATGGCTGAGGTGCCTTAGCTGCATTTCTGGTGCCTTAAAATAATCAATTTTGCACATTATACAGCACAAACCAAAGTGTGGCATAATCAGGAGACTGACTCCGAATGCGTGCTCAGGGTCTGAGCTAAAATTACAACCACTCAAACCTCCTTTCCATGTTCTCCTCACACAGGTAGAAAGTTTGCCCTTTTTTTGAGGCTGTAAACTACTCTTTTTTAGAATATAATTTGTGTCTTTTTGGCAGTGAAATAATTGTAAGCTTTACTTTGCTCACAAGTATCAGAAAAGATGTAGAAAGATTATCAGAGGTAGATTCTCCTTTCCTAAGGAATATATTGTGTGAAATACTACTGTAAACTGCAAGTCCTGCTGGTTTAAACGGGCCCAGTATCTCTCCACTGAATCCACTCCTTGTATCTTTTTCTCCCCTAATGTTTATGTGCTCACTGAGTCTCACATTTCTGTTTCAGCAGATACTGCCCTCTCCCTATATTTTCCTTATCTCTGCCTTCCATGTGCTTGGTTTTACATCGCATTAAAACAGAGCACTAGTTCATAAGAGAGCTGTGGCTGCATATACATATAAATTAGTGGGTTTCTTTCCAATTTTTGTATTTAACTTGTATTTTTCATGTGTTAGTTTCCTTTAATTTTTCATTATTATTACTTTATATTATACAAGTATCTCACTCTGGATTTGAGTCATGTTGTTATAGACCCTGCACTGAGGTTTCATCTTCATAACAGTTTCTAATTATGTCTCTATTTTTCAGTTGTATCTCCTTTGCACAGTTATGCTTTTTGTTTTTCTCTCTCTCTTTACTGCTGTTTTTCATGTGTTTTTTTTTTTTTTCTATTTCCCCACGTTGTGTATTTAATTTGCCTTTTTTTTTTAAATTTTGACTGTTTTTTCTCTCCACGCTGAATCCATTGGAAAAAACCTGAAAGAAATGATAAACTACTGCTGCTGGAAGAAAAATCACCATGAAAACTGAACAACATATCTTTTGTTTTTACATCACGTTAAGAGAAAGGGTGTGCTGGTAGAAAAGACCTTCATGTTCAAGGGGATAATTTAAATAAACTAGTCCAAGTGATGGAAATTTGAATATTTGGAAAAATAATTGCATAAATGACAGTATTTTTGCAGTATAGGTTTAGTTTATGGAGATTGGGTAAGGTACAAAATTGGGGGAGGATTAATGTTGAAAATAATTTGGAACTTCTACTTTCAGTCTTTCAGACTGGGCCCATCTCTCATATCTTTGGACACACTGAGAACAACAGAGTTCAGAGCTTGGAGTAATTTGAAATTGGAATGTACAGGGAATTTGGAGTATGGAGAAAAGCCTGAAGTTAATGTGCTGTTAAAATATGCAGTTTAGTATTAAACATGAGTAATTCTGATTAAATTTCGTAAGGTTCATAAATTTAAGCTGCTTTGTGAGAGCAAGATTTGCAGAAATCTGACCTGGAGTTATTTTTGTAATTGGATATGATTTTCAGATTTCCCTGGGAGTGCTGTATTTCTGTTCCACTGGATCAGAACGTGGTTTCTGGCCAGGGTGAGAGGGGCAGCAGCCGTGGCAGTGGGCACATGTCCAGAGCCACGGAGACACATCTGGATACCTTAAGCTGAACCTTTTCAAACAGAGAATGTGCTACTTCAGCCACATCATAAGTTACAGCTATAAAGAGAAAGAACGTGGAGCCTACCTTTATAGCAGGGTATCAACGAGAGCATTGACTCTGTGGGGGAAAAAAAAAACAAAACGAAATAACAAACCGAGTGGTTTGAATTGCTGTGATCAAAAAATGCTATGTATTTTTTATATACATACATATATATATATCAGAGTGGAGCAGGGTTTTGAGAAGGAGTTCTTACCGTTGTTAAAGCACTAAGATCAGTTGATGAGCAAGACTCTGTTGTAAGATTAATATACAAAGTGGGGGAAAAGGAGTGGGAGAAATGCTTCAAGGTGGGATTAACGCTATTTCAAAGGCAGAATCCTTTCCAAATGCAACTGGAAGGTTCAGGAATTTGCTATGCCCAGCATTTGGAGTGGCAATTTCCTATAGCAAGATAGACTGAGGCAGTGGACTGAGCAGTGGTGCACCCAGAGAGCACTCATGTGACAGGGAACTTGGCATAACCAAGTCATTTTGATCTCGTTAGCCAGAATAATTCACAGTGCTGAAAAACTGACGGAAGGAAAAAATTCAAACTGTTACAACAACTCCTGAAGAGATCTTGTGACCAGTCTGAGATGCTTGTAAGATCTGCATTGTTGCTGAATAAAGAGGGGGCTGGATTAAGAAGAAAAATTTTCTGAAGCAGGGAGCTGAAACGAGACAAAATGTAGACGAGAAGTGAGGCACAACTTCTGGAGGGAATTGCCATAAAAAGAGCACTTATTTTCTCACACCTTGAGATTGAAAGTGACTGTCTCCTGGTGTTCTGGCTATAAGGAAAATTTGTGTTTTGGTGGAACTTGGGTTATTGGGGTCGCTGGTGGGGTTGAGTAGCCAGTCACAGGAGGTCAGAGCAGACTCCTGATATCCTTGAACCAGGGGGATCTATAAAAGTGCCTGGGGAAAGATGGTGAAGTCTATGACCAGTGATTAAGCAAATCACTCATGTGGTGTAGAACACCTCCTCGAGAAAGAGCACCTTGAGCTGCCCACTGTGTTTGTAGACAACATACTCTAAGAGTATAAAACGTGTGGTGGCAGAAAGATTGGCAAAAGCACCTCGACAGCACCCAGCTCCCGTGCCCTAGAGCACATCTGAGTGTGTGCCGCTGCTCTGAGCACGTTAAAGAAGCCAGAGGAGGCTTTTTCAGGGAGAGCTGCGCAGTGGTTTCCATATCCAGCCTCTGGAAATGCCATTAACAGAATCATTTTTTGAAAAATGTTGTGTGTCTTGATCATGATTTAATCTTTAGGGGCTGCAATTCGTGAAAAAGCCATAATTTTTGTCCTAAATTAACTTTTAATAGAGTAACAAAAGCCCTGAAGGCCAAACCACTTCATCTTTAAAATGTTCACATATTAACATTTTTTCCACATCCATTAAATGAAGATGTTGTTCTACTGTGTAAATATCTATATTTATTTTAATAATTTACTGCCTTCATAAATATTCATAAAATTTCTTTTTAACTGTCATAAAGTTTAGGAATGTGGAGGCTTGGATGTTTATGCAGAAGTTATTGGCAGGCCCTTATAGGTAAGGATTTGCTAAATGGAAAATATTAAAGATTCCCAGAATAAAAGCAATTTGCAAAGAGACTTCAGTTTAATAACTGTGTTAGTTTTAAATAAGTTTACTTTGGAAAAAGTAATTTCACTTTTCTACAATGTCTACATTGTTTATTTCCTACCCTCTGGTACTTTTTATGGCTAGCACATACAATTGTGAAGATTATAGTTTACATCATAAATCTCTGTTTAACAAGGACTCTCCCTTTCCTTCCATCCCTTCCTCCCTCCCTCGAGATACACAAATATATGTATGTATGTTTATATACATATATGCAGTGTGTGCATATAAATATACAAATAATAGCCATTTTAAAAAAAAACCAAACATTTTTAAGGGGATATAAACACTTTATATGCATTTCATTATTGAGGACACTGGGGTTTTGGTTGGAGGGTTTTTTTGTGGCCTTTTCTTGGACAGTGGAATTTTTTTCCAAGGCTCCTAAAGTCTTTATATACACACATTTCCCATATGAGTGCTGTGGGACCTTTAATGATATTATATCCTTCCTAAAGCCCTTCTCAAAAAGTCAAGCCACAGATATGGGCAGTATAAATAAAAATTATAGAAGCATGTAAAACCATACCTAGGGATCTGGATCTGAAGGGATTATCTAGCAACATCCACTGGAATAGCATCCTGTTTTTCAGGTTTTCTCTAATTTACCATCCTCTTAAAATATCATCTCGATTCCCAAAATCCTGAGAGTTTCTCTTGATGATCGAAGCCGAATTCAGGTTGATTCATTCAAATTGTTGGTGCAGAGTTTGCTAATTAACCATTTTGTATTTTTACAGAGTATGCAATGCTTTCTTGTTCCTTTTGAACAGAAGGAACAAACCATAACAGTTAAGTGGAGGAGCCTGGAGGCACCCTGCCTCCGTGTCATAAATTTGATCTGGGTTGGGTCCACTAAGAAATGCAGCCCACTGAGGAGATGTACCAGAGTTAAAAAAAACAAGTCTCTCTGCACAGATTTATCACCTAATGCTTTGTCCTGAAGTAATATTTTAATTCTTTATTCATAAACTTAGTTTAGAACATAGCTGGGGAAAAAAAAATTGAAAGTACCACTTGCGATACATTTTCGCCTCAGTTTCGTACCGTGGGAAAGAAAATCAAGAAGTCCTACTGACTTCAGAAATCTATAGCTGATGACTAAAAAAGCAGTCAAACAGAAAGTCACAAAGAGTGGTTTTGTATTCCTCACTGGAACCAGGTCACACTGAGCTCCAGTGTTCAGTTGCTAGAAGGCTCTTAGTATCCAGAGTAATTTTTAGCTGAGCATGTCAATTTTCATCCAACTTCATCCAGCGTTTGAAAGATGATGCACTGTGACCTGTGCCACCTAGAAGTGAAACAGTGCCCGTGCGGTTATAAATCCAATCTGTACCTGTCCACATGAGCATGAAATAGTTGACAAAAATTTGTTCTCTTATCCCCTTAGTGAAGTGCACTGCAGTAAATTAAAGAGGGAATTCTCACTCCACTTTCTACAGTAGAAATGGGAAAAAGTAATTTGCTCTTGTAAGCAGTAAGAAGAATATGTAAGGGGTGGGGTAGGAGAAAAGCAATTGATGTCTGGAAGGAAGCATAATTATAGCACAACTTGTCAATATTCTCTAGTAATTAACATCTTAGTTGCATCAGTAAAAGAACTTCTGGTTATTACTCATTTCCTTTTTGCTTACAAACCCCTGGATTTGTTTGCATGGAAGGAGAGATGTGCTATTAGCAGAGTAAACGAGGGGAAATGTAAGTTAATGACCAGCAGTAGATATTGATTATTCTGCGTTTCTGATGCCACACAATTTTCCCTGAATGTTTTGAGAAGGCACTGCTGATTTGCAGATTTACTTGTGTTCCCAGCTGTAGTTCCTATTCTCCCTTTCTCTTCTGTGTTGATACAGAAATTTCTGAAGTCCTGCTGGTGGATCAGACACTGAATTCTTACCCCTTTGACTGGGTGCATAGTCCTGTTCTCTTCAGTAACCCTAAACACTCCTATTTGTCTTGGGAAAGTGATGCTAAATATTCATATACTCAATTGGCTGTTTAGTTGCACATTCACAACATGTATTGAATGTATCCTTTGAAAAATTAGTCCAGCTCCCATAATGAATTGCTATTTCCTGCGGGGAAAGGCTGGCCAGTGTTACTGTAGGTCTCTTCCTTGTAGTGCAATAAAATTGAGTGAGGCACTAAGTGGCTTCCATTCAAACATGGGCAATGGCTGATTCATAAAAAATTCATTGTGGGGTCTTCCTAAAGCTCTTGTCTGATTTTAGAGGTGTGAAACTCAAGAATAGTTTTGTATTTTATCAAGCCCTTAAAAAGTGAGTAGTAAATGCAATCTTCCAATTTACCATGGGAGTGCTATGCTCTGGTAAATGGTGCAAAGTCAAGTGAAAAGACTTTGCTGTGAGGCAGTTGTTCTGAAGCAGAGCTGAGCAAAGATATCCATTGCCTCAATTTGTGCCCTTAATCTACACATGAGCCACACTTGTGTGCAAGGCAGTGGGAAACAGCATTTTGTCTTTTCTTCCTAAAATCTAAACCTTTTTCATTTGCTCTTCCTGCAGATGCACTGGTCATGCTTCCACTAGTGGTCTTGGCCCTTTTTTTGTGGCTTATGTAGGGGCTGATAAGCATTTTTCTCCTACCCAAGCTTCTAACTGAGCTGGTCTTTTGCATTAGTTGAGCTTGGATTTCACAAAAGAGCCTTTGACAGACAAACTATCTGGGCCTTTTCCCAGCTCATGAGTTTCCAGCACATTTCAACAACAGCTGAGAAAGGAGGAAAAGAAAATGGAAGATCCAGGAGTTTTGAGTAGGGATGAGGGGTAAATTTATAAAATCTCATCCTGCCAGAACAGATCTACCTGACTTTTGGTTCTTTCAAAGTGTCAGCCCTGAGTGAAGCAATGCCAGAAATCTTCAGAACTGCCCACTCCAGCAGCTCTGCAGAGGAGAGGCACAAACCAGCACTGTACATCCTGCTTATATTTGATATTTTTTTAGAATAGGCTTCAGAGGAAAAGGTCATCTTTCTGCAGGCAACAAGTGTTGTATAAGTACTGCCCTCATTCTGTAGTGGGTTTGACTTGTATGGCATGTTCTATAGTAGTTACTGGTTTATTATTTTATAAGGAGAAGTTATAATTCTTCTCTGACATTTTATGCTCTTTATAGTATTTTCTCCTCATTTCAGAACACTTCATAACAATCAGTTTATTTATATATCTGTGAACTGAGAAAGTGGGTTGAAAGGTATCAAAAGTCGCTATCTTGAATCAAGTATTTATGTAAAACATGATTTAGGAGGTTGTAGAACTAAATAGTTCTATTCCTAGAGTCAATGTTTTATTTGATAAACCAGGATGTCATAGATTACCCAACCAAAGAATGATTTTCATGCTTTGTGGCTCTTTGGGAAATACAGCCACATCCAGACCTTGGTTTGATTTTGTGTTGGTTCTACATGGCTTTAGAGACAGCTGTGAGAACTGGTTCGCAAAATCAGCACTTGTGATTTATGCATGAAAATCTGAATTCTGCCCTTTCAAATACACGTGTAACTTGCCATGTGATCAGAGCTCTGACTGGAAACATGGACTTGCTGGATGCTGAGATCCAACCTTCATTTGCATCCACAGAACCAGGGTTTATATTTTACATTCTACGATGCCCAGCCTATGGGAAGTTTTTATTATTTTCCCTAGGATTATTTGAATTGCTCTTTTCAGATTGTCTGTATCTGGATTTTGTGGAGCCCAGATGGTTAAGATATGTAACTGCTTGTCTTCCCTGGAAAGGGAAGAGGTGGCTTTTAGCATTATATTCTTTAATTTTCTCTTTGCCTGCGTAATGCCACAGAACACCAAAGTCAAACTTTCACTCTTGGCCATTTGGGCCTCTTGATGCCTGCGCATGAATTGGAAAAGAAAAACACCAAGTCCATCATTACAAATATAATTGGCACCCTCTTTGCAAGTACAGCAATAACCACTTGGAATATTTTGTTTCGATTGCCAAAACATTAAACTAACCTTCTGTGCAGAATGCAATTCTTCCACAGTGAACATATTTTCACTTAACAGGAGAAGATTGTGCATTTCAATATGAGAATTCGGGCATTTTAATTTCCTCTTTAGGTCTCAGTGAATAATTCACAAACAACATGCACAACAAAGTCAGGCCTATGTTGTTTGCTCTTGATCGAGGTCTAACGAAATGGCAGCTTCCTTTTTATGTTATCCTGCTAGATTCTCAGGTTTTTAAGTGAGTTTGTTTTTTGTTATTTGGTTTCTGGGGTTTTTCTTTGTGTTTTTGTGGTTTTTTTAGTATTGAATTTCCTCTAAGTAATTTTCTGAGAGCAGTTCTCCGTATTTGGAGTTGTGATCATTCAAAGTGATTGATTATTTTGATTTTTTTTTTTAAAGCATTGATTGGGATGCTTTTTGATATATATAGTCAATCAAGGTTGTTGCAAATAGGGAGGTTGCTGAAGTTCCTTTCAGTCATTGGCAGAGAAGACAAAAGTCACATGATCGCAGTCACTGGAACCTAAAGTTAAAAAAGTTGGGGGCTACTTTCCTTGATTGATTTAAAATGCTGTATAATAACTAGTGCAATTTTTCATTATTTGTTTCAAATTTCGCATCTCTTGTACTCTTCAGATTTCTCTAAAAATCAGGTTCTTCATCAGATAAAAAAAACCCTTAACTGAACAAAACCAAACTCTCACAGAGCTGCCAAGGAAATTGTGAATCATCAGAGAATGTGCGTGTGCTGAGATATGTCAGGGCAGCTCAGTTATGTGTAGATACAGGTAATATTTTAGATGGAGGGCAGCGTGTTTGCATTTTGTGAAGGCTGGAGGAGTGCCTGCACTGACAGTTTCACCTGTTGTTTATGTGTTCCCACTGTCAGTTCTTATGCAGACAGGAGAATTCTTACCACACAGCCTCACAGGTGGCCTTGAGGTGACCCAGAGAGACCTCCCGTTCAATAAGGTGGAAGCATATATTTCACTTCTGAGTCAATCTTGGTTTTCCCTGGAGTGGGAGTTGACTGTGTTGCTTCTTATATCAGCATTCAGTTATATGTGATGGTTTTATGTTATAAAATGTCCACTGGGGAGCTGACCTGACAACTCATTTCAGTCAGGCCTCCACTGTGATCTCGGAGGAAAAACGATAACATTTAATCCACTTAGCCACCTGGGCATGTCTCATTCCTGTTTACCGTATTAGAGAGTATAAGAAAAAAATACAAGCCCAAATCTGCTAGTTCAGGCCATTCTTGGATTACAGGCTGAAGAAATCTTTGTGACAGACTAGAAGTTAGTTAGTCTGGAGCATCTGTGTAGAAATTACTACCCCTTACAATGGTAATGTGCTGCAGTGTTCCTTAAACAGGAGATACAAGGAAGGCGTTTGGAATGCATTAGGAGAGCTGGGATCTGGCCTCTGCTTCCTGCCTAAGAACAGTCCCATTCAAAGCAGAATGTGTTTCTCTTTCTTGGTTTGAAATACCCACAGGGCCTGTAAGTATATTATTTGCACAGTGCTTCACACTCGATATCAATGGAGGCATCTTTAAAAGATGACTTTTGCCTCATTCAGCGAAGTGGGGTTGGAAGTGTGGTACGGTGTGATAATGTGATCCATCAGAAAATAACTAATTAGGAAAGGTTAAGAAATTAGTATTTTAAAAAATGTATGTGGAACTATCATACACAGAAATTTATTTTTCTGTGATATTTGTACATACAATAGAATCCGTTTGCAAATGCCTTTTGTTTTCATGTGTGCTTTTTTGCATGTACTTTTTTTCTGAAAAACTTGAACTCTTTGGAACTGTGAAATAAATCTTACAAAAAATGTAGTATTTTTAATGAATTCTGAACTTAATTGATAATTTATTTGTTTATATTGTTTGCAAGTATACCTGACCGTATGAACATTGATGTGAGTACTGTACAGATTCTGTGGAAGTTGCAAGGACAAAATCTGACATTGTCACTCATCGTGCTTTATTTTCTCTGAAGGTGAAGTCATTTCAAGGCATACAGAAAATTCAGAAAATAAGATTTGCTTCTGACCTGCCAACAGTGCAGAATTTTTCAATACTTGGTGTGATAGCAGTGGTGACAGGGGAAGGGTAGCTTAAATTGCCTATTTCTCCCTTTTTCTGTTCACTAGCAAACAGAATAAAACTACAAGTATGTTGTTTAATTTCAAGAAAACCTAATTTTTCATATCCAAAGTAGCTTGATTGTTAGTACAACAGATCTTAGTAACGAGATAAGCTTGATGCAGTGAGGTTTCCAGAAGAACATAAAAAACATCACCTTATGTTTAAGCACACTCACTTTATTTAATACGAAAAACATACTTAGCTTGTTGCACAGTACGCTTTGCAGAACAATTCCCCTTTAGCCAAAGAAGCCGTGGGTGGTGTTTGATCAGGCAAAACTCACGTGACAGTGAGGTCACGGCCATCACACGGCACCTTGATTGTTGAAATGCTGTCTCCATGAACTGTCAGGGTGAAGTGCACAGACAGTCTCTCGTCCAGACTGGTCAGCTGCTGAGTCTTCTATCAAGAAGTTCTTACTGACCAGAAAAATCTCTCCTCCTTTCTTTCACTGTGAGAGCATAATGTAAGAAATGCCCTCTGTCGGCCTGAAATCCTTCCTTGGCACAGCTCGTGCTTAAGGGAAGAGGATGGGTTGTAAAGCAAGTAGGAAATAATATTTTTTCCCCTGGTATCCCTTTCGTAAAAATGGCAGTCATAGGTGTCTTGACTCCCTGAAGTGGAGGATATGTCTGGAGCAATTTAATTATAATCATGAATATTCTGTGAAATGGGGTATTTCAGTTCTGAGTCTGTTTATCTCTGCAGTAGCTTTTGGTGATGAGGTCCTCTGCATAGATACTTAAACATTTCTTGGTACAGAATTTGACAGTTGGGATAGCACATATATAAAACTCTGCTGGTGCTTTACCGTTTATTATGAGGGGGAAGAAAAAAAAAAGGTACACAAAATATTCCAGCTTCAGTCCAAATCTGGACAGCCCAGAGTAACTGATGCAATTCTGAGGGTACCAGCTGCATGCTAAACATTGATCTTCACCCTTTAAGGATGTTAGAAAGATTGGCCTCACAATTAATAGAGAGTGTAATGAGTTCTTAACAAATCTGTGCTCCTTAAATAACAGCCACAAAAAATTAAAGCTTTTGTTCCTGAATTAAGCTGGTCGGTGTCTCATGGTCGCGGTGTTACACAGTGATTTGTTTCCTCTGAAGATGTTTGTAAATGGTAGGGAAAAAAGATGTCTGTGACATTACTGTAACCCTGTTCTCTAATTAAACTTGAAGAGGAAAAAAAAAACTGAACCCCACATAAAACAGTGCCCCTCCAAAAGAGTGTTTTCTAGAAAATTTCAGTTATTTTGTTCCAGAAAAGATCTTAGATGGTAAGCCTGGAACTTCATGTCAGTGAATGTGAGATGAAATTAAGATAAGTATTTCTAAGACAGACTTCAAAGTCCAAAGTTTTTTGCTGATAATCAAAGATTATCATATTGGGAGCAAAGAGTTGATTTGTGTCACAGAAGGGTTTTACTGTGAGAGCTGCCTCCTTAGCTCAGTATCTTCATGGAATGTCCTGTGAACAGATCATTTTCTTCAGCAATTTTGTCTGAAAGGACAGTTTAGTAGATGATGACAAAAACACAGAAAGGTAAATTTGATTTTAAAATCCCTGTCATCCCGCTCTAAGTATCTTAACTGTGTAGGCCCTTGTTGGAAAGATGAGTATTAAGTAGTTTCTCTGTTTGTTTCAGTTGTGTCTATTCCTACAATTAACTATCTTTATGTACTTTGTCAATTTTAGGATTAATCTTTAGCATTTGCTATCAAAAAGAATCATAACAATTTTGTGTATATTATTTTTCCATCTCCTGAGATAAATATGTTCATACACAGGAAATCACAGAATCATTTAGGTGGGGAAAGACCTTTAAGATCCTTGAGTCCAAATGTTCACCCAGCACTGCCAAACCCACCACTAAACCATGTCCCCAGGTGCCACATTTGCATGTCTTTTAAATCCCTCCAGGGATGGTGACTCCACCACTTCTCTGTGGCTTTTTCCAATGCTTGATAACCCTTCACATGAAGATTTTGTTCCTAATGTCTAGTTGAAACTTCCCTGGTGCAATTTGAGGCAGTTTCCTCTCTTCCTGTCCCTTGTTGCTTGAGAAAGGCAACCAACAAATAAAGGTCAGAAAGCCTGACTTTTAGTTTCTTACCAATTTAAGTTTATTTTAGGGTGTTACTTTGGTATAAAGCCAATTTTCTAAACAATGGATAGAGATGTGTTTTCCATTATTAAGTGATGCAAAAGTAAGCTCGCCCTATAACCCTGAGCTGGCTTCCTTTTCACCTTTTTAGTTAGAAGCAACAGTAAGTACAAGGATTGGTCATCACTGTCAGTCTGTTGACAAAGAGAAAATTTTAATGGCTGAGAACAGAAATTTCTGATCCTGGGTTTGTTTTTTTTTCCACTCTGTTTCATTTGCAAACCTGTTGCAAGAGAAAATGCTTGTTCTGAACTTGGAAATATTCCCTGATTTTCTATAGATTTCTCTCCTGGGCTAAATAACAGGGCCTGTGACTGTCGTCTTCATTCTGTCAGACCATTCATTCATTACATGGCCCTGCAGCATAACTTAGAGTTGAGATGCAGCTTTTATTTGGGTTTTTAGGTTTGGCATTTGTTTGGTTTCATGTTGGTTTTTGGTTTTTTTCCCCCCAGAGGGAAGTTGTGTATTCTTTAAAGACTTTTTCTGAAAGTTCTGTCTTAGGAGTTACAGTGGTGTAACAGATGTTGATTGATCATGAGTTTTATTGTATTTCTTTTTCATTCATCTTATAACTGCAGTATTCTGTTTGTCATTTAGAAAGTTTAGTGGAGTTCTAGGAGCTGTAAGTGGTGCTAAATCTTTTCAGTGAGCCCATTGGAGTGAACTGTGTTTCTTTTTTTAACATACAAGGTTTCAAAAGATATTTTCTTTTGGTCTTTCCTTCCCCAAGAAATTGTCAGAGAAAGACAAAAATATTGTGCTGTCAATGACCTAGTTGAGGAGAAGAGTGTCAGAGCAAGAGTGTTACTATCACATCTTTTTTAACCACCCTTGGTATGACCTTGTTTTGGGATTGGGGTCTTCCTTTCCTAATCACTGCATAAAAAAATCTTTGTGACAGAAATTTGGACCAATTTTTCCCATTTTGTATTTTTCACTCTATATTTTTTAAGACAGGGGAAGGACGTAATTTTGGAGCGATGTTTTGGAACTAATTGTAGGCTGGTGTTACTGAAGAAGAGCTGGGGGTTTTTGGTTTGGCCTTTTTTTTTCTTTTTTTTTTCCCTAACTGCTGGTGAATGAATGACTTTGTAGTGCTTTGTGACTGCCAAACTAATCCAGCTGCCTTCCCTGTTCTCATCAAGTGCTTCAACCTTGGACCTCCTTCATGTAGCCCTTTCTACTATTTCATTTTGGTGAAATGGGCTATTTAGTAGGTCACAGGAGGAGGCAGAGCTCTGTTTTACTGATGTGCTGAGTGGAAAGCAGTGAAAAAGAAAGGACCTAGGAAGACACAAAAGCTGCACATGTTGGCTTTTTCAGCTGTTGTATCTTTTGTGTGGATTGCCCGCAGTTCTGCTGTACCAGAGTTATACATTAAGTGGTGCTTCAGTTTATTACGTATTCCACTTTAAACCTTGATGTTCAGTATGAAAGATGCATTCATGATATATCCTGTGTAGCACAGTTCGTGAATAAGTTCTTGTGGAAAAAAATTCTGGTTTCTGAAATGTCAGTGAGGAAACAAAATCAAGACTAGCCTAATTTATAATTTTGGAATTTCTAGGGGAGCTTAGGAGCGGAAATCAGTACTGATAATTTATAAAGAACTTTTATTGCTAAGGTTTGTAATAACTTCTTTAATATTTATAGTTCTTGAAATGATTTTATGCACTGGGGCACATTCTTTACGATCATTTCTTTTATCACTCCTGTTTTGTGACTGTTTTTCTAATAAGGAAGATAAATAAATTCATTCTGAGTATTGATTTACTTAAAGGCATGCTAACCAAGTAGTTAAACACTGCTCTTTTCTGTAAATGAAGCTAAAATATTCATTAACCAATTAATAATATTCAGTTTTCCTAGTTGATATATAGATATGCCTGAGGCTTACGTATAGCACACTCTATATCGTTATATGTTCTACTTGGAAACATAAAATTAAATAAAATGTAGATTTAAAAATATGTAACAATGTTATACAGCCTCAAAAGAGACTGTTGTATTACTTTCAAGGCATTATTTTAAAAGCATGAAACCTGGATGCAATGTAATAGACCAGGAAAGAGTTGAGCAGGGAGTGTGTTTTGTACTTAACAAAAAAAAAAACCAAAACCAAAACAAAGACTAGAATCTTTCAATACTAATAATTGGATAATAATTGTGAGAATAATAAAATAAGTGAATAGGTATTGGTTTTGCACAGGTCACGTGAGACAACTATGTTTTAACAATCTAACAATTGTGCTAATAATAATTATTTGGGGCAGCAAATGTGCCTTAATTGAAAATCTCTGAGGGATTGCTGTGTGGGTTCTGAGAACATCTGCGGTGCCTGGGTGGATACCATACAACAGCTACACTCTGGGAGCTTGGAAAGTCATAATCCTACTTTTATCTTGGAGATAGAAGGATGGCTTGGGCTGTTTGCCTTTCAACACTGCTAGCTTCCAGTGTTGGTACTGGACGATATGTATTCCAGGTACCCCGAGGATATTTACATTTTAGCTTTAGAAAAGACCATAGAAAGAATGAAAGGTTGTGAGTTTACACTGCATATGAGGCACAGTGAGGGATGTTTATACAAGCAGGCATTTCCCTTGCTCTCTGCTGATGTACTCCCTTTGTCTTGCTGATTATTCAAGGGGGGTGGATTGAGATGAGCTTTAAGGTCCCTTCCAACCCAAACCATTCTGTCATACTGTGGCTGGGGTATCTCCTGGCTGGGAGCTCACTGCTGGAGTGAAGAGCGAGAAGGAAAAGACAGCAGAGAGTTGAAGTCCCCCTGAGGATGGGAGCAGGTGCCCTAAATGTTTGTGGTGAGCAGAGTGGCTGCTGGCACAGTGGAACTGCAGCCGCCTCACCAGGGGAATGCTGCTGTGATTTTTGTGCCCCGCACAAGGTGCAGAAGGGCGAGGGGAACCTGACACCATGGCTTTCCAGGTGAGAAGTGCCCTGTGCTGGGAGTGGTGTTTGGAAATTGGATCTGCTGATCATATTTAAATTCTCTAGTGGTGGGAAAACAAATAAATAAGAAAAAGAAAAAAAAAGAGGAAGGGGGCATTGGCAGATTGAACTCACGTCTATGACTCTGTTGGCAATTTGGTGGATTTTGGATTAAAAGTTGGTAGAATGCATGAAAGCCAACAAAGGGTCTAATCAGTTTACTCTTGATGATTTAGCAAGATTATAATTATATCTTTGTGTAATTGTTTTTTGTATGATGGATCTTCAGATTTATTCTCTCTGTAATAGGGTCTAAACATAGACTGGAATAACCATAAACATAATCAGAAACAACAGTTGCAGTGTGAACAGGGAAGTGCTGTTGGCTTGCTGGAGGTTGCTCATCTGGACATTCATACAGCCTGTTTCTTTTTAATGTTTACTGAATATTTAATGATACTTATTATGCACACAGTGTTCCTCTACATGCTTATTTAGAAGTGAGTAGTATTTCCTGAAGATGTAGGAATGCAATAGCAATATGAAAGGCTTTGTATTATATACTCATCAAATAATGAAGCATTTTTTTCTGGACTGTAAGCAATTCAATTATTTTGTTTCTGAAATAAATTAACTAAAGCTTATTGAGTCCAATCAGCCCTTGTTTCTAGGGAATTGTAGTTCAATTTCATTTTTAATTAGATTGAACATTGTGAATTTCTTAGCAGTGGTAAGCAAGATCTGGCAATAAAATATGCACTCAATTTGTATTAAAAGTTGCTAAAATCTAGTGCAGGGAACTGGCAGTGTATCTGGCTAATGTTTAATTGTCCAAATATCCTATTGTGAAAAATTCCATTTTTAAAAACTGCTGATGTGTAACAAATTACTTTTCTTTGATAAAACTGTATAGAAGATGAGCAGGCAGCAAACAGGACAAAGTATGGGACAGAACATTCAGTTCTTGATAAGCTTAATTCCATGTGTAGGACCAGGATGTTCAATTTTTTTTCTGTGCAAGGATTACAGAATTAAACCAAGATGGTTTTTGGTTTAGAGAGAGTGAAGGGAAAAAATCTCTAAAGGTTTTTGCTCAGCTGGCACAGCTGTCCGGAGGTCAGTGCTGAGATTTCCAGTCTAACTAGCCAACAGCAAGCTTGTGACCAGTGCTAATTGAAAAGCCTGCTGTCCTTGGATAGCACTTACCTGACAGAGGAATGTACTTAAAAATATAATGGATGGTCAACCTATGTACAAAGCAGGTCTTAGTCATCACTACCATAAAGCCCCATCGCTCAAATGCAGATTTTTGTGATTAACATTCTAAAATTTTTTTGCCCTTCCTTCCTGCTTTTCTTCCCATATTCTTTAGGGCATCCAGGAAATGCAAAAGGAAAATCTCCTTTCCCTAGAAATAATTTTTTAGATATAAGAAAAAGGAAAAAATTCTGAAAATTGAAAATTCTGAATGACAGTTTTAGTTTGGATAGTGATGAAAGAGAATGTCTTAAAAAATCTTAGATGTGCATGTCAAATTCTTTCCACAAGTAAATGCACTTCATGGTAACATTTCTCTGGCAGTAACTACACCAAAGTCCTAAGGTCTTGCCGTGATACAGAGCAACTATCTGATTTTGTGTTGTTCTGTATATGTCACTGTGTGGCAGGAATAGTTGATAAATTCCACTGCAATACATTCTCCCCCTTCTAAGACCTTTATGGCAATAGCTTGTCATTTATGAGACCACCGTGTATGCATTTATAGCTGTTTGAAGTTTTATGCAGCTTAATCCCTTTCCCAGCCCTGTTTGTTCGATATAACAACGGTGCCATTCCTCAGGCAAGGACGGTGTTTGAGCTGGGGAGGAAAGATGTGTTTCTTTTCATGGTCCCCATGCAGCAGCCATTAAACTGGCTGCATCCTCCTTCTCTTTTACAGCCTCAGCACAGCACCTTGAGGGCTGATCAGCAAAAGCCAGAATCTCTGCAGACAGAGTTCTGCCACAGAGCTCCTTTGAGCTGTGCCCCTCAATCTCTGTGATGGGGAATGTTGGAGCATGATTAAACATCAAGTGCAGCATTAAAAATTCAAGGTGAAACCAAACCTAACCTGTTGAAAATATGCAGCTTGGAAGAGTGGTGTGTAAATGAAGATCTGGGTATTTAAGTGAGTTTTTTTCCACTTTGAGTTTTGTTTGTGTTGCCACAGCCCCTTCCAAGTGCTCTATATTACAGTAGGTAACTGAGAGGACAGAAGCATCTGATTATACCCACAGCACCTAAATCTTAGTTTTCTACCCAAACAATCTGCTGCAGAAATAAAAGGATGTTGTGTCACTGAGATCTTCCAACAGTTTAAATGTAACTTTCTCCTTGCTTTGTAATTTTTATGTACTGCCAGTTAGTCAGATGAGATGGGAGATCCTTTCAGAGCATCATGATTTTAATTGGGACTTCAGTAGAAAACAGTAATTAATAACTGTTAACCTGTCCAGTAAAGCTGTGTCTCAGATTAATGGACCATGTCTTTTGCACATTGCATTATGAATTGAAAAATGCAGCAGTTAAAAACTGATTACTGTTATTTGTCTAATTAATGCTGATCATTGCACTGAAGTATAATGACAACAGGCGATTTTTTAAAATTGTATTTTAAGCAGAATAATATGTATTAGGTACAAACATGCATTTTTTCATGTATTTTTGATATATTTTCTTTCTCTTAAATATTATTGTGTAAAAGGTATAATTTCTTTTTTTACTAATTAGTTTTTCTTTAAACTATTTTTATTTCCATGCTCCGTATGTGTTATGGCTTTGAATGTAAAATTCTGAATCCATTTTTGTGTGGTTTACCTGGAAGGGACAGAGAAAAGGGGATGAAAATTATATAGAGACAATCATCATATAAACAGGAAGTTGGTTTTTTTTATATTTTATAAATGTCTCATGTCCATGCTTTGCTTTGTTGTCACTGAATGGACTTGTAATAAACAGTGGAATTGTGAATCTGCCTTTAGGAAGAGGAAGAGTTTTGGCCTGAAGTTATATGAAGGAGGTTGTATGCTAGAATAACAATATGATCCCATATTAATTTTGCTGTCAGTAGCTGACAAAGTCCTTTGTTGTCTGATGAACTGTGATGTCATTAACACTAAGGCAGTCATTGTGTAAAATACAGTTTTTACAATTTTGTGTGAAGCTTTAGAGAAATTTAAGTAGTGTAAAGTGCCCTTTTAAGCTTTAAAAAAAAAAAAAATCCCATTCTTTAGACTGTGTAAGTGGTTGTAGCTAAAGCATGTTTTATCTCTTTATTTAGGGTTCTGTTACTTTGCCAGACACAGATATGTTTTTGATAAAGAAAAACCTTCAAAACCCTGTGAGTAGTTTCAATGAGCAGCCTAATATTATCTATTAGTGTGATTATCTGGGTACAGGAGGGAGGATACACGCTTCCAATAGAGTGAAATCCATTCCTATAAATGCCTTCTGAAGATGAGAACTACATTTTTAGGTACTTTTGGCTTTAGATATCAAGGTGTGCTTAAAGGGCTTTTTGAGATGTAGACTTTTAAAATATACTAGCAGAGTACATGATTCATAATGAGGTAGAAGAGAACTATTAAATAATGTTGTGCAGCTAATTTATATACTAATAATATAATAATTAATATACTAATATACTAATTTATATATGGTTTATTTACTATTATGTAGGCATTGAAAGGTTGAAGCCTTATGTAATACAGCTGAAAGCAGAATTGCATCAAATAAGAAAATGTCACTGGATTTGTATTGACCCTAGTAGCAGTAGGGGACCTACAGTAATATTAAGAGATCTGGATCATTCTTTTCCAGCACTAGAATTTGATTTATCGAAAGCTGAAAATCTCTCTACAAGTGGTGAAATATTTGGAAGTTGTTGTATTTTAAAACAAGTTTCCCAGACACAGTTAGTGCTACTTGTTTTGAATAAGAATAGAACCTTCCACTATGGCCAGGTCACTTACTGTATAGAATTGTAAGTCAATATATCTTGCACTGAACTGCTTTATGTTAAATAATGTATCAGTCGTTACAAGAACAGGTTGTTCCTTGGATTAGGGAACAGGTTTTTCACAGATCTGTTTCTTGTGGTTGGATTTTGTGGTGTCTAGTTGTGGAAAAGTTTCTGTATTCCTTTACATCTGTTGCTCTGTCTCTTGATTTCTTCCACGATTTTTGCCCCTTCCATGAAGGGTGAGCCCTCCAGTTTTTATTAATGCCTTCTCAGTGGTGTTTAAGGGCACCTGCCTCTTGTTTACCCAATATCCCATTTTCATTAGACTTGAAGGGAATATACTGAGACACTTCCTCCTGTGAAGTAAGTTTTCTGTGCCAGCTAATCAATGGTTCAGTCATTTCTGTGGATCAAGACACTTAAACGGACAATCTTAGAAAGTGGACTTAGGCAATATTTGTCAGCAATAGGGCTGGTGTTGTACCTTATAAAGCACAGCCAACAAACTGCACTGCTGACGCTGTAAACACCATGAGGTGGAGAACTGTCTGTGCAGTGGCATGACAGGGTTCTCAGAAGGCTTGTCCATATTTTGAGACCACTTGAAAATATGGAAAGAATTGCTAATAATGAGAAGCTATTTTAATATGCAGTTAGTAGGTTGATATAAGCCACAGTTACCTGCATCATCTTTCTTTCTTTTTTCTGGTGTATTCGTAAGCATTCTTAACCATCACTGTGAGGAATATACTGTGTTGTGATGCCCCTCCTCAGCTGATCATACATTGCTGCTTTCTTTATTTGTAAGCAGAACTGTTGCTGGAAATCAACAAAAGGGAGGGAAAAGATGCCATGCTTATTTAATTATCTTTAAACCATCAGGGTCTTGCTGGATCAGAGGATCTAGCAACAGGATATGAGCTGTTCAGATGCAGTGAGAGAATAGTGTAGGAAACCCTTTCTTAGCTGTTTCTGCTCTCATAGTTGCCGTAATCCAGGTGAGACCAAAGTGTGATGTGATTTTCTGCTCTCTGCCCGTGAAACGACAGCTTAAACTCAACCCCAGAAGTGGCTCCCATGCACAGAACATCAGAGTGGTGCTGCTTCAGTCACGCTTTACTTTCAGCTGGAAAGCCAGGGTACTGCTGGAACAGCTCCATGCCTCCGTGTCCGTGGTTTTAATTTTCTGAGGCTCTGAGCAGGTAGCCAGTCCAGTGTAGTGACTGGAAAATAATGAAGGTTGGTTACTTGATTGGTCTTGTGCTGTTTGGTGCTTGCAAGGCACAAGGATGGTCTCAGCTGAGAGGAAGAGACCAGGGGAAAAGATCTTCAGAGAGTCAGACTTGGCACTCAGGTGGAAGATAACAAATACGGCTTGAGACCAGTACCTGCTGCATTGCTTCCCTGCTATCACCAGTCATCTAAGGGCAGCTCTTATGCATTTTAAGCTTCACAGAAGCTGTGGTCTGTTCCCTATATTAGGTGTTCTTCCTGTGTTCAGATCATTAATATAACCCCCATTTAAGTGTTCATTCAAGTTCACACTAGCCTCAGGTGAGCTAAAGCTCGTTAAAGCCACCTAGAAAGGTAGTGGCCCCTGTTTCTTGTGGCTTCTTTTCTTTCTCTCCAGCAAATAGTCAAGCTCAACTTGCTTGTTTCGGACCCAATACCTTTCGGTAGGTTCCTGGCCGAAGTCCCACAGTAAAGCTTGTCTGAAACGTGGAGCAGAGACCTGGTCTCTGTTGCCTGTGTGTCCGTGCAGAAGGTGGATGTTTCCACTGCCACGTCTCAGAGATGGTGCAGTTAAAATGGAGAAGCAGCTTTGAGTGTTTCTGTTAGAGCCAAACTAAGTTCTACAGACTGTTGCAATCTGTCTTTTCACCGCATCAGCCGTATCATCTTTAAAAGGCAGTTTAATGGAGCCTGATGGTGTGTAGAGTTTACAAGGCTAATCTGTCCCCAGGTATATGACAGAGCCTTTGATAAAGCAGCAAGTGTCTCATATTAGATTCAATTGAGTCCAAAATGTTTTATGGGGTGATTTAATATACTGAATTGAAACAGTTACGTTTTTTAAAAGTAACTCTAAAAACTGAGGACTTAAGCAGCCATAAATAACTAAAGGGTTAATATTGAGCACCTACATCTGTTTTATCAAGGGTTCTGCTCTTTCCAGTTTGTTCTGAGATGTTTATGGCTTTGGGAGAGGGACAATCCAAAATCTTAAGGAGCAGATTTTGCTGTTGGATGGTTTTGCAATCTAAAATAATCCATTGATTTGAATAGATGTGCACTGGTTAACCTGAAGGAATTAATCTGCAATCTTTTGCCATGTAAAAGAATATGTAGTACCTTCTTTGGTTTCTTTGTGCTCGGACAGTTTATGGCTAATAAAGCGTTGACTTATTTAAGATGAAAATGGAAATCAACAATGCACATTTATTGTTGGTATAGTTGTGCTGTCACTGTTGTAAAGTTAAAAAGCAGCAATTATAGCTGAAATCTGAAAGCTGTTTTGTAATTTCACATGTGCAACACAACTCCTTACTAGAGATTGTAGCCATGGCAGCAGTGGTTGCTGCACTTTGTGAATAACAGGCGTAGTTACTTTCCCTCAGTAAAACTGAGGGATTTAATAGTGATTTCTTTTTTTTTTTTAAGTGCAAAGTTTTTAAAACTCTCTTTGAAAAGAAGAAAAAAAGCATTTGTATTTCCTGTCTTGTGTGCTACAAAATAAACCAGGGATTAATAAGAAGACACTGGATATGGAGGCAGGAAAAGGCACTTGTTATTTTAAATCCTTCCTGTTACATCATTTAGCTATGATGTGTCCCTGGTTCTCCCACCCTTTTTTTGTGCAATCACATCCTGTCTGAATGTCTCAATACGAACATGAATTGGAAACAGAATGAAACAGTGATAAATGAACCTACCATTTGGGAAAGCCCTAGTCCTGCATTACACTTAAGATCTGTAATACATTTTTAAGCATCTGAGCTGATCACCTTCTCTCACTCTCCAGTTCATCTGTCTGGAGTTCTCTCAAAGAATCCCTTTTCATCTCTGGCTTGCTTGTTTGAGTAAGATAGGTAAGATTAAGTGACTCACAGGTTCAACTTGCATCTGCTTATCTGAGTTCAGACTCGTGTCAAAATCTTAGCAAATCCCAGTATTAGATACATTTACTTACAGAAATGGGAAATAGTCAGTTGATATTTTCATAATATGGCAAATAGTAGGCTGCTATTTTTATATTTTTTTCTGTCTTAGCTGTTGAGTAAAGCAGAACTGAACTCCAAATGCTTATGAGGCTTATACTGAATGCCATATATTCATGTAATTTACATACTTGTAAAGCCACAGAGAACTGCTGTGCATAAACATTCCTTAATACCAGCAAATAGGAGATAAATTGAAAATTATATATATACATACACAGGAAAAAAAAATGAAGGGTCTAAAATGTGGAAGGAGAAGGACAATTGAACTGAGAAACAGAGGTGTAGTAACAAGTTCTTGGGTTCCTGTGGAATCAGAGTTGTGTAGAAACATCATATACCTGCAGTCATTCTTCAGACCGTTTGGAGACATTGGAAAGTCACCAGTAGAGCAGCTCAGTGAATAGTAAGATAATCCTTAAATACCTGAATTACTTCTGTCTGAAAAATTATTATAGCTCTGTATCAATGAGTAGTCTTCAGTCACTTCCAAATATGCAGAGCATTACACAGAAAGGTCATCACATTTCATGGGAGTATTTGGCACATTACAGTTCGATTTCTTCTGTTTCGGAATAAAAATAACTTATTTTTCAGTTCTCTGTGAAAGAAAAAACCTGGGGTTTTCCAGTCAAAAAAGCTGCTGTGAGTTATGGTACTTGAATCCTTTTGTCCTTGGCTTTGGGGAAGTTTGCCTGATAGTCTGGCCCAGATCAGGTGGATTGTTGGAAACTCTTAATTGCCAGTTCCAACTCAAGCTTTGATGTTCTAATGATACAAAATAGAAGCTGTTTGTCTGACAGGAGGCAGATCCCAGCATTTGGGCAAGATAAACTGGGGTTTTAAATTTAATTTTATTTTTTTAATGTTCTGTAAACTCTTGTTTTCTCTCAACTGAAGAGTAACTGTGTCCAGAAATCCTGTGCGAGACTGATGGCAGTGTATGCAAACATCCAGTCAGTATGTGCTAGGTCCTTCAAGAGATGAAATAAGCAAGAACATCTTACGGATGGAAAATACGGGAGGCCAACTCAAGATGTTTCAGTGACCTTATTTTCAAAACTGAGGCATTTTCAAGGTGGTGTTTATATCACATGAAAACCTGTTAAGGTGCTACAAGCTCGTTGGCACTGCACCTTTGTATGGTGAGAACGTGGTGCATGGCAAAGACTCCATCTCAGCAGTAATTTAAAAAATAATAACGTGTTCTGACACTGTGGTTGTTAATGATCACTTCTGTTGCTTTGTTCCCTCAGCTTTCTCTGCTGGAAGATGCAGGGTTTGGTGGTGTTCTCCTTTACGTTGATCCTTGTGACTTACCAAAGACTGCAGACGTTGCTGAGAAAGCTTTTATGGTCTCCTTGAACAGTGGGGGAGATCCATCCACGCCTGGTTATGCCAGTATTGGTAAGTACTGGTCAGGGCTTGTTCACTTAATGGGCATTTTAATTCTCTGAAGGTTGTAAGTAGGGGAGTTAAAACACTAAAGCAAATCCTGCTGGAAATGGAGGCTCTGAATAAGGAAACACTGTGTAATGCAGCATGGCCTAAGGGATGGAATGCAGTCTCAAAAGTGCTTTAAGCCCTTGGCACAAGGTCTGCTCTCTCAATAGTTTATTGTGTTTTGTATTTGAGTATTCACACACTGAACCATTATTACTACCTGCTTATTCTTATGCTGTGAACAAACCCCAAAACTGTGAAGTACTGATTCAGTGGTTTCTGAGCATTTTCCACAGGATCTGTCCCCACTGAAAGAATTACTCCCTTCGTTCTGTCTTCCTCTTTCATGGTATCAGAAATGAAAACTTTGGTCAATAGGTGCGAGTGAAATGTAATTAGACATTTGTATTTTTAAAGTTTTAAGAAAAAATAAAGTTTATCGCATCTGTATGTTACTATCACTTAAACAGGATGTGTCCATTTAGCCTTGCCCAGATAGACTTGGTTATTGATTATGGTTCTCTAAATACATGTATTTTTGAAAGATGGGAAATATAGAATTGATTTCAAGGAACAGCATAGTCTCAAGGAACAACATCATCTTATATAATTTTATGTGGGGTTTTTTTGAAGCCATGTTAACAATAAATAGAAGCAGCAGCATATTTGACTTGTATGTGCTACTTAAATCTCCATTCTGGCAGTTCAGTGAGTGTATGTTCTGCTTCTCTGCAGCTTGTTCAGCTTTACAGCCCTTTTTGCTATCTAACTATTTGGAAATGTATTAAGCAGCAGTCAATGAGTTTGTGACAAGGCTTCATCAAGAATATTTTGTCCGGTTACTGGCTCAGGCATCTAAAGTTTGACTTGAATTGGCACTAAATCATCTGAGGCAACGTGGAGATACTTCATGCCTAGAATGGCAGAAAATAGAAATATTTGCCTGGTTGTCAAAGAAGGGTGTTAGCTATTCACAGCATGAATGCCTTGACAGCTCAGTGGGAAAGAAATTGCACATTTTCTCAGTGTCTCAGTGTACCTGACCCAGTGTTCTTAAAAGTGCCCTGGGAGCTACAGAGGTAAATATAACACTCTTCAAGCTTTATTCTTGCTCATTTCATGGAGCTATTTGAAAAACAGTTTGTGGTGTCTCTGTCTGGCTGACTCCTTAATGTTTTATTTACCCTACATGAAAAGTAAAGCTAATTAAAACAGATACACCAACATGAAGATGCCACTTCAGTGTCTAAACCTTATGTGTTAGTTTTCTGTCAGTAAATGATCTCATCTGCAGTGTGCCTTCCAATCTCCAGTTTGGGAAAGTGAAGCTTAATTATGTGGACAATGGTGTTACAAGTGCTTTGATGGTTTCTGGTGGAAGCCTTAGCATGGCTTGTCAGTGGTTTTAAATCTCTGAGCAACATTCATAAGCAGGAGCAGGTTATCATGTTTGAGATCATTTATATTTTGATCATTGAATGCCCCGATGAGCTGGAAGGAGCTCAAAGGAATACTTGAGGAAACCCTTTTTTATGGTTCTGTCACTGAAAGGTAGATCATCAGATGGAAGTGGTTTCTGTGTTTCTGATGATGATTTTCCTTCTCTGAGGACTTGCTTAGAGGTAGCTCATGCCTGGGACAGACACAAATTCTTCTGGAGTGCAGGCTTTTCCCTGGGGCATGCACTTGGATGTGCAGTAGTTAAACTGCCTGCATGTGGAATAAAAGAGCCAAAGAGCCCGGGCTGCCCCTTTCACTTTGATTCACTGAGTGTAATAAGCACTACAAGAGATTTTATTGGAAGCTCCTGCTTAAGTTATTGGCATATCTTTGACACCATCTGCACTTCACACTTTGCCAGAAGAACTGTTACTATCACAATCTCAAGGCTGTTCCTACCAGCATTCTCCCTTTTACTGGGAAATTCCTGGTAAGATGAGTGATCCAAAGCTAGTATTTTACTTGGTGAATAAAAGGTAGGAAACTTGGATTTTCATGCTGCTGCCTTTGTTTCTCACGTTCTTTTGTTCTGAAAACAAATTTCTCTGTGGTATCAGAATACTGGAATGCTTCAGTTTTTTCCTAGAAAAAGAAGTCTTCAGCAAATGGTATAATTTACAGATCTTTTCTCAAAGTTGACAACATTTTAAAATGGGATTTATGTAATAGTTCAGAGAGAATTTTGGAGTTCTCATGAGGTTTCAGCTCACATTTTCTGTTTCATGAAGATTAAATGCTGCAGTTCTGCATATGAATCATCCTGAATGTATAGAAATAGCTTGAGGATGGGTTTGAGATGCCAACTACCTACAGGTAGAATGATTTTATTGATCTCTGTTTAACAAAGGGGAAAAAGTAATGATGAGAAGGGGAAGTGAACAGCACTTATGTGAAAGTTTCTGCAGCTCTGTTTCATAATTTAATTCTTCTGTTCTTAAGACTCTTCCAATCTTAAGTCATATTAGTCCTGAAACAATACATGAGCCTTTGTGAGCATCATTTCTATGTGATTCTGACTGCCAAAGTCTAGTGTCCTTCTCTTTTAGAAATCTTTTTTCTGTGTTCCTGCTTTTGAAATGAAATAGATCCAGGGGGTGGAACTCAAGGAAATAAACACACAGGATTAAGAAGCTTGATGGTGAAGTAAGAGACTTGCATGGCAAAAATTGTCTTGAAAACAAAGTTTAGAACAGTAGTGTAAAACTTGAGTGCCTTCCCCATCTACTTTTCTTTTTCCATTTTGACTTTTTGACTGCTGCACTTTCTTTCACCCACCTTTGTATGGCAGACACATATTAGATTTCTCCATCGCTAGACTTCAGAGCTGTTTCAAATGAAATTTGTTTCCACACAGGAAATGGCTCAGTAAACAAAAATATGGATAGAATCTATTTGTCAGTCCTGCTATGTAAATAGAAAAGTGGCATTGTGATAAGCACTAAGAACCCTGCGCATGAGATAGGGTGCCTCGTGATAGAATCCCTATCTGCAGTGGGGGAATAGAAATTATTTCATGAATAGTTCTGATGGCATCATAGAAAATACTGTGAGCTTAAAAATGCTGAAATATAACAGTTGTAAAATACAATCTTACAGTAGCAGCTGGAGTTTCAAGTGTAATGTTGTTTTAGGGAATTATTATGCAGAGGTGATAACAGTAAGAAAAAGGGGTGTGTTTGGGAGTCATGAATGGTTCAGGTCCCGTGAGCCATACTGCAGGAATTTGGGTGCAAAAGTCAGTGACACAGGAAATGCACAGTGTCCCTAGAATTGTGAATACTGAGCTTAATTCAGACAGAAGAATTGACACAAGCATTTCTCAAACACTGCTAATAGGATTTGATTTCAGATGAAGGGACGAAGAAGGCAAGAAATTGGTGAGGTGTTGATCCACTGCAGGCCACAGCTGAGGCCATCAGCAAAGTCAGTGATGCCTCCGAAAATGTATTTAAGGAGGGACAAGAATGCTGGACAGACAGGGGAGTGAAACTGAGCCTGGGAAAAGGGCAGAGTGACAGCACTGTTCTAATTTTTCAGTTTTGTTTCTCGCTATCCAAATCCATTTTAACTGACAGTTGCTGACACTGTTCTGCCCATGGTGGTAATTGGTAAGTGGTCTCTCTGTCTTCACCTTGATCAATAAATGACCTTTTCCATCTTACTTCCCTGTTACCCTGTGGAATAGAGATAATGAGAGCGTGGCTGGGTAGGCATCTGGAAGCTGGCCAAGGTTTACCCACCACAGTTCGACAAAAGCTGAACACCAAATATTCATCATTAAAAACCCCTTGGCATTTACCTGTTTAGAAATGTGCTGTTCTTTAACTGAGCTTAGGCAGTTCTTCTACAGCAAACACGGGGCACTGCTGCCACTGCTTGGAGTGTGGGTACGTAGGTACTTGCTGGGATGGAAGTGTGTGCCTGCTTTATTTTTAGTCAGCCCTGCATTTCTGTAGATTTATGTTGGCCCTGCCTAATATCTGAGTTTGTCCTTTCTGTCCTTCACTTCATGATATTTTACTCCTCTGAAGCCACCAGCCGAGCAGAAGTTAGCTGGAAAATAGAACGTTGTGTAATGGTTGTAGCCATGCATATGCAGCATATGTTCTAAAATGGTTTGTTATAAATCATCGTGACTTTTTACAAGATGTCCTCAGCCCTGGTTTGTCTGTTCTTTTTGAGAACAAAACACAGTCACAAGAATATATTTTCTGTGCTTGCCTCTGCAGCTGTGGAAATGATTCTGGGGATATTTTTTTTTCTTTTCTCATTCAAAATTTGTGTTTGCTTTCTGCCAGTAACATCAGATAAATGAAATACAAAGATAATTTGGTGTAAAATGACTGTCTACAGTCAGGATTCTGTGTACTGTGCTCTGATTTTCCTTGAGGACAGACTGAAGCTGAGGGAGAGAAAAGCTAAAGTTTCTTACTACGATTTAGGTGTGTTTGTATATGTTTGCATGTACTCTTGATAATTTTATTTTGGACTTAGGCCATAATTTCAGTGGTTGCCATAAAAAGCCCACAGAGTTTATCAGACCGACTACACTGCTCTATCTGATATACTGCGTTATTTTCTGTATGATCAAAAATCAGTGCTAATGCAATCGAGAGGTACATCTTTGGAAGATACTGGCCTTTGAATAGTGAACACAATGAGTAATAATTTCAGCAGATTTTCAATAATATCTGTAGCACTAATGGTTCAAGAGGTATCCAAATCCATGATCTGCCTCTTGAGACTTTTCAGGATGTAATTAAGCAACTAAGTTGCTATGTAAGTACCAAATTACATGCTCTGAGATTTTTGAATTTGTGGGGTTTAATTTTAGTTTTTCCTCCTGTCTGGCTTTCAGTTAGGTTTGCATATATTTAAAACTGAGAGAGTTAATTGGGCATCAAGATGTTTTAGGCTCACAGGTTTGAGTGTGTGGACCTCTGTATTGTATATCAGATATCACTTTATCTTCTACTAAGCTGCCTATAATTTCTTCTTGGAAGCAAATTTTAGTTGAAAACATTTTGATTTTCTTAATTAGGGTATTAGAAGAAGAGAGGAGAAATCACTGGCAATGGTACTGGAATAGCTTGCTAGCAATGTTTTTATCATTTGACTTTTGCAAATGCCATCATGAAACATATGGTCAAAACTTTTCTCAGTTTCAAACAGAAAGTTATTTAAAAAATTGAATTTATAAGAGAACTGGAATGTACAAGTGATGAAGACCAGATTATTTGAAAACAACAAATCAGCACTTCCTCTGCTGCAAAATTAGCTCAGTGGAAAACATAATAACTGAATTCTTCCTGGTGCCTTAGAAGTTGCAGAGGACTTCTCAATGTTTTTGACATTTCAGGCGGTTTCAAACTACTACTAAACAGCTGTGACTCACTACAGAATGTTTTCCAGTGAAGCTGCTTTTTCTCTCATCCGGCAAAAATAACATTTTAAAGGGAGTCCAGATTAGACTTTTGAAGCTACCCAACTTGAAAGTGAATTCAGAATATTTAAATCTTTTGTGCAATCATGATTGAAACGAATCCTGCCATAACTTTCCTGACATATTTCAGCCCGGCATAATTTGTGCAAGTGAGTTAATTTATTGTGTGCTCACAAAACAGCAAACATTGCTGCATGGCAGTGAATCCAGCTGGTGTCTTGGAATCTGCTCCTGCAGAGTCTGGTTGAAATCAGCTGTCTTTGCACAAATTTGGGATGGGAGGCTCCTTTTTATGGCTTCGGGAAGGTTTTTTGAGGACTCCCTTGCGCTCCCGTAGATGGCTCTTGGCTGGGTATGGGAATAGGATTAAGAAGCAGATGAGACCCAAGACAGGATATTGAGGAAATACTGTCCTGGATTTATGGATGGATGAGGAAAGGAATGACTTTGGTTTGCAAAGGCAGAGGGGTGGATTGTTGTCCGTTTTCTCACGTAGCAATATATGACAGCCCATTTTCGGAATCAAAAGGCTCTGAACTGTCAGTTTGAGGCCAGTTTTATGGGCCACGTGTTCTGTGGCCAGTTATTTGCCACTTAACACCCTTCTCTGGCATTACTGTGGGTTTTTTCTCTTGGTTTTGTAGGCTCCAGAACTCCTGTTTTAGCATTACAGTGAAACAACCTCAGTGTGCTATGCCTTCTTTTCCTCTGTTTCTAATAATTGAGTCTAATTATCACCTTCTTCTATTGCAGGTGATATATTGTACATTCTGAAAAGATTCCCTCTAAATAAGACTGTTAAGGCGGTTTAGATTTAAAACAGGCTGATAATTTTTCAATGAAAAGTTGAGTTCCATTAAAAGAAATGCTGGCTGGCAGAATGCTTTTGTGAATTTAAGCTGAATTTGGTGGTTTATTAAGTGTTAATTTAGTTTTGTATGCAGAAAGGAGATTTTGAAAAGCCGTTCATTTCAGTTTTAAATTTCTTTTAAAACTGATTTTTTCTATTTAAAAGTTGATGAAATATTGGGAAGAGATAAAAGAGTTATGTGGTTGAACAATTTGAACATTTTGGACCCAATTCACTGTAAATTGTGCCTTTTACTAATTGATTTTGTATGAACAAAGCAGGTTTTTGAAGAAGACTGATTTTTGTTCAAGCATGCTGCTAAGATGACCTGTCAGAGTAAAACACAGGCATTTCTGCTAGGTTATTATCTATACATAATTATTAATGGTGCTGTAACAGCCAGAAACTTGACTGTCTTAAAGTACAAACTCTGGTCAGATTCAGCCAATAATTCTGTCCAAAGGGGAAAAATGTCAGAACCAGAATGGTTGTAAAGCAGGTTGGATACCCCTCACAGGAAGATAAGCAGATTTTATGTATATATATATATATATATGTGTATATATATATATATATAAAATAAAGGAATTGTGTTTCCTTATAAAGCTTGGCCAACTTTCCCATACATTTTTAAGTGTCTGTATTACTGTGTATTTTATCCTCCTAGTGCTGTGCTCGTGTTGGGATGCCACAATGTAACTCTTACATATTGCAGTCAGCACCTGCAAGTGCACCTGCAGAGTAGCAAGAGTGCCATAAAGTCAGCTGGCTGATTGTTTAAGCAATTAAAGATATAATTAGTTTTATAATTGAATTTTTTTCCTAGTGCTGTTCGGATACTGAAAGCCAGACTAAACCAAACCATCTTTAATTTGACTTGATCTCTGTTCCAGCCCACTGCTTTACCATATCCAGCAGGTGCATAAAAAAGATAATAGCACCTCTTCCTACTTTCAGACAGGTAGGAACTCCCCCAGAAGAAAACCTAATCATCTTGAAATGGAGATGTGGAAAATACTTCAGCATTGCATAAACATGTACTATCATATTATATAGTATTGATCTGAAGAGCTCTCAAAGACATGAGTAATTCACTGCAGTTTGGGTTTGGCCAATTTTCCACGGTATTTTGCTTTTACTTTTCAAAGATGGTTCTGTTGGGTTTTTTCTTTTTTTTTTTTCTTTTTTTTTTGGACTTGCAGTGTTTTCTCTTTCCTTCAGAGATGGAAAAATGCCCTGCCCAGGGGAGCTGGGCAGAGGTGGTGTGGGTGGGAAAGAGAGAAGTCTCTTGCGTGGGTTTAGTTGGTTTGCAAAGGACATCATGAGTGGTGAAGGAAGCTTATGGGACTGCAGGGTAAACAGTGCATTTTCATCAAATGTGGTCAGAACCATCTAAACAGATGGAGGAATGGGGTGATTTCAGTGACAGTGTGCTCCAGGGCGTGGTGGATCATGGAGTGCCTGGCGTGTCCCTGATCCTGATGTCAATGAAGGGATCACATGAGAAAAGAATCACACAGTAGTTGAGCTTGAAAAGGGACCTGTGGAGATCCTTGAAGGACCAGCCACCTGCTCAAAGTAGTCACCTAGAGCAAGTTTCCTGGGTCATTTTCCATCTAGGTTTTGAGCATCTCCATGCACATGTACAACAACCTCTTTGAGTCCCAGATTACTGTCACTGTAGAATAGCTTTTTTTTTTTTTTTTTAATGTTAAGAGGAATTTCCTGTATTTCACTCTGTGCCTGTTGCCCCACCTCCATTCCCTGAACACCGCTGGATCCGTTCTTCTTCCACACCCCCATCAATTATTGACACACATTGGTAAGAATCCCCACAGGTCTTCTCTGCTTAAGAATAAACAATTCTGTGTCTCTCAGATTCTCCTTGTAAGTCCAGTCCCTTGGCCAGCTTCACACCACTCCCGATGATCTTCTTGTCCTTTGGATTTTTGGAAATTATTTCCAAGATTATTTGCTCTGTCACCTTCACAGCAACTAATGGTTGAGACCAGATCCACCTTAATGAAGGTGATAGAAGTGATAGCTGCTTTCATGTCCTCATGAATCTCTTCCCATCACCATGAACTTTCTAAGATCTTTATGGTCTCAGTGTGACATCCATGAGCTCCCTCATCACTCAGGGTTCCCAGGCCATCAGGGCTTGCCCTGATGAGTGAATTTATATCTTCCTCTCACTAGTGATGTCTTAAGCTCTTTTTTCCCCTCTGTCATGCTGCTCAGTATCACAGCCTACACTCGTTGCTGCAGTTTGAGTGGTGCAGGTTCCTTAGGTATGGCAGAATGTAGCCCTGGAAAATACATTTGGATGGGGAAGAAGTGAGGAATCATGGCCAGTGGTGGTCCATGGATGGGTGGAGCTTCCTCTGCCTTGATGGTTTTTAGGTGTGATGTTATGAACCACTGTAGACAAGTTGCCTAAGTTCACTCAGTGATACTGGGGGTGTGGGGACTTCATGCTTAAAGGGCCTTAGATGAATTTACTGTTGCTGGTACAAAGTGCAAGACTCCTTCCTATAAGAGACTGCATCAGGTTTGATTCAAATGTGTTCTTTCCTTTCCTCTGCAGAAACAATTTAAAATGCTGTGGTGTTTGCTCTGTGGAAACATGGAGCTTCATTTCGGGAAGGGGATTGTACCGGAAAAAACACTCAGAGATGGCCAAGGGTCAGCTGTGCTATACAAGAGAATTTCATAAAAGTAAGAGAGTGTCTCTGACAAGGAGGCAGTCACAGCTCACCACGCAGGTTTCTTCAGTGCTCTTGGCTTGTCCTGTATGCAGTGGTGCCAGTCAGTATTTGCTGTGTGATGGGTACAATGCCAGAGTGAGAAACAGTCAGTTTGTTGGCAGAGGCTTTTGTTTTTCTGACATGTTTTTTGTGTGCAAAATCAGGTGATGAGAATGGTTTTAATAAACCTTTGAAACTTTTAGAACTGTTTTGATTTCAATTAAGAAAAGCATTTGCACAAAGTGAGTATAACTTCCTCTACTTCTTATATAGTAATTTTGCATAGCTGACAGGTGGGTCTATTGAGTTAATGAGAAAAAAAAAAAAAAGAAAAAAAAAAAGAGTGACGCCTCTTGGGTTATTTAAAACCTCGTTGAAGTCATAGATCTTTTAGAATAATGATATAATGATTTGCATATTTATTTAAAATATTGTGCTATAGGGACCACCCTTTACAAAATATATAATGAACAAATTAGGCGGCTTGTGCTGCCTAATTGGGAGGGAATTTTTTTTTAAAATTCTAGCAGATGTCACTGAAGCTGACACGTGGTGACAGTCTATTCCTTTCTGCTATAATGCTCATAACAAAGAGACTAATTTTAGAACAGCCGGCTTACTCATGTTTTAAAATGCTTAGGGTTGTTGGGTTTTTTTCTTGATTTCCAAGCACCAGTGGTCTTTCAGCCAGTCCACTGTGTGATTTCTGCCAAGCCTAGTTTAATCCGTGACTGCAAGGGATTTTCAGCAGTATTTTGCATACTCTGGAAGAACCAAACCACACATTGCCAAGCCTTTTGCAGTTGCAACTTGGGCAGTAGTGATTTTTGTGTAGTATAAAATCCCATTTTGCTTACTTTAGTAGCAAATTAGGTGTAAAGGTGAGCTAAAACTAAGAATTAATTCCCTTTTAGGTTACCCTGCTCCCTCCCAAATGTGTCTTTGAGTTTTGCTGGTCAGAGGTAAAATATTTCTCTGGGCCAGTAGTGGTACATGCTGTAATCCACTGAAAAATGAGATGCAACACCTGGCATGGGCTTTCTTGGAGGAATGTTTCTAAAGTTCCCCAGAAACAGAGAATATAGGCTTTGCAAAGATGGCAAGAGTGGAAAATGTCTTGAGTACACATCAGGTGGCTCATGTAAGGACAGTTGTATAGATGTTATATGGGTTATTTCATAGAAGTATTTTTGCTTTTAGGTTTTTTTTAAGGGGGTGGGGTGGATGGCATGAAATTCAGTGGTGTCAAAAAATGGAGGTACTAAATAGCTATTACCGTGTTTGATTAATTTTACTTTAGAGTCGTCTTAAGTCGTTAGATGCTCTTACCTCTTTTTTCATATTAGTATTCTGGTTTTTAAGTGAAAGCATTACTTTCTGAGCATCAAGATACTGGAAGAAGTGTCCTGCCTAAAAATGCAGCCTGACTGCTGTCTAATACATGAACTTAAAAAAAAAAAATTCCAAACCAGAACACAAATGAAGAAAACATGCATGGATTTTAAGTAGGTGTCATAACTGCTAGGCATTGCTCATGCTTTTTATGTAATTTTTGGGTTTTGGTACAACACACCGAAGCCTAGTAGCTTTGAGCTGTGCTTAAAGGACTTAGGCAGGAGCAGTAATCTGGTTAACAATGTCCTCCAGAAGTTACAGCTTCAGTTTTATTTTTTAAGTTTCTGGCAATTCTGTCTTAAACAAAATACATCTGTGTTTCTAGAGTCTGGGTTTATCCTCTGATTTACTCAATGGACCTGTAATTGTGAACTCTGAAGCCCTGATTTAGGAATCAGTGCTTTAAGATAAGATTTAGGTACGCCTCTCATTTGTAAGATGAAAAGTTAGAATGCAAATCCTGTAATAGATTTACAAATCCTAAAGCATATGTAGAAATACTGCAAGAGACTTACAAATTGTAACATAAATCTCAATAAAGTAATTTTTAGCTACACGAATCTATGCTCATTTCTGAGTTAAAATCTCTGTGATCCTAGCAGAGATCATTCTTGAATTTTAATGTCTCTCCTGTTTCTGGGTCAGGTTCTTTCTGATTTGTTTGTACAGGACTTGTGTTTATTAAAATACTTTGTCTCAATTGCTCCTTTGACTTCATGGAATAAAAAGAATTAGACAGGAGTTTCCATTCATAGAGGCTGCTACAAAAACTGTTCCCTGATGATTCTCTTACAGCAGAAGAGGACAACTGAAACTTGCAGGAAAGTGCTGTGATTTTGTGAGATGTTTCTCTCCTGGCGTGCACACCTCACCATGGGTCAGCTTGTGAACAGACATCTTAATGTCTAGTCTTAAGATGAGAAAATCCTGTCTTTCATTTTTCATTGTTCTGTTCTTTGGTTTTGTTGTGTGTTGGATATTTGAGTCCTGTGAACACCAGATTTGCTGTTGGGTGGGCAGGCATTGGAAGAGGTTGCACAGAGAGTTTGTTTCCCAGAGAAGATGCCTAAAAAGCTCGTCCTGAGCTGCTTGATCTGACCCTGCTTTGAGCAGGTTGGGCTGGGTGATCTCCAGAGGTCCTTTCCAACCTGTACTGTGATTCTGTGATCAGGGAACACAGTTTTGAATAAATTCAGCCTGACAGCCCTTTTTTTGCTGACACAGGTGTTAAGATAAAGTAACAGTATAGTTGAGCTCTGGCAAGGTGGCCTAAAAGAACCTGGGAGCACACAGCTAGGGAGCCCCAGAGCTGTAATACCTTACAGGGTTCTCCCATAGCCCAGCTGGAAAGGGCAGTCTGTGTGCAGCACTTTTGGGAAAGGTGTCTGTGTGATTGGAATGGAAACAAAGCACTGGACTGAATACGAGAAGCATGTCCTGAACTGCACAGTTTTCTCCACATTTATATTCTGACCCAAAACATTAATCAACAGAATGAGATGTTCATTTTAACTAAAACTCAGCTTCTTTTTTTTTTTTTTTTTTGAATCAACTATTATATTGTATTATTTGAATCAACTGTTATTATCAGCTGTGCCTTATGATTAATTTCCTGATCTTCACTCTTGATCCATAGTCTTAGGACTTCAGTCTTTGTGAGGACAGAGAACAAGGTGCTTTGTGTGTTGGTGGTATGCAGCCATTTAAATTAAAATAGGAGAGAACTTCTGTGACACCTGTTGTAATTGGCAATGGAAGAAGTGACTGATTCACCTGATTTAACATGTCCATCTAATGCAATTACAACAATGGCAAGTATTCTTTCGTGTCCTAATCTAAAGGATAAAAATAGCAGTAATTGTCAGAATGGGAAGAAGCAGTAAATGTTTTCTGTGTGCTTTAACTTTAAAGAGAGAATTGGGTGGATGAAATGTGGGTACTTACATTGTAACAGCCTGTACGTTGCAGACATTAAAGAAGATTTTTCAGACAGTGCTGTGCAATGAGGAAGATGACAGCATCAAATCTAATTTTAGAGTTCTTATTAAGAGGTTCCTGACACGTGAGAAATGCATTAGTCAGTTATCTGACATACTCTGTAACTCTTAATGATATTGGTTTTTTCCCTGACTTTAAGGAATGGTCTTGGTAGTTCGCAAGCAGTTTTTGAGAGTGCTGAAGGAGTCACACCATCTGATTAGGGGATGGATCCAGAGGTTTTGAGAAATGATGGCAAAGACTAAAAGAAATCTTGAGGTCCAGTAGTGTTTGTATGATCTGCTGCAACATCACAAAAGTCTTCATGGTTCTCTTGTGGGACAGGGTTCATGCAAAGGTGCAGGGAGATTTTTTGGAAGGTCATTTACAGTGACCATCACGCTGTTCTGGTAGGTGCCACAGTCCTTGTGTGGTGTTCAGAGTTAGTATCTCAACAGGAAAGAAAGCTGTCACTCCTGGAAGCAGTGCTTGCTTTGTTCATTTTGTTGCTCAAGACTTTGGGCACGGGAAAGTTGCTCTGAGCCATGGAAATTTCCACTTTCACCTATATTGCTCTGGCTGAGACAAATTCTTGTGGCTAAAGTAGTTTTCTGACAGTCAGATTCATCGCCTGGGTTTTCTGAAATACGGGATTGCTTGTGTATCAAAATGTATCTGTTCTGTATGTCAGGATCTGCAGATACACAAATGTTTACAGCTGCTTTGCTTAAGCTGGGTCTGATCGTCCAGCAAAGCTGAACTCTTCATAGCTGAACTAATGCACTGATATCCCGTAATTGGGTGTGATAAGAAGGCAGGGATGCTCACATGAATTGGTTTTTACTTGGTAAACATGGCTTGGCAGTACCCAGATTCCCTGTCTTCCAGCAGGACTCCAGTCTCCTACTGCTTGTTCACTGAAGAATTAAATTGTTGGAATTATTGTTCCTCAGTCCCTTTAAAAAAATCTTCTAAAGGCTGATGGATAACCTGCGTAGCAAATTGTTGTGCATTTTATACACAGTTTATCTAGGAAGCTTTGCAAGTGAAGAAAAAAGATATTTTGGACATTTGTTGACTTCTTCATGTTATTTTTCTGACAAGTTTAATGCTTAATTATTGGTTGTCACATGTTTAAAGAACAAATGTTGAGATTTAGAATTTCTGAACAGAAGAGATACTTCTGCTCCTGCTTTATGAGTTGTGCAGGGAAATGCACAGAGGTATTGTGTCCTTCCCAACCATAAAGTCAGTTGAAGAGACACACTCTGATTCCTGGATTCATTTATTTTGCCCGTTGGAATATGCTGCTTTTCTTTTGCACTCCTTTTGGTTTATTTGCTGCATGAGTGTAAAGACATTAGTGCATTTTAGTGAAAATTGCAATAATAATGCTTTGTCTGATAAATGAAAACAAATTTTTAAAATAGTTTATCTTAAAATACAGATTTTCCAAAGCTGTTTAGACATAATCCTGGGTAATGTGCTCTGGGGAACCCTGCTTGAGCAGGGAGGTTGGACTAGATGACCTCGGGTGGATCCTTTCCAACCTCACCATTTGTGTCATTTTTTGAAGGTAAATGAGTTGTAAGAGATGACCTCATGACACAGATATCATTGCAAATTTACTGGCTGTAGCTTACTAAAAATATTTATAGAAGAGAGAGGCCTCATATTTTGGTAATTATTATAATAGAAATTGCCTCAAACTCAAACCTGTTGTGTCTGTCTTTTGTGATGCTGAATTTAAACTCATGTTGAAATTCTTATCCTGCCAGAAAAAAAACCCAGAAAAAACCAAACAGACAAAAAAAAAAAAAAAAAAAAACCAAAAAAAAAAAAAAAAAAAAACCAAAAAAAAAAAAAAAAAAAAACCAAAAAAAAAAAAAAAAAAAAACAAACCAAACCCAAGGAATAAAGCCGAGGGAATAAAAGAAACTAATGTTTAGATAAATACCCATAAAACATCCAGATACAGACCTGAGGCACTAATGTGTACTGGACTAGATTTTGATGTGAGCTTGTTTCTGTTCCAAATATGAAAACATGGATTTCCCTTTAGCTAAAAGCTGATGGATTTTTTCATGTATCCAGTCTTAAATAAGGTAGAAGAAAGAGTCTTTGGCCTTAAATTTCAGTGATGAAAAGGATGGTTTATTTTTAGCTTCTACTGAACTGCATTAGTAGAATTTACCAAGCAATATTCGGTATGATTTAAGGCTTGAAGGAGCACTTTTGCAGCTGAATTACCTTTCTTGTTCTAGCTGTAATTGTGCCCATACATTGCATTGCTGACTGGGTGTGGGCGCTAATTTGAGTGCCAGTGTCTGTGGTGGTTTGAGTGTGAGACCAAGTGGGTAATCAGCGCTGCAGTGTGTTTGGGTAGTGTATACACCTACTGCTGCTTCAGGTTCTCCCTTCCTTGGTGCTCTCCTCTGGCTCAGACTGTAGAAGTCACTTCTGGAGTGAGTGTATTGGAGGAAACACATGTTGCAGCTTCTAACATTGCCTTCTGATACTGCCTTCCCAGTACTGGGAGATAATGATGCTCCAGTTGTTATGGAGTGCTTCCTAAAAAGTGCTGATGAGTCTTCAGTCCATTGATCTGATTGAGGCTGGTGGCTGTGCAACATCTTGCGTGTGCAATTTGCAAAAAAACTAAGCTTTGCTCAGTAAATTGTTCTCAACCAGAGACTGTTAATGTTCTAATTACAGAAACTTGACTTGCTCATCCAGAAAAGAAGTTCAGTTCACAGGGCATCTCTGAACTTACTTGAACTAAAGCAAAGAAGGAAATGCCTGACTCCTGTGGAAGGAAAGCTTAAGTTGTTTCAGAAATGTCAGGCAAAATGTCAGGGCTGAGAATATCAGGCCAGTGACTTCTGTGTTCCATTGATGGTGTGCTTTTCTTACTCTTCCATCAATCATTTTCTTTGAATTATCATCTAGTGTCTTTTATTTTTGTGTTGATAAAGAAAACAATAATGTTCCCACTGTTAAATGCTTGCTATAGATTACATCCTCCTCACCTTTCCCAGTCCTTTGTTACATTTTACCCAACTGCTGGATTTTTTAGTGTGGGGGCTTGCAATTGGAACAATAGTCCAGCTGAGACTTTGTGTGCTTGAATAACTGAGCTGTGAATGTACCTCATGTAGGGGATTCACACTGCTTATTCAGGATGAAACCTTATTTGTGTGTATGTGAGGGTACAGCAGCCAGTTTTGCTTAGAAAACAGGTTATATGTATGCTTGGATACTTCTTTTACTTTCATTATTACTATTTAAAAGATGCCCTTCAGAAACGTGTCTACATCTTTTTGGATTTTCTTTGATTTAATAAAAAAGTGGAGATAGTGGGTGTACTATGTTCCACAGGATATTATTAATACTGGAAATCCTAGATAATTACTGGAAAGCTTGATAATTAATGAGTGCTTTTGAATGTATTTACAGATCAGCCATGGCAATGGCACGTTACAGCATGTCAAGGGCATGTGTTTTTCCATATATTTGTACTAACATGGTATTGACACCTCAAGTTCTTTTCTTCCTCACTGTAATCTTTGTTGCCCTTTACTACTTCACTTCAAAGACAAGAAATTGACTCCTTCAAATCTCTACACAATCTATGCAGGAAAATAAATCAAGAGTATGGTAATTTTATACTTAAAATTTTCTTGCCTTCTGTTAAACTCCTTTTTTAAGGCAAAATCTTCCTCTTTGGAAGGGTTGAGGTGTTTACCTGAAGTTTTTTTTAATTGGTCTGGTGTGTTCAAGTCCTTATGTTCTCACTGGAAAACTTGTTTGTATTTTATAAAAGTCTAAATTCATATTGAAGAGTGAATGAAGTCTTATGTTCCAAATTGACATGAGATTATATGCTCATTTTTATGTCTGGAAAAACCCAATTGTGTTAACATATAAACAGTGTTTGCAGAGGTTATATAATTCTATTTAATGAAAACTGAAAAGGACTAACTTCTTAGTCAACAAAGATTAATCTATGAAGTCAAAATTTCAGGAAGCACCTGTCTTTTCTTTTTTAGGATAAAAATAATGGAGAGGTTTCTAGAACTGGAGATACAGTCTAAATTTCTGGTCATTTTAAAGTTTTTTAGGTGTTTGCTGTTGACTTTAGAGTCAGAATTCTGTCAGAATTTTCCACCTCTGAGTTGCTGCAAGGTCAAGTTAATAGAGATAAAAAATGTCACATCTGTGTAGCTGGTGCAACAGCATTTCAGAAAATGATTTGAAGTTGGGTGTTTAAGAATTAATTCAATTTGCCAATGCATGTCCACACATCCTTTTCCACTGTCATTATCTCTGCTTACATTATTTTCTCTATTATCATATGAGGGCTGTCTTTTCTTTGGATTAGATACTATTTCCTGTGCAGATTTAGTAAAATCCACTTAAATACAGAGGGAACTCATTCTTTTCTCTTTGAAGAAGCTATTGATAGATACACTAAAACAGCTATATTTGATTTTTATTTTTTAGTCTAATGCTCAAACACTATTTTCCCTGTAGTTGACTGATTTTTGATGCACACAAATTTCACCCTGAGCAGTGTAAAATATTTCACACTGCGTCCAACCATCCATCCACACCTTGGTGGGGCCTGCAATTGTTTTTTTTTTTTACTTCAGGAAGGGATAGTAATCTGTAAGACCTGGCTAAACTCTTTTGATCTCGTTAGCAGGCAAACTGCTGTCTAAATTAGTCTCTCTCTGAGCAAGCAAAATTTAAGCTGAATTTTGCCCTTCCTTATTCTGCTTTCTTGCTCGTGTTTAAAACTTTTTCTGGTAACCATTTTGAAGACATGAGGGAGAGAAGGCTCATTTTAGCCTGTCATTATGAACAACATTTTGCTATTTACTGTCCGTTGCTTGTTATGGTTTGCAGACTAAGCCCCACAGTTGCTTGAAAGAGAATCTTCAGTTGTGAACAGGAGTATTCTCTGTAGAACTGGCCAGCTTTTCCTGCTATTCCTGCTACTTTGATCTGCATTTACTTTTATATTTAATGAATATTATTCCTGTTTTGAAGAAATAATAATATTAATACTATTCTAGAGGTGAACTACTATCCAAATATATATTTATTACAAATGAAAAGATAATTTTTATATAGTCAAATGATTTTTCTAATGCAAGAGCAGTAATTCTTTTGTTAATCTCCATATAACGTGTATTTTATACTTGTGCAGAAAATCTCTCTCAGTTGCTTTTGGAAATTGGATGTTTTTATTCAGAGATGCTGAACTCAGGTGTTGGAGGAAAGGAAATATAGCTCATAGTGATGCTGTGCTGATTCAAGATAAACTCAATCCCTTGCTTTAGGAAGCAGCAGCTGTAGAGATCCACATCTCACATTTTGGGCAGTATTTGAACACCTTGCCATGTTCCTGTTTAGCCATTGGAACTGGTTTTTATCTGTAAACTATTCATTAAGAACCTTGCCTATTTATGAGAAGGGTGTAGCCCTTGACCACTTAAGGACCAGTGATGGTATTAGTCTGTAATAATTTTGATGTCTGAGAAACATTATTCCATTGCTTCTGGGAATGAAAAAAAAATCATTTCAATATCAGCAGCATTTGGTATTTTCTATTAATTAATAATTAAGTGTTTTAATTAATAAGTGCATAATGGATGCTTCAGTGTCTTCTGAGTGTGTGAATTTTAGAACAGATTGTCTGATGAAGATCTTTAAAAGCATCGAGGATCAGATGACATCTGTAACTAAATTGTATTTTATTCAAGTCCTTTATATTTCAGTAACAATACACTGTAAAAAAAACAGAAAACAACAACTGTTTGGTAATTCATCCTAATAATGAGCACAGCTAATGTAGGAAAGTATTTTAGCATTGCACATTAGCACTTGATTGCTTGAAATCCTGCTTCAAAACCACACATAGATTTAGTATGAGTAATACCAATATGTCACTTTGCACAGTATTGCAAAATAATTAACAACTCCAGCTTTACTCAGTGAACTTGCCATCTGAAAGCTACCTGAAAAGAAGTTGGATTTTGGAAGTACCAAACATATTTCTAATTGTATTACAACTCACTGAAGTTAATTTAAAAAGTATAGTGAAGTTCTTGCATGAGTATCAACCACAGAGTAATTACCTGCACAAGGAGCACCACGTGAAGAGATTTAACTCGAGGTTTTGAAATATAATTAGCAGCTCAGCATCATTTTCAGAAAATCATTTTTTGTGTCCTTTTTTCATTGAAGATTAAAACACTTTTTGAAAAGAAACATTCCTTGAAATACTTTAGGGTGAACAACCTACTTTCGGTTGTGGTTTTAGTATCTTAACCTGAGAATGTTAGTTTGAACATTTCGTCAGTCAGTCATAAGTGGGTGTAAAGTGACTGCAGTAAAATTGTGATAGTTTACACTAATAAATGATGTGATCCTGTGACTGTGAACACACATTCAGGTTATGTAGATCTTGTAACACACGATAGTACAGTAATACCTGGAGAAGAAACATTAACTATCTGAATGTGTAATAGAATGTTTATATTTTGTGGTCAGATGCTCAGCAAGAGTTATCTGTTAAATTTATGTTCCATTGAGTCCTCCTGAAGTAAGCAAGGGACGATGAATTATTGAGAGACTTTGGGCTGAAACTCTGAGAGTTTGACAGCATCTCACTAGGAAAGGGAGAACGGGGGAAAAAATCTTACTATGAAGTAAATTAGGAAAGCTTTTCTTATGTGACATGGAAGAAATTGTAGCTGTTACAGGGAGGTTATGTAATCTGATTTTGATTTATTTATTTAAAGAAAAGTTCCTTCTAAGTTGAACACGTGGCAGACAGGAAGATGACTATTACACAATTTAAGGTCGGTCTGGATGATTTGTCTTTGAAGTGACATGAATTGGAAACTTGCACGGCTTTTGAAATGTTGGATTCCTTTCCTGCAGGTGTTTACCATTGTAAAAGCTTTGACAACAATTTCTACCGTCGTTACTTGAATAAATTGCTTTTAAGAGAGCTTTTAGATTAGACTTTGAACTGGAAAAGGCATAAGTATATAGAGAAGTCTCCACTGTCAGTATGATTTTTATTAGCCAGCCTGTCAAATAACTAAGCTTGACTCAACCCTGGGCTTTACTTAAAAACTCATTCATATGATTATAGAGTGTGACAATCCATTTATGTTAATACAGGTTCTAGCTGCAGATCCTTGGAATACAGAACTCTCTCTTCCTGCAGTGCATTTCTAATCCGTATTCACTAAAAATGGCAGCTTCCCTGGAAATCCCGATTTCTTTGTCTTGGTGTCCTAAGCACAGTTACAGACACCTTCCAGAACTTGTCTTACAGATGAATATAGGGGAGCTGTGTGGTAATCCTTAGTATTAGCTGCTAAATGCAGAGTTCTGTGGAAGGCTGAATTGTGTAGATGCTGGATTATTATTGATGGAAATGTTGCTGGAATTCATTTGGGATTCTCCTCCCACTTAGCAGCTGTGGCAGGAGCAGGGCACACATGAATTGGGTTGAGTGCCGAGTTCCAGCTTTGCCTTCTGATGATGTGGATCCAGAGATGTCTTTTTGACTTTCTTTTTAAAGAACTTTATACTTAAATAGTCATAAGGATTGAGTACACCATCTTGCTCTGGATCACACACACGCTCTCTTTCCAGCTGTGAGATTCTGCAGAGATTCTCTCACTGTGATTTGAGATTCAGTGTTAACAGACATTTCTGTCTGCATCGTCCTCTTGATCACTCTCCTGAGATGTAATCCTTGGCCAATCTGATTTTCCCTGCATTTTATATTCTATTGACATCAGCCTTTCTGTGGATCATGCTTGGTGTGTAGTTTAACACGTATCAGGTAGTTCAATGACATCTGAACTTACTCTGAGCCTTTTGTTGGTTTGGTTATTTTATAAATCTGAATCCTGCACGTTTCTTACAGCCTGTAATAATGTCACTTCCTTGTAATGAACCTGAGCAGAGCAGTAAATAGAGATACATTGGTTTTTGTTGAACTGGGGACTTGTAAGGTTGGTTTACTGACTTCAATATCTTGAGAATTTTCAGGAAAATTGAAAAGTTTGTGGATTCGTTTTTTTTTCTTTTATTACATTATGTTCTTTAAGTCACTGTCATAATTATGGGTAGGTCCATTAAATGAGTGGTATTCCAATCAAGTTGCCCCAGCTTTTGCTCTTAACACACAAAGATCATTGTTGGTGGCTGCCAAAAATGTTATTGTAATGGTATTGCTTTAGGGTTTGACCAATATTATTAATTGTCTAATGAGTAATCACTAATTAAGTTGAGGTAATTAGAGTAATTGTATCAATCTGTGATTTGAGAAGAGACTTTGCAGAGTTTGTTTAATGCCAAGTCCTTGTCCCAGAAGAGGCAGCTTTACTTTTCAAAAGCCAAACTGAGACTTAGCTCTTTAACATAATATTGTCTACTATCTTTAATTTAAAAAAATAAAAATACACATTTTTAAAAAATTGCCAGAGCAGTTGGAAGAAGGCCAATGCCACGATAACTAATCCATAGTACCAATAGTTTAATTTCTTCTTGCCATTTCAAGATACATGCACACTGTTTATCAGAAATATTTCTGTGAAATTTTAGAGCAGAATAAGCCAATCAATTGTAATTGCAAGATTGACTTTGTACGTAATCCAAGCCAAATAATTGTGCCACACAGCTCACAATTAATTTTAGAGTATGTACTGGAAATTCATTGGATCTTGATTATCATTGGTGCTTCTGCAGTGCTTCTGAATGAATTTTTCTAGTATTTTGCATTTTAAATAAATACCTCCAAGTTATTAATTATGGGTGTGTTCCATGTAGACTGGCTGCATGTGCCAACCTGTGGAATCCTCTGGTGTAGCTTTCACTGTTCTTTTTAAGTTTATACAGACAGGAAGCACCACAGCTGGAAGTATCCTTGGTGTAGAACTTCATGGAGCAACACTTGAGCTAATGAGGGGTTTGTATTTATAGAAGTTGCTCTAAAGAGGCACTCAGAGTTTCAAAAATTAGTCTTAATTATTTCAGACTCTTGATTATTCAGTGGACTGTGTGCTTTTCTGATCTGAGGAAATTTCCAGCTGCCGACTGCCAGCTCTGATTCAGGTACTTGGCTGTTGTTGAAACTGTCAAATTATCTGACCATAATAAAAATATACAAGATGTAATAATAAAAATAAAAATAGTTTCTGCTGCAGGGAACAGAGAGGTTTGAGGCAGGTTGTGCCACGGATGCCATCTGTGTATCTCACTGTGTTTATGGTTAAGAAGTGGGTTGGGGAGGATGCACTGTAGACTTTCTTACCTTGCAGGGGTTCTTGCACATCAGTCATATCCTTCAGGAGCTGCCCTGAGTGTAAATATCAGTTGTGTAAGACAGAGTTTCATTTTTCTCCTTTGTCTCAAGGAATTCCCTTTGGAAATACTTCATGGGAAGCAAAGCCTTTGGGTACTGACGTTCCTAATGCAAGTTCCACTCACAGTGAATGTGGCCAGTACTTCTCAAAAAAACCCCTCAAATTTATCCCAAAACCTCTGAGAAACAGTGCAAAAGATGATTTTAAGAAGCTTCTCAGCTAAGTGGAATGACTTTATACTATGAACCCTGGGCATGAGCTATGTATCCTTTATAGAACACATTTTTAGTTACAGCTCAAAAAATGTGATTCTGTGCGGAGTCTAAAGAGCTCGTCGATATAAAGGACTTCAAGTGAAGGATTGAAAAAAACCCACAAGAATAATTGAGTTATATTGATGGTTGCTTATAGAGATTAGTGTTGTGTTGACTAAGACTTACTAGGAACAGAAGAAAATAGTTCCATTTTATAATTCAATAGCCAGAATATAGGGAACCAACACTTATGAGCACATTTCCAAGCAGTGGTAGAAGAACACCACCTTTCATAGAGGGAACACACTTAAGCTAGAGGTTAATTAGCAAAATTTGAAATACTTACTTACAGTAGGAGACAGGAAAGTATTGAATAGATTTTAAAGCAAGTATAATTAAACCAATTAATCTAAGGCAATACCTTATTCTGCTCAATAAGCTCTGATGAGAAAATTATTATTTGAACAAATTTGCATGCGTAAAAAAAAATCTAATTTTGTCATTAAATTATGTAGGTTTATAGATACATGAAGCTTCATCAATACAGGTCTAATGCTATCTAATTATATGTACACCAGCATTCTGTAAGGAGGATAAATAGTAGCCTGTAGCAAATTCATATCAATATATTAAATAAATTGGGTGATTGATTTTTTTCAGGTCTCCTTTTTCTGTGTTTTCTCTTAGCCTATAACACTTTCCAGGAGTCGGTGCCGCTTTTTCAACTCCTACTCATAAATAGGATTGGATTTTTGTGAGAAATTATTCAAGTAAGGGGCTGGGTTTTTTTAAAGAAGTATTTTCCTTCATTTCTGTGTTTTCTATCAAATCAGTGCAAGCATCAGTCCTTTATACATATATGTGACTGCTTAGTTAAATGTATTTATCATCTTCTCAGCAGCTCGCTTCACTCAGCAATGGTGACTGTGGCTGTCAGGAAAGTAATGGAATATCTTTCAAGTGCCCTCTCCTTGCCTCATTCTGAGCTACATTTTCAGTTCATTTTTAGAGATAATCAGGACTCTGAATTGCTTAACCAGATTAAACCAAAATTGAAGAAAATTTAATTTTAATTGAAGGAGAGTTGTAGCAAAGCATTAGCTTGTGCTTTTTCATGTAGTAAATTTTTGCTTGTTTCACAGCATTAAATAACTTTTCCACATAATTATTGCATTGCTCTTTGTGCAAAAGCCACAAATGAAGTAAAAGCACAGTAGAACAGATCAGCTCCATTTAAAGGCTAAAATAGTGGGTTTGCCCTCTGGTCTGTTGTTTCTTTAATATTAGACTTGTTTACTGCAATTGAACTGCAGGCATGAAATTGGTGGCCTGTAATTGTGTAAAGGGGTACTTGAATTTTTGCCTTATAATGGGCAGTGATGGGCAACTCAACTGCTCAGCCAGTTCTGTCTCACTGAAGTGCCCTTATGCACCAGGTTTGAGAACGGAGTGCTGACTGCATGGGAAAATCATATTTGATCTTTGAGTGGCTGTAAATATTTGTTTCCGAGCAGCAAACAGATACTTGAGGGCGAATTGCAACTTTCTTACAGCACTATTGACAGGAAATAGTTTATGATAAAGCTGCAAATGCTGGTTTGTGCTCTTGCATGAAATACAGTACCTGTGACAATAAAGAATGGTGCTACATGGCGTAGAGGCAATCACAACATGAATCATCTGTCACTTCAGCAAAACAGTGCCAATTGAATTTACAAATGTGGCGTCTATTTATTTCTACCAGTACTGAGAAGGAGACGAAATGAAATGGAAGTGATGATTACTTGTGACACATTCCTGCTACGAAAATAACTTCTTTAACTCGTGTTGTTGTAATAGCCCATGTGTTCTTTTTATTTGTGTTTCTTTCAGTGAACCATGTTTCTGTATATTTCTTGGGGTTTTTACCTATCGAGATGATGGAGTTGTGAGCATCTACTGCCTGCAGTAGAGCTGTGGTGGTGGCTCACCATCTTTTCCTGTCTTTGAGTAACTTCAGGCAAAAAAGCCATGGAGCTGAATTGAGACAGTAAATAGATTCAGAACACAGGCAACTCTGAGGGCTAGATTATCAAACGTGTTTTGACACAAGTGCTGAATGAACTTTACAGTAATGATTAAGTGATGTAGGAGAGTAACACTGTCTTTCTCACTGAAAAAAATCTTGGGTGAGGTTTGTGTTAATGCTACAGCACATCAGAGCTTATGAACTCTGCTGACAAGGTAAGATCGATGTGCCCAGACTGTGCTCTCCAGAAGCACATCACTGGCAGCTGGGGGTTCTCTGTTTCACGTGGCACGGGCTTGGTGTGGGGCGTGTGTGAGCACATCTGTGTGTTTGCAGGCCGGAACAGTCTGGGTAGGGAGCTGTGCCATCGCTCTGCCTTAGTTCATAGAGTCACAGGGACTGTTAGTTTGGGAAAGACCTCCAGGATCATGGAGCCCAATCTTTGACCGTTCACCACCTTGTCAACTAAACCATGGCACTAAATGCCACATCCAGTCTTGGATGCCTCCAGGGATGGTGTCCCCACCATCTCCCTGGGCAGCCCCTTCCAATGCCTGGCCACCCTTTCAGTGAAGAAATTCCTCCTGATATCCAACTAATTAATGAATCAGAATCCTGTAGGAGGTGATTTTACCATGATATCCAGACATATACATGAATTATGAGTCCTGAATACTTCTACAATTCATTTATTTTTCTGTATATCTAAGTTCAGACATGTCAGGAGTCTTCTTGATAGATGTGGATGCTATGGATCTCTGAAACATTGAGGTCCCATTCTTCAGAGACAGCTGTAGTCCTTGGGGATGTCAGAAGAGAATAAATTTTAATAGTAAGCTGTTGAAAGGGAGGATGTTTATTAGAACTGTCCACATGTATGAAGTTGTCAAGATACCACTGTAGCAAACACCTGTAACTTTGATGAATAAATGAAACAAGGAACATTGTGCTTGGTACTGACCTTTAGCATAAACAGGTCCTCTTCTTCGTAGAGTTTTTGCACATAGTTTGATTTATGTATCTTCCATGGACCTGCATGTTTTTAAAGAAGAGCCAGGTCCTCTGCAGTTTCAGCTTGTGAAAACAATTTACTTGCTGCAAGCTCTTTCCTAGCACTTATTTTATTTCAGTAGCACACGTTTTATAAGAACAAAGAAAATGAGCATTGTGTTCAGTTTAGCTGAGGTGCAGTTGTTATGAAGAGCAAGATTTGCATAGGCATTTCTGTCCGTATATATTTTATATTGTTCTAGGTGTCATTTAAATTTCATTAAACTTCAGGGTAACGGTCAAGATGAAACTATTGATTTCTTCTCCTCCTCTGCTCTTTTGGGATTCTTCTGACCTGTGTTCTATGTAAAAATAGGAAAAAAGAATAGGGGAACGGATTCCTTGCTTTGGCTGTGACCTGAGTGAGCTCTGCACAGTTAGCACTGTGGGAAGTAACAAAGGATGGTTCAGTGTCCTTCAAATCCTGTGGCAAGACCTGAGCTAGGAAGGGAATGTTCTTTGAGGGAGCTGTAGAGAGTCTGGCCTTTTTATTCCTTTTAGAAGGAGAAGGGACTTCAGATGATTCAGGGTAACACATTTATGTTAATTATAAACAATGCTTTGAGCCTGCCTAGAGAATGGGAAAAATCTGTGGAACTTCCCTGCTAATATTTTGCTTCTGAAATGTGATATTTCTGCAAAATGACATGTGTGGAAGCAGAAGAATGTAGAATATGGTACCTATTTTAAGATATTTTAGTTTTGGTCTGTAGAGTTCCTATTGTTTTCCATGTTAATTTTTGATTGTTCTAGCACTGTATTTTCTTTTTGTCTTTCCAAGTTTTTTATTCTGTTACAGCATTTGGTGTTTCTCAGGTCTTCATTCTCTGTTTTAAAAACCTGAGATTCCACACTCCACTAGCAGGTTGCTGCCAGTGAGTGCATTATTTTAGATATGAATATAAGCTGGCAAAAAAAAATATCCCCCCCCCGAAAAAAAAACAGCCTTGGGGACACTTTTTAAAATTAGTTTTAAGTAATAATTAAAATTACAGTATTCTTATTTTCTGCTGATTTTAGTAGCTATAATTGGCAATAATCTCCACCATGTTTGTGGAAATGTCGTTCTTATTATTTAATTAGAAAAATAATCCTAAGTGGCATTTTTTAAAAATATGTGTAGGAATATGTGTTTATCACTGACTCATCATTTAAAACATGGCCTGAAATGCAATATTCTAAAGGCTGCTGCTGCTCTACCCTTCTTCAACAAGGAATCATTTTTTTCAAGCCCTGCCTTATTTTCTGTTTTCTTACGATTTTCCTTTGCTTCTGATCTTCCTGACTCAAATTGTCCTTGAATTTCAGGGAGTTTAACCTAAACATTAACCAGCTCCTCAACCCTGTTATTTGAAGAAAATGATTAATTTTTCATGCTCATCTCAGGTTACACAAGCTCGCTTGAGGATGCAAAGCTCCTTACAAGAGATGGTTCAGAAATCATTTAGGGCCAAGGACTCCATTTAGAGTTTGGAATGAATATTCACAGAAAATGTGCTGTTGTGCACAAAATAAAATCCAGTTCTCCTGGGTGTTTGTAATCGCCTTCTGAAGCTGAATGCAGCAGTAGCACGAGTCAGCATGAACATAATAAAACATTGCAAATACATGAGCAAGTTATTAAGTAAATTAAATACCACTGTTTATATCTCTGAGGAGCGCTGCAAATAGATTATGGTTTGTTTGTCTCTGTTCTCTAATCCAAGAAATAAACCAATATTTGTTACAAGGATTTCCACAGATTCAGAATTTTAGGAATTTCCGAGCAGAGCTCTCTTCTCCAGTCTGTACTATCAACAGGATTAATAGGGGTCTGAGAGCACCTGTGTCTTCATTTCAGAGAACTGTCATTTGAGATTGATTTACCAGGATATTTCTTTTTCTTCAGTAATTTTAATCAAATTGTTACTGGTACATGACCACATTTATCTGCTTTATCTGGTGTTGAGTGTGAAATATTAATAAAGATGAACTGAGGATTTGGAACACTTCCATTGCAATCTGGCTTTTTAAAACCACTGATTCTTCTCTGTATTTCTTTTGATTGGGTGAAAGCCCTTTAGAATAAGATAAAAACTGATAGAGATTTTTTTCTTTTTTAACTTCTGATATGCCTCTGGTACGTATAGTCAGAATTTAATGTGAAAATGAGTATCACTGCAGTTCCAACTGCCTATTCCACCAAAACTAAGCTAAGTGGTATTAATATACTTTGCATTGCTAGACGTGCATTATTAGTAGATTTATCTTCTTTTACAAGTTTTTGACATTAATATCATGCAAGTAAAATTAACATTACAGCTTCTTTAAACTGCTAAAACAGCAGATACATATTAATTATTTATAAATTTTGGAGAGAATATTAGAGGCTGTCTTTTTTAAAATTATTTTCTTGAATTATCCCATAATTCCTTGAAAAAATTAGAGAATTAGAATAGTATAAAGATTTTTCATTAATTTTTTAAAATCTGTAAGAACCTTTTGAAGTGCATAGCTAAGTGTCATTCTGTGCCTGGGAATGACTTTGGGTCCTAGAGGATATGGGTATCCCCTGGAATTGTGGCTTGGGAATACAAGGCTTTGGGTTGAATTGGAGGAATTCCTGCCATGCCTTCCACCTCCTTGTCCCAGCTTACTTCTTACTCTGCTCGTTTATCTGTTGTAAGAGCTCTGATTTTTCAAGTGTGCTGATCTGCTTCATGACATGGCTCCTGAAACAATTGTTCTGGCACAATTAAACTGTGGTGAAGCCAAACTGTGACTGGAACAAATAAATCCGGAAGAATGCGTCAGAGATATTTATCACTTTAAGAGAAGCATACTGTACCACAGATAACATAGGCAATTTTATTTCATGTCATCCTCAAAATATGTACAGAGAGCACGTGATTGTGAGTCATTGCAATGTTCACTACATGATATAAACAAAATAATCGTCATACTAAACCTGTCATTTTCAATGTTTTCTTACAGGCTTTCTATTTCTATTCCATTCCTGGTAGAGCACCATAGGGCTTTTATTATTTTTAATAACAATAAATCTCATTGTTGTGAGTAAACAGGCATCTGTGCTTGCTCAGAATCAGAACAAGGATGTTATATATGTTACCTGATGTGTGTTCTGGCAGCTGCAAACCTGTTGCACGTAAAGCAAGACCCTTATTTTATTAAATGTACTCTCGATCATCAGTGAAGGGAAGGAAATCTGTATCAGTGTCTCATTTCCACGTTTGTTGTTTGTTCCGTCTGTGTTGGCCGTCACCAAGGTTTATTTCATGAGGGAGCAAGCTCTAAGACCAACCCATTAACTCTTTGATGTGCCAGAAGTTCCTTATTTCTTGGAGTGGTTAACAGAAAGCATAATTCCTGGAGGAGGTGCTGTGTGCCGTGTTTGCTGGTGTGACTACACGGTCCCACTCCATTGCAGGGTGCTCCTGCTTGGTGGCTGCCTGCACCAGGAGGGAGAGAATATTTTTTCTTAATTTTTCAATGACACTGATAACGAATTCCATAATGTGCTTGGCACTTGAATTGAAAGTGTTCTGTAATGTATCAGTTTTAAAATCCACCTCTGCCAAGCTTAGTTCCTCACTTTGATTTCTGTTCCCTCCTGCACAGACACACTCACACACACATACAGACGAGCTTCCCTCCAAGTTCCAGTTCAAGAACATCCTGTAGTTAACAGTCTGGGAAATACATTTTCTGGGGGCTACAAACAGGTACATTTCACCCATAGGCTTACAGGCATAGGATTCCTGAAGTAGTTTTCTGTAAGAGAAAGATTAAAAAAACAAAGTCCAAGTATGTATCTGTTACTTAATAATTTAGATTGTGCAGTAATTCTGAACACCAGAGCAATTGCTTCAAGTAGTTCTGCTGAACTCCATTGGATTAATGCCTCTGCATATTTTACGACAGTAAAAAATAACAAATTATTATCCAAATTAAGATTTGGATAATATGGTTGCGGCAGTTTGTGGTCAGCTTTTTACATGCTGACCACATGTAATGTTTCTGATGTTTCTGAGTATTTCCAATCTTCTCAGCATTGATTATTTCCACACACCCCTCTTGCAGTGGGTCATGCCTATGATCTTAAATTTTATGAAAGTAGAAGGTGCTAAGCAGATGTTCTTCTATCAAGAATACCTCAAAGAGAATCCAAAATTAAATATTTAAGTATTGAATATGCTGGTTTGAATTCAGTATGAATAGCAAAGAATAAATAGTGCAGAAACTTAAATTTATGATTATTGGATTTTTAATATAAGCTTATTTTTAAAGTGTTGAGAGATATTTATTTTTTGTCTTGTAACCTGTAAGACTTCTATCAACCCTTTGAAATATCCACCACCACTGTTAAAATGTTGGGCAGTGGGGTTTTTTTTGGCATGTGGCCAAACCTGCTGTTGGTGGAGAGTTTCTTTCAGTTCAGTAGTGAGACAGGCATTTGCTAACACAGGAACACCTGAGAATTGTCTTGCCCTTTCTCCCCTGTTACATTCCATTGTTAGTAGAACATAAAAACATGTTTTAGCTATTTGTAATATGTGGAAGGACTGCTCTTTCCTTTTTACAACTTAGTGGTTACACAATTGTAGGATACTTAAAAAGGAAAAATTTTACTTTGTGTCAATTGACGTGGAAGTGTTATGTAATGTTGCTCTATTTTGGCCACCTCTGTGTCATTGTAATTACTGGCACTACAATGAGCTAAGTGGAAAGGGGGATTCAAAATGGTGAGAGTATTGTGAAAAGTTGCTTGGGTTTTGTTGTATTCTTGCCATTTTATTAAATATTCTCAGAAAGGAGCAGGGAAATTAATGAGATGGTTTTGCATCAGTGTGTCAAAGCAGTTTCGCTTTTACACAATAAATGTGTTGCTTTTTATTCTATGTATCTAAAAAAGAAACAAGACTGACAGTATTTTTAAAGTACATTAAGTAGGCATTAAGACAAGAATGATTTGCACTGAGAGAGAGGAGAGTGATTTTTTTTTCTCTTTCATGGTGGTTAAGCACATTTCCTTGTGAGGGAGGGAAAAAGATGACAGCAAGTTGTGGAGGGTTTGGGGTTTTTTTTCAAATTAACTATAGAATATTTAGGTTTATTTTTAAGGATGGCAGAAATCTGTTTAGAGAGATAGTCTTGAGCAATACATACACAGATTTGCATCCACTGCATTGACAAAATGTTATGTAAACAGAATACAATGAATATTCTCTGTAAAGCAAACCAGTATTTCTGTAGGGTTCGGGTTTTCTCTGTGTATCAGTGGATGTATTATTATTATTTGGGGAGTTTATCACAGGTGGTGTGGTATCTTCATTTTTCTTTTAAACTTTTTGTTAATTCCTAATGTCGTAAGAATGTGATTTTTTCAAAAAGATGTTTTTAAGGGATTTTTTTTTTGCTATCACTAACGCTAAGAAAAAATTGAAAAATGTTTTTCAGATCCTTTTTGGGAGCTCTTCAGTAGCTTGTTTCTCTTCTGGGTGATCCTCACTGCCTTTCAGTTCTGTTTTTTCTGTAAATGTGCATAAACCTTTCACAGGCACAGCCATCTTCCTCACCCGTCTCTCCAATCACCACACAGTTCTAAGTATCTTCTGTCCATTTGTGGCCATGCATCCTGAAATGCAAGCTGCCACGATGCTGCTGTGATTAATCATCTCCTGCACCATTGCCTGTACAACTGCTTTGAGAGGCCTTTCTCGGGGCTGTTGCTAAAATCCCCGGCTGCAGAATTTCAAAGTTCTTTTTTTTTTCTTTTTTTACGAAAGAGAAGCAAATGTTTTTCTCTTCCTCCATATTTCTACCAGTGGCTAGTGAAGCAAAGCACTTCAAAGCTGACATATGTTCCACATGGTAATTCTAGTGGATAATTCATAGAGAACTGAATAAAGACATAGCAGGAAACTGCTTGTTACCAATTCTACTCTATACACCTGCTCCAGGTTCTGCTCCTCTTGGGTAACTTTCTTCTGTGCCAGTTATTTTTTTGCTTATCCTTGCTGATATTTGGAAGTCTGAAGTTTTGGTCTTCTCCTTCCCGTTAATAAAATCCATTCTTATTTCCATTTTAAACACCATGGAGTGTTCAGCACCATTTTTGTTAGAGGAAGAGGTCTCTGTTTGACTTAAGATGGAGAAAAAGCTGTATCTGACTTTGGAAGTCCAAACACTGAGCAGATGGGGAGTTCTTTCCCAGAATTTCCTGTTCATAACTGCTTGCAGAACAGCATCGTTTTTTTGGGTCTATATTCTGACTGTATCCACTTTCAGCAAGAAATAACAGCTAGAATGAGTTTCTTTGTTCAAAGAGAAGATTTAGGAAGGCAAAAAGTGTGTCAGTGACTTTGTGAGGTGTAGCAGGCAGGTGCATTTTATAGCACAGATTAAGTGGGATGTGAAAGTTTAATTGAAGGCTGATTTTTCGAGTTAGAATAGTTTGTCTTTAAAATGGACACAGGGACAGTATTGTAAGCAGGTGTAGCTGAAGACTTAATCAAGTAGCTGCTGCATAGCAAAATTATGATGATTACCAGTCATGGTGGGAGTTTAGTACCCAGAGCCACCAGCCAGCTCGTGGAGCCTCCTTGTCATAGGTGCTGCACAGCTCCTTCCAGTTTGGTTAGATAAAAGCCAGAAAAACCACAGAGAAACTGAATTTTTCAGAGAAATATGAAAAAATCGTTGTGACTGGCTGCAGGAGAACCAGTGGGAGCTAACAGCTGTTGAATGTTATCAGCAAAGGTGGGGGGGGAAGCTGTGTACGAGTTCAAAGCACAGATAACATAAGTGTCTATGACATGTCAGTTTATACATCTTTGGGTTTGTCATGCTTAATACAAGATCAAGTGCTGACAAATGGCAGTGCAGAATATACACTGGGGATGGATAAATGGAAGAAGGCCTCTTTCACAGGAATGCATTGCACTAACTGTTCACTTCAGGCAGCTGAGTGACAGCACCATCTTATTTGACCAAACGCACGTTATTCTGTCTTTTATGCTCTAATTTATTCCCGTCGCGTGCTGTGAAGTCCTGCTTGGAGTGTCTATTCTCAGCATAAAACTGTTTGTCAAATTTCTATTACGCTTAAGGTGAAAAATTAATGAGCCATTCACTTCAGATATTTCAAAACTAATACTGCTGTATTATTAATGCAGCAGAAAGTCAAAGATGTGGGTACGTACAATTATGGCTCGCTGTTCAGTCAGACTACTTTTTTTGTCTTTATTTTTCGGGGAACATCATTAAAACAGTGTTTCAGCTCATAGAAGGAATTATTTTGATGAATTCTGTCAGTAAACTTCTTAGACAGTTTTAGCTGTTAACTTTTTGCTTTATCTGATCCTGGAAGAAGGTGGCTTGAATAAACAGATAATGATGAAATACAACATTCTGTCCAATCTTACTTTGAATCTGGAATTTAAACAAAAACGAGCAGGAAGTTGATTCATATAATGCAAAACTTCTTAGAGAAATATAAATTATGCAAATATATATTTCCATAGTACTGAGGAGGCTGTGGGTGAAGCAGTATTTTGGGGCCAGAGAAGTATAACACTGTGACTAACTCTCTGATTTTCCAGTCTCCAAAAAAATCACTGGAACGATGATAAAACTGTGCTTTTACTCAGAACTGAGTGGGCTGTGATGCACAAGTATTACTAATAAATTCAGAAATCTCAGAACATGTTACCAGTACTAAGTGAAGTGAAGGAGCACTGAGCTGGGTTAGAAGTGCGTCCCCCAGACTTAGCAGTGTGGAAATTGGTGCTCAAGGTTTCTTTTTCTTGAAAAAGAAAGCATCAAACACAGTCACTGCAGAAGTAGAAATGCAGGCCTTGCTTTCCATGCAGCAGCTTTCTAAAGATTGCCTCTTTTTGTGCTCCTAAAATTAACTTACTAATTGATTACTGCATTTTCCTTCTCATTTTACAGTAAGTTCTCCAGAGACTTTCTGAAATTCGTAGTGGTTCTAGGTCTGGCATGGTTACGTTGTCAGACTTGCAGAGAAGAAGGAATTCTGCTTCTTGGAAGAGTTTCATGCTAAAACTAAATTTCATTACAAGCAAAATGTCAAATTTAAATTATCCTCGAAGCATTTGTTGTTCCCACAGATCCTGAAAGAGCTCTGTGCTCCGCAGGGTTTGGCATCCAGCAGAGGAAGTGCCGGCAAGAATCTCCGAGTCCTTTCTATATGTTGGTTTCTTTATGAAGTTGCACTGCACTGTTTCACTGCCACTACAGCACCAAGCCCAGGAGTATTTAAAAACTGAATTATTAGGCTTTAAATAGCAGCCCTGGAAATCTCCAGGTTTTTAATGTGCACTGCAGAGATTGGTCTTGAATGGTTCACTTTTCAAGTCTGATCATAATGCACATTTCTTTCCTCAGAAACTGGCAACTGATAAATGTGTGGCAGAGGGAAAGGAGCTCTAACTTTTTCTTTCTATTTCTTTTTTTTAAAGCATTTTTAACTCTTAATTCCGATAGTGGTTTTTTTTCTTTGTTAATAATTTGTGAAGTTCAGTTACTTGAGAATTTTATAGAAATCGTGTCTGGAAAAGATGTCAAGAGGTCATGTAATGTAGCACCTTCCCTCAGGAGGGCATCAGCCATATCTGCATCGTTCCTGACAGATGTTTGCTTACACTTTTCACTAAAAAGATTTCAGTTGTAGCAATTTTATCACCTACCTAAGCAAGTCTTTATGAATTCCTCCTATTAGAAAGTTTTTCTTTCAGATAAATCTGCCCAGGTAACTTAAATCTCCCTTTCTGTCGATTTTTTTTTCTTTTTTTTTTTTTTTCTCCCATCTTTCAGACTTCATCTTCTATTGTGAAATGATTCTTGTAGTATTACGGAGGGGTTTCTCCTCTAAGTTGCTCTTGAAAGTGCATCTTTCACAGGTCATTCAAGGATGAAGCTCAAGTTGTGACTGGAGAAAGGAGAGATTTTCCCATCTGAAACGTTTTGAGCTTCATTGCTCCTGTAATACAGTCTGCAGATTGACAAACACTGGACAGAAAATAATGTCTCAATTGCACATCTCTGATGGGCTTTTTAGGGTTCTTTCTGATTGCAGAAACAAACTCTCAAAGCTTGACCGAACTAATTTTGGCATCAGTTTACTGAAGTGACAACTTTAAGAGATTTTGAACCCTGACAAAATTTGATGAGACGAAGCTTTTTTAAAAATTGTATTTTGAACGAGCTTTACCTTTCCACTTAAAAATTTGTCTGATTCTCTCAAACTGAACACTGATAACCTTGCCACTGTGTATTAAAGCTGAACAACACCTTCTGTTTTTCCGTAATTAAATGTTACAGCTTTGGTCAATTTTTACATTATGACTAAGAGGATACAGTAAAAAGTTTCAGAAGTTCCTAGAACAGAAAAAAAAACCTAAAAATTGAGGATGTGCCTAGTTTGTTTTGTTTTGGTTTGGTTTGGTTTTTTTTTAGTGTGGTTCAGTAACAACAGTCCTGATAGTAGTTTTATGGAAGTTTATTTGGAATGTGCTGCTGATTGCTGATACCTTTCTCCCTTTGTGCCCGCCTGGAATTTAAAGGATGCTGTTGGGTAGTAAAGAACTCGATGTCGACAGGAAATACGGTGTTGGCTTCCCAGAGGTCTCGGGGAGAGGCCTTGTATTCTGAATCTCTGGTTGAAAGTTTGGACAGGATTCAGCAGGGGCAGATACATTGGAAGGCTTTGAGGGTGTTGCAGCTTGTGTTAGAGCTGTGTCCTGCCCCAGGCTATCAACCTCCGCTCCTTTTCCATGGAGTGCTTTTCTTCTGCCTGAAGTGTTCCTGCTTTCCATGGCAAGAGATGCTCCCCATGCTCCCCATATTAGGCCAGCTGAAGTAGCTGAGGAAAACAGGTATTTTGTCTTGAAGTGTTTTCAGAGCATTTCCATGTGCAAAGTTAGGCTTCCCCTCACCCCAGTTCTGCCTGTTGGTCTCCCAAAATATCTCATTATCTCATCAGAAACCTTTCTGTGATCAGATGTTAGACAGGCATGTGTATGGAAACTCACATTTTTTCAGTCAAAGGGAGATTTTAATATTTGCATGAAACTGCTAATATTGAGAGTTTTGTGCAATGTCTTCTTAATATCTTTAAGATGTAAAAGAAGTAGTCTGATGCTTTCTGATCCATACCTGTCTCCACTTGATGTGTGTCTATTCAGTACCCTCCTATTCCAGACCTTCTTCAGCTGTTTGGTTTATACTTCAATTTGAAAGTTATTGCTGATCAGTAATTCTGTTTTTCAGTGATTCCTTTAAATACACACCAGTTTAATTTATTGTGTTTAATTCACAATCAGATATCTGCTTGGACTCTTTAACAGTTTCTTTCTTGTGGAACTATTGCCCAGATACTGTGATATGTGCATGTAATTCTGTAGTACATGTTGTTAAAGAAACTTTTTTGTTTTCAGTATGGTAAGCACAAAACAACAGCTGCTTATCTAAATCACTTGTTTTAAGCTGTATGGTAGATATTTGCATTTTTGTGTTCGGTTTGTGAAGGAGAGAAATCTGATTTTCATTTATTAAATTGCTCTTCTCTCTCTGTTATTTAAGATGGAAGCTACAGGCAAAATCGACTGAACCTCACAACACTTTTGGTACAACCAATTTCTGCAGTGCTTGCCAGAAAACTTGTTTCCCTGCCTGAGGACACTGCCCAGGAAGACAGGTGTACCCCCCTCCGGTTTTTAGCTACAGGTAAGGCTTTTCAGATATGAAAAAAGGCTTCACCTATGGAATGTTCCTCAAGGACTCCAAATCCACTTTCTATAACTATACCACTAAGAGGTTTAGCTGGCTTTGGGTATGTTTTGCTTAGATGCTTTCTAGAAGAGGCTATGAACAATCTAAAAACTTTGCTCCTAAAATCTGATAGATGGAAGTTTTGGTTTTGAAAAAAAAATTCTCTTAATTTAAAGCATTGAGCACTAATTCTTAGTGTTGACTTAAAACCTCCTCTGTGTAGACACCACCACTAGGAGGGTTTGTTACTGCTGTCATATGTTTTGTTAGGCCTTGCTGTACTACTAATAATGTGATTTTTAACATTAGGGCATCGGTAACTATATAATTCTGTGGGGGTTTTTTTTCTATTTCTGGAGGAACAGCATTTAAATTCTAAACGTATCTCCATGTTCCTTAATTTGTATATACTGTAGAATAAACAATGTGTTGTTATCTGACCCTTCAGGCATCTTTTTCCCTAAGTTTCAGCAGGAAAATGAACATCATGATAAGAACAAAATACCTTGAGTAGAGCCTGATGAATGCATTCATAGTATCTCCATAGAAATAATGCCATTAGCAAAGTCACACAGATTATTGCTTGAAAAACTTATTGCTGATGTATGGGGGAAAAAAAAGTAAGACTTCCGTGTTCCAGCAAAGATGCTGCACAGTTTTTCATTGAAGGAACATCTTCCAGAGAACATTCTAGATGAGGTGCATGTTTAAAAGCAATTCTGTCTTCAACTTTGTTTTTTACCTGTCCTTCTTTCACCAGAAAAATAGGTGTGTTTTGTCATAATGCCTATTTTAATGCGTTGGTTTGAAACTGTGGTCTTGGAAAGGAGGAGGCAAATTTAGCCCCTGTATCCTGTGCTACACACTGTGATAATAACAATAGAAACAAATTTTGAGGGCAACCAATGTGCTTTCATGTGCTGTATCCCTTGTTTATTGCTTTTGGAAAGTTATTGTGGGATAGGAGTACAATAGAACAAGTCATAAAAAAGCTTGATTAATTTTATGACTTGTGTTAGCATACTGAAAAGGAAGGCAGGGGACTTCGTGTTTCAAGCTGTTGTGGTTGGGCAGGACTATTGTTGTCCATACGTGGCTGACTAGATATTTTAAAAATGAACTGATTGTCTCCACAACCAGTAGAAAAGAAGAAAAGGTCATTTTGGAAGGAACAAGTGCTTAACCATTCCAGGTAGGATGTGTGAAGCTTGTTAGTACTGAAGGAATTTTCAACAGCTGAAGTGCCTGGAGCAAAGCATGAATTTGGGCTGGAAAATGACACTCATTTTAGAAAGATAAAAGGCTGCACAGTGTCTGTTTCTCAAAAAGCTTTGTCTGGAGGCTGCAGGACAGAATCACCTAAAGGGCAGCTTATTCTGCTTTTTCTGTGACAGGTGTGGCATGTCTGTTTTACTTCCCTGAGAAGACAGGAATCCTGTGAGAGCAGAATTTTTGGAAGGAAAGAATATTCCTAGCCAGCAGTCTCGTGAGAGCCAGTCCATGTCTGGTTTACTCTGGGTGAACACAGCAGCTTGTGTCTGATTTCTTGTTAAGCTTCTGAACCACTGTAATCCATGTGGGTTTTTTTTCTTAAAATCTTACTTAATTGAGAAAATAGGGACTATAAGAAGAAGCCTTGTATAATTCTGTAATGTATTATAATACATTTTTCCTCTAAGTAATGGTGAAGCTGTTGATGTTCTGGAGCACAGAGTGTGCTGTTGTTCAGTAGCAGCCTTAATGGAAGAGAGAAAAAACTGGTCTTATGATAAGAAATTGTGTGTAACTATTTAATAATAGTAATAGCTAAAGGGCTAATGCTGAGGACAGCAATACATTTGGGAAGAGTGAAGGTTGAATTTGCAGACTTCCTGTTGATTTGAAGAAGCTTAAGAGAGAGATTTCACTTCTGACGTAGGACTTGTCTGTCAAAAGAGGTGAATGAGCAATTCAGATGATTGGTTGGCTTAAAATTTGTTAGGATAAAATGATCATCATTCTCTCATCAGTATGTTTCAAAAAGCTGAACAGCAGATTCATCAGTAATGATTAAACATTTATATATAGTTTTCTCACATTGCTTCTTTTTTCCCTTAGCCCTGCAGTTTTCAAGAGACAAAATGTGTCAGAGGGAGTGGGGGGATGGAGACAAACATCCCAGAGAGATCGAGTGCTCAGGACCTACAAAGCAAATAGTGGGAATTGAAGTTAGCTGTTAAGTTTTGTGTTAGATGAAGTCAGTAATTAAATTTTCTTTTTGTTTGGTATAGTATGTTATTGGTAAACCTCATTAATCTGAAATTCTGTGCTCCCATGAACTTTTACCCAAAGATAGGCAATTAGAAGGAATTTCAGAGTGAACGTTTATAGACAAACTGTAAACTTTTGAAGCTTCCTTTTTTTTTACAAAATCATACTAGGATATTTGCTAGAACATTGTGATTGTTGTTGTAAAACTAAAGCACTCCTGTAAACATAAATGACGGAAGGCCGGCTGTGTACAGTGAACTGCCTTAACTTGTTGTTAAGTTTCCCACTATTTGAGAGATTGCAGTCATGTACAAATTATCCCTTTTCAATTGAGCTCTTGGGTGTTTAATGTAAATTTATCTAATGGGAATTAATTTACAAAGTGTTTTTTGCCACTGATGACCATATACTTTGGTTTGAATGGAAATCCTGGAAGCCTGGTATTGAAACACATTACTATGTGTGCCTTTGGTTTTAAGTGTCGGTTTTCATACTCACCTGTCTCATGTCTGAGAAGAGAGATGAGAAGGATCTGGGATTTCAATAGTGATCAGTCTCCAAGTGTCTGTGGATCATCCTATTCTTCCATTCTTCCCCACATTTATGTTGCTGGTCACCCTTGGGCATAAGGACTACATGAGTGGTTGGTGTGACCCAGTGTGCCTGAGCCAAATAGCTCAGTTGGTAGGAAGTGTAATGCAACCATTTATGCAGTGATCTCACTTAAAAATCCCATTTCTTACCACCTGCTAATGCCTTTTCCTGTGCAATAGGGGTAATTTTTTTTTAATACATTAACTTCTAAAATTATAAAACCAAAGCATGAATAGTTTAAGTAACTTGAATGATATCAAACACTGGTGTGAATAATAGAGCCAGGTATACAAAGACTCCCAGCTTTCTGCTGCAGACAGTGAAATTACTCAGATCAAAATGCTTTTCTAGGTAGAATCTTTTGATCTTTTTTTAGTCTACAAAATACAGTCACTGATCAATACTGAATCATCACAGTGACTGCAGTGCAGAGCTCTGTTGTGGGCTGCAAACAAATCTACGTCCTCTAACAAAACGAGTGAGTGGAACAGATAACCAGAACTGACTGTTACTGGAAAGGTTTGTAGCACAACATAATGAATTTTTATGAGACTTTGAACATCTATTTTATGTAGTTCCACCCGTCAGATGCTCATTATACCGAGTTTATAGTCAACTCTGATCATGTGAAATTTGAATCATTAATTATACAAAGGGAATAATTGGAAGAGTCCGTTACTTTCCATATTATATGATCCTCATCCAAGATAAATAAAGTTCTCTGCCAAGTGCTGCACTAGTGCAAATCAAGCCTGTCTTCTTTTCAGTCAGAGGAAGGGCATGGAGTGATAAAGGATATATATCTTCTCCTGTTAAACTACAGCCTTGTGATAATATTATATGTGTTTCTCCTTCATAGTTTGCTACCTGTCAGAGACAATAAAGACTGCCATATTTTATAAACTCTAGCTGTGCCATCTCACACTATGATATCAATATGCAAACAGTACTATAATTTCTGAGTATTGAGACCCTGCTAAACATGAATCCAAGGAAACAAATAGAGAAAGATGCCAACATATTGCGTGGCAGTGCATGCTACTGTACCTACCAAATCTGGAGCCGTAACAGTAGGAATATAACAAAGTTCTGCAGTTGTCTCTTACTGACATTTGAGAGGAGGACAAGTTAAATGAGGAACTCTGATCTAATTCAGACATCCTGTATATGATAACTTACAGACAATTATACCAATACTCTCAGATTTTCTTTTCATGATCACTTTAAATTCTGTTCCTTTTTTAACCAGAAGTTCATAAGAAGAATTAAGCATGAACAGTGTGAAGCATTTTTTATGTGTCTTCTCTGTACTCCCTCCTGAAGCCTCAAGAGTTTTTCTACCAGAATTGTAAATGATCGAGATATATTTTCAGAATTCTGTTCTGCGCCAGTATTTTCCTGTGTGATGCTTCGCTTTTGATTGCTAAAAAGCAGGTAAAGAATCAAAGTAGTGTGAGGTTGTGAAATTCAAGTACACCATCTGAAGCATTTTCAGTTCTCTTTGATGTTGACTGTGACACATTTATTCTGTATCACATTAGGCCCTCCTAGTTTAGAGCCTCCTTAAAGGACTTTATTCTAGGCATTCCTTTTTTTCAAACGCTCTTCATCTGAAGAGTTTTATTTCTGGATTCTTCATTGTAGGTCAGAAAAGATGATCACATACCAAGGAGTTTATTCATTAATCTCTTAATGCTAAGATTAGGCTTGGAAATTCAAGATCTGTGAATATTTGTTGAAAAAGGAGAATATGTTGTCAGTAGGCAACATAGTTGATTAATCAAATAGAAATCTATTAGGGAAAAATATTAGGGATACCAGATTTAGATGGGGTACTGTTTATAGACAAAAAAAAAGTGGAGGTTTTTTGTTACAGGGACATCTGCCTAGGAGTTCTGATATATTCCTGTACAAATAGTTTTATACTTCAACAATACTGTACATTGCACTGATTCAGTATTGATTTTTGCATATGCAATTCGATAGTATCACGAAATATTTTTCTGAGATTATATACATTATTAAGTATATGCTTTTTTATATTTATTCACTTTTCTGAGTGCATCATGTTGCATGTAGTGGTTTTTTGTATGTAAGTCCTGCTGTTCCATAAATGTGTGTGTGTTACTTGAAGTTCTGTGTGTGAACTTAATTAAAAACTGACATAAAATATGCAGTAGATAAGGTTTTGCACTCAAATTGGCATGATGATCTGTCAGGTGCAGTTTTACCCTGATTACTTCAGCTCAGTTAGTGGTCCCTAAGTCACATGAGCATGGGTGTTTGATGATGTTTGAAATCTCTAGTACAGTTGTGATTTCAGACTGATACATGTTTATTCAGGTGTTGATTTCAACAGACACTATCTCAAAAACTGTATTGCTTGAAGTTATTCAATGTACCTTATTTCTGCAGTCTACTGAAATAACTTCTGGTTTCATGATCCAGGAACTATTCTATTGAAATCCTTGACTTAATACTTGATTTTTCTGTACTAGAGTTAAATGTGCATGTAGGGAAATTTTTGTTAATGATTAGCAAAAATCTTGTCAAATGAGTTCAGTTTTCAAACCTGAGTCCTTAAAGATGCTTTTAAAAATCCAGTACTCAAATGCTCAGAAAATTGTCTGATTATAGGTATTCAGCATGATCAGGCAAGAATTTAACCAACATGTTTGAAAATGAGGTTCAAGCTTATACTCCTCTATGTATGAGCCTGGGATGAGGATAAAAGCAGGAAAAAAAAAGAAACAAGCATAACTCATGTTCTTTTAACATAACTGCTGGAAATAAAAGGTTTTTCTCATCTGAAGTACTAAAATTGTCAGTCAAATGAGAGGAAAAATACCCATGGATTTCTAAAAATAACTATGTAAATGTGAGAGGAGAAGGTCGTCATTTGGTATGAGACAATTTACCTGAGTTCCAGGTCAGGAAGGAAATAAATAAAAGTAACAGTAAATACGTTTGTGTTCTTCTATTCCAGAAGTAGCTTTGAGCTTACATAGAGACAGTGTATCCTGAATAATGTTAAGGTAATGTATCCTCATAGCTTTCCAGAGGAAAAAAAAAAAAATAAAAAGGAGAAAATTGTCAAGATCCTTAAAATAAAGTGTTAGAAAGAAAGGTTTGTTGTCAGAACTGTTTAGAGGGGATTAAATTTCGCCTCTGCTCTATACTCCAAAGAGTAGTTTCAGCCTTTTCATCTGGTGTTCTAAGCCTTTAAGCCCAAGTCACTTTAAGCTGACTGCTGTGTTACATGACTATTAACTCGAGTATCTGATTTTAGAATATGTGTATTGCCAGAAGTTAATTTTCTGTGTCTCTATTGTCAGTTGAAGACTGGATAGCTGATGTTGATTAAGGAAAAACAGTGAAGTCAGTTGTCTTCAAAAGGATTTATTTTCTTTTTGTCTAAGAAGGGGCCTAAAGGAACAAACATCTGAAGTGTTGTAGGAAAAGGAAAGGAAATCAGTTTTGACTTTAAAATCTCTTTTTTTAAGAGGAGTAAATTGGCTCTAGAATGGTTGTAGGTGAGAAACAGCAGCAAGAAGTAACTTGCATAGTTTAGATTAAATTTAAGCTGCTTAATGAACATAGATGGCTTGAGCTGTTTTCACTTGTTTTAAAAGACCCTTTGGGAATCCTTTGGACTATTTTTTTTTTAATGAAATATTTTTTAAAAATTCTAGAATAATATCTGTGGATTTATTGAACAAACATGATTCATTTACTTGGAATTAATAAATCTTACAGTAGCTTACATAAGAAGAGCAAAGTTAATTACATGACAAATCAAAATATTAACTTGCTGTGATTGATTGTTGCAAAGTCACGTGCTGGGGGTTATTTTTAATTAACTGTTTGCCTTGCATTTTCCGTACTGGTTTGTTCAAGCAAAACCAGAATTGTCATAGAGAAGACACATCTGTTGATAACAGAAGAGGTTTTATCTGAATGAAAAATAAAATAACTATTGCTAATACTTTTTTTTTAAACAAACACTAGCAGCTGGATTACTTTTTCCGAATATCAATGAAGACTAGTGAATGGAAATATATTGTATTTTATTTTAAGGGAATTTAAAAGTAAAGTTACCATACGAACCAGCAAATTAACCCTGAAGAACAGTAAAGATGTGTTGTTTTTATTTCACATGTTGCAGTAAACTCCCCACTCTCATATTCAGTGCATCTTGGGGAAAGAAAGCCTGGGAAGAAACTGTAAGAAGCAGATCCGTGGGAGGATGGTAGCCTGGGACATAGAGTGCAAAACGATCGTGGAATATTTTAATTTTGGTCTGTGGTAGTTGGGGTACGGACATGGAAGGAATTCTGTCACAGAGATGCCTTTAAGCACAGTTCTGCCACAGGCCTGGAGTGTTCTTGGATGGAGGAGAATCTCCCTGCAGGTCTGGGGTCAGGCACTGGTTCTTGTCATACAACTGCTATTTTTTAACTTTGAGCAGTTTAGGACATTTTCATTTCTCTCGGATAGAAGTTATGACCTTTCAGATGAGCTGGGTGTTAACACAGTCTGTTATCATGCAAATGAAACATTTGGAAGGTATCAGCAGCTCCCCGTGGTTCGTTGGTTGGTTGGTTTCCACTGTCACAAGCTGCAGGAATTCATCTGCTTACTGTGTCCCACCTTCTTTTAATCTGTTTAAACTCAGACATTTACTCTGCTCCGGCTTTATTCTGTGCTACAGTCTCGACTGGCATGGCAGTACTGGCAAGTTCTGTACATTTTAGCAGCTTTTGAAATTGTTCTGCCTTTGTGTTTGCACCATTTCCTCATCTGACGCCAGCTAAGCCAAAACCCCTGGCTTCTGTTGGCTTGTGCTCACAAGAGTATCACCAAAGGCTGTGCTGGCAGAGTGCTGGAGAGGTCTGGCTGTTCCTATAGGGGCTTCTCTCCAGAAGTAAATGCAATATGAACCAGGTATAATTTTGTGAACGTTATGATAGATTGACCTGGGTGAAGGATTAGGTGAGAAGAACCTAAAAAGATTAAGGCCAATTTCGTTATCACGGAGTTATGTAAATCCTACTCTTTTAAATTTTTTATTTCTGTTGTATTCAGGCAGCATTTATTGAGTGAATTCTATGATCTTTTAACTCAAGGAGTAGAGATCTCTTTTGAGATTCCGGCTTTGAGTCATGCTGCTAAAACGGGGCTAAGACAATAATGTCGTGTTTCGTGTTTTAATCTATGGTTCCTCTTCTTTTTTTTTTAAAACCTTTTAATTTTTTATTTTTTTTTAACGTGTGTGGAATTTATATATGAGGCCTGTGTGTTTCTTGGCTGGATAAATAAGTTTAACATTTTCTTTTTTCTTCATCTTTTACCAGGCAAAAAAACAATCAGTCTGAACATTCAGTCTGTCACAGCTTACAAGACAATTTCTAATGTCATTGGCTATTTAAAAGGAGCTGTATTCCCTGGTAAGTATCTCTTTGTCATTTATATTGATTATTTGTTTCATGATGGGTGGGAGTCATAGCTGGGATCAGGATCCTATTTTGCAAGGTAATTCACTAATACAGAGGAAGGAAAAAGACTTTTTTGGAGTCATTTTGTGATTTATGATGGGACGGAACATGAGGGTTAAACAGGGAATGAGCTGAAGGGGATATTGTAGTTATAAAAAGCATATTTTTACACAAGCAGCAGGTGTTGCACTTGGACCACAGAGAGCATCAGTAGTTTGCACCAAGTAGCTCTGTTATGGTTTTGATTTTAATACGGTTTTAACACTTGCTGCTGCCTCATTTTGTGTTTCAGTCATGCCTTAAGCTAGTTTTATACAATTCCATGAATAATAATTACTGTTCTCTACATCTGATAATTGAACAATAAGACTCTAAGTGCAGCTGGGGCATGAAACAAAACCCCCCTCTGTCTTTTGATGCTGTACAAAGATAACATTATAATCAGGATATCATAAGATCATTTTGAGATTATTTTGTTAGTAAGTGAATTTACCTGGAAGGTGAAGGGTTTCTGCAACATGAATGAAAGCTGGTTACTTACATAGTGCAAACAATTCCTGGTGTGCAGATGATCATCAAAACATCATCACACTTGCCTTAATACTATTTTATTAGGTTATGAAGAAGGAATGGTAATTTATTTACAGTCCCTTAGGAGGTGGGCCAGTCATTTCATATTTTAAGTAATGGAATGAAGGGAGTGGAGAATATTTTATTCCTGTTGGTGAAATAATGACTCAGTTTTGTGTGTGCAGAACCCTGTACTTCTCACCAGAGTTTTTGTTTGTTTAAAGCAACAGAGGAAACAATTAGCACAGTGAATTTAATTTCTGTGAAGGATTTAATTTCCTTCATGAGTTTGAAGTTATAAGGCTGCTATTATTAATGTTTTGCAAATAGCTGTCATGGAATTGGAAAGGCAGAAAGTGCCATGTTTAGACACTGTCTGCTGAATTCTGAAACAGAGGCAAGAAAAATAATAATAAGTGTGCTTCAGTTTCTGTTTAACAAATCTTCTATCTTCTCTATACTTGAACTTTTCATCTTACTTTTGCATTTTTAATCAGAAACTACTCTTTGCAGGTTTGCCAATAATTTAAGAATGTAAGGATATATAAATAAGTGAAGTCAGTGGCAGTACCCAGATGGCAATAGTTTGTGTCATGGATGTCTGGCTCAACAAGGGCTGTAACAGCTGTCTTCTAGTATAGGCACAAGTTAAATGTCTAATGCAGTGTAATATTTTGTACAGAATCAGTGTTAAACCTTTGTCTCTTTCTCTACTCTTCCTGGTTGATGCTACAGTCATTCTCCTCAACTGCTTTGAATCTTGATATTTTCGTGGCATTGATCCTCTGTCATTTTGATGGGGTTTTGCTCATTTCATGCGCATGAAGTATTCGCCTTTATGTTCACAGAAGTGCTGAAAGAAGGCAAAATTTATCTTTAGTGCTTAATGAAAGACTGCAGAGCATCACCAAGGGTGGAATTTATTTCTTTTTTTTTTTAAAGACCACCTAACACACAGAGACAAGCACATCTCTGTACTGGTGACCTTAGCTGGCATTTGATCTGAGGAGTAAGAACGAGCATCTGAAATGTAACTAAGATGTTCAAGTATTTAGGAGTAGATGAAATGTGATAGTTGGTAGCATTTTAAAACCCGAAAAATGCAACAATGATTTTCTATTGGACATGGTTAAAAATGGGATGTATAACAAGAAAACACAGGATAAAGAGACTCTTTTTAAGGATAAATCCCTGTTGTCCAGCCCATCACTACCCTGAGCACTATGTCTTATCACCTTTGGGGGTATCTGAGGGATATTTTTTTCTCTATCTCTAGTCCTTTCTCTATGGTTTTCCTGTAGTCATTTGCTTTAGGGTATTGCCTCTGTGTGAGGGAGAGATGTGCAAAGATGAAGAATTTCAGAGAAGACACCAGCTGTTACGTTTTGCCCCTGCTCATTCAGCTGGCGTCTCCAGCAGTAAGTTGCTGCTTGTAGCTCCTTCTCCATCAAAATATCCTGCACTGTTTTAATAAGGTCTCTCTCCTTTCACATAGTCTGTTCACAGGCTAAACAGAAATTATTATACAGGGCAAGCATTGGTCCTGTCTGATCCTTCTGTGTTAGTGGCACTTTCTTTCATGACCTAGAGGCCTGGAAGGCCATTCTTTTGGTTCCTAATTCCTGTCATTAAATGAGTTGAAGATCCTATATATTTTCATTGTCAGTGCAACCTATAATTAAGCATTTTATGGTACAACAGACAAGTTGTAAAATTATGTGATTTAGATTACATTTTGTTACATTAAATTATTATGTAAGTCAAGATTTTCCATATCTGTTTTTACAAAGAAATTCTCATTTCTGTACCTACACACACCTCAAGTAGACTGAAAATGTTGTGTTGTAGGTACATAGCAGGTCCTATCTTGGTAAAGCATTTTTGATTCCTTAATAAACAACATGTTCAAATATTTTGTTGAAGAGTACTGGTTAAACTCCAGTTTGATAGAGAATGCTTTTATAATCAAAGTGTTCCATTGATATTGTTTCCAGGCAGCAGTCACTGCAAAACATACTGAGTAGATATTTTAATTTTATGAGCAAATACAAAATGTGGGCAACTGTCTGTTGCTACATTGTGACAAACTGACAGCAAGAGAATGAATCCACTTGGTTAAAGAAAGGAAAAGAAAACTTTTGCACCTTTTGTAAGCAAAATGGTGGAGATTGCTCTGGATCTGGCAACACTTGATAACTGTTCTTCTGTCATCTGTTGGTATCGTGAAATAGGGAAAGATTAACCTTGATGGCCTTTAAAAGTCAAGATCTGGACCAGAAGGAGACTGTACAAAATATCAGAAAAAAAACAGTAAGCAGTCCTTCAAAGAGGATTGTGAATTCATCTCACACAGAAGGTCTAGTAGTTTAATAGCTCATTCAGAATAACTCTGCTTCGACTCCTTTTGCAGGCCTCAGTCACACCAGTCAATCATGTTATTTCAGAACACATCATTGATTCTAGGATAAAAGAAGGGGTCTTTTTTTACTTGTGAGTGGTGTTAGGGTTATATATAATGTCTTGAGAGATGAAAATTTAATTTCATTTAGCTGGAAAAAATGTGGGGGTTTTTTGTTTGTTTTTTGTTGTTTTTTGGGGGTTTTTTGTGGGTAACCATAGTTCTTTGTTTCAGGCTGAAACTTCTTACTTTTCGTTCTGTAAAATTCTTTCTGCCAGCATTAACACAGCTGCTAGGTGTGACTTACCATTTCTGTATCGTTCATTATCTCTATCCCTCTGTCATGTCTCCTCTCTAAACCTGCAGTCCAGGTCTTTTAATGTCTTCTTTCCACGGAAGGCTAAGTCCTGATCTCTAATTTGGCTGCCAGCTGCTCAACTGCTGTTTCTGCCATGTCTTTTTTGAGATAGGGTGGTGAGCACTGCACACAGTCTTCCAGGTGAGGGAGTACTTATACTTTGTGTATTTTCTTTATTTTTCCCATTGTACTGCCACACCTTTTATTTTTTTGGATGCTAATGTGTAATGAAAATCATTTCCTGCTTATTATTTTGTGATTTTTCATAACAACCTACTGTGAGCATGGAAGTTTTAGATTGTCTGTATGACCAAGTCCTGGCTGTAAAAATGGTCTGTATCAGATCTGTAAGGAAAGCAATAAACAAACTATGAAGGCAAGGGCATGGGGATTAATTTAGGAAACTGTAGTTCATTTCTGCCTAGTATTCACAGTTTTATGTATATTTGTTGTATGATTGTCTTGCATGTGATCATATACCTTTTTGTTGACAGCTTTGTGTTGCATTAATGGCATTACACACTACTAATACAATTCATTTTTAGGGTTATTTGGAATTCTTTTAATCTGAGTATCCAGAAAAAAAAGTTTCTTTTCTGGTTTCCTTTTTTTTTTTTTTTTTCTTTTTTTGTTTTGTTTTTGTTTTTGTTTTTTTTTTTAATTCCTCATTTCAGACAGGTATGTCATCATTGGAAGCCATCACAGCAGTCTGAAGGGTTATGGTGGGCAAGGATGGGCCAGCAGCAGTGCTGTCATCACTGCACTGCTCCGAGCCCTGATGCCACAGGTGAAGAGGGGCTGGAGGCCCGACCGGACCCTGGTCTTCTGCTCGTGGGGAGGAACAGCCTTGGGGAACATCGGCTCCTACGAGTGGGCTGAGGTAAAACAGCTTTAGGAGGACTCATTGCAGTAAGGATTGCTTCTGCTGAAAGCATGGAAGCAATATGAAATTCCCACATGGAAATTGTGGCTCATTCACTGGTCTCTGAGGTCTGTCCTGTCTGAACCTCCTGTGGTTCATTCATGTACCACATAGCAAATGCAGGGGAAACTTCTATGGAGGCCGATGGTGGGGATAGTGGGATGGCAGGATGTGGCTGTGGCTGTGGGGGTTGCACGTACAGCACCTTTGGGAGCTGATTTCCCTCTCTAATTCAGCACAGCACTGGAAAAGGGCATTGCCAGGGTTTGACTGAGGGAGGAAAACCTCAAAAAACAACGTAGGCTCAGGAATAGCTTAGAGAGCTTTTTCGCCTTCTTGGGGGTTTAATATTTAATAATTTTTAATTGATAGGCTTAGTGTAAGGAGAAGTGAATCAAGAGAGAAAGGCAAGAACCATGCCATGGTTTACATTAATTAGATAAACCTTGCAGTGTCTCCATGGCTAGTGCTGGTTCACTTCTCACAGATTTGTGTTTAGGAGTTGGATACAATCAGAAACAGACAATTCCTTGGGCTCTTACTTTCAACAAAGTAGGAATCAGCTGACTGAAAGAAAACACCTCCAAAAGTATTAATGCTCGTACATGGCTGAAGTGGACTTTGGGTCATAAATTAAAGGAGTAGCTGGCAGAGAGTTTCATGGCTGCTTTTCCAGCTCTAATGATTCAATGAATTAAAACAGTAGATAAAATGAAGAGTTAATTGCTTTTTACCATGCGTAAGAAGCAGCCAGCCTTTATTGAAATTTCATACTTCCAACATGATTATTCTTCCGAAACAAGAGGGGGTGAAAAAATCAAATTGAAAAGATCCAGGCTGGAAGCAAAATTTGTTTAGTTCCACTTCAAGTCAGCTTTGCATCAGATGTAATTGCGTTACACCCCTTCTGTTCAGTATAAAGAGCCACTTCATGCAAAGAGGAACTCATTACTGAGAAGGCAAAGGGGATCCTTTTTAAAAAAGAGATAATAATTGAAACAGTTTGTACATGGTATTTTTATAGTCTAAAATATAATAATATGAAAACACTGGGAAAGTTACGCAATTCAAATCTGAATTTGGTCTCTAAATGTTTGAGTCCATTTAACTGTTGATAATGATTGCTTTTGAAGTTTGTCTTCTGTCGGGCATAAGTTTAAAAGGCCATCATGTTGTTTCACAGTGTGTAATGTTTTCATTTTTGGCTTTACAAGTGTAGTAATTTTTAATTCCTCCCAGACCTGTTTGCATTTTCTTTAGATGTGTGAAATGGAATTATAACTTCTGCTCTATAGAGAAATAGCACTAAGATATCCTTTGAAGTTCATAAGAACATATTGTAAGAAGCAGTAGTTAACTAATACTTTGGGCATCACAGAGGATGGAAATGTAGTTTTCCTCTAGAAGGAACGAAAAGAACAAAACCAGCTTTAATTATAATGATGCATAGTAGTAACCATTTTTCTGCTTTCTTTTAGGATCTCAGGAGTGTTCTTCAAAGAAGCGCTGTGGCCTACGTTAGCCTCCATAATCCAGTCACAGGCAACTCAACTTTACGCCCCGTTGCATCCCCTTCTCTTCAGCAGCTGGCAACAGAGGTTAGAAATAAAATACTTGGTTTCACATGTGGTTTATGAGGTTACATGGTTAACCCCCTTAAGATCCATAGGCATTAGACAGCAATAGGTGGAGGTTGTTTTAAGAACTTTAACCTCACAAATACACTGGTGAACTGGTTTTTACTAAGTAATAGGTTACATTTTATTTTTAAAAGTAATGGATTAAGAGGTTGGAAGAGATAACTTAGTTTACCTGTTTGTTATATGCAGCCTCACCATACTTGCATGCCCTACAGCTTTTTTACCTTTTGACAACTTTAAACTAACATATTTGTTGTTCTTTAGCACAGAGCACATTCTTCTCATCCTAATCAGGTCTTTCCAGACTGTTTCTCAATTTAAACCTGTATATTTTCCAGATGTAACATGGCACATGGGGAGAATGTTGCTCTTACCATAATAAATACTGTCTAAAGTGAGTATGTCAGGTTCAGTGCTCAGAGATGCCCTTGCAGCTCATCTGGAGTCAGAATATTCCATGGTTGCACTGGTGTAAGGGCACGTAGCCCTTAAACTAATGACCTTGTTGCTGTTCCTGAGGTTTCTGAAATTACCAGTATTTGACATTAATGGAAAATAGTATAAGGCACATTCTAAACGACAAAACCAGTTTGAAGTGATATGCATAAAATGGAGTTCAATTTGCCTTTCATAAATTATGCTTTTTAGATTTTTTTTCCTGTAAGTTTGCCAAACAAATACTTATTCTGATGTTTCTTTGACTTCCTTCTGAAGCATTTGGTAATAAACACTCATCAAAGCAGCATCTTGGATTAAATGCAGTTTAAGACTGATCTGGCTTGGCAGTTGTTCAATGATATCAGTAAATTGCTTCTTAGCAATGTCTTAACTTCTCCTGTCCAGTGATTAAGTGGTAATTTCCTCATGGAAAGAATCTGCATTATTCTGTGTAAGTATTATGAGAAATGTGATGCAACATCATTTAAGAGAAAAGAAAAAAGCTTCCATTTGTGGAAAATTATTCATAATGCTGTATATGTGAGTCTGCAGGTGTCATGGATATGTCAATTCAAATTTTATTATCAGTTTTAGATATTGTATTTACAAGAAATACTATCCTGAAAAGTTGCTAGCCTTTTGCTAACCTAGTGGTGTTGGCAGTTCTATCTCCATTAAAACAAGTATTTGCCATTTAAGGGAGTAAGTTTATTGCATTAGGTCCTTGAGCTATTTGGTTTTTCCTCATTTTATTTCTTTGACTTCACAACACGATCCATGGCAGTGATCTGAAACCTAAATTGTCTGGAGCTTTGCAGCAGTCTCTTTATTATCCATTTATCACTTTATTAGGACTCAATTCTTTCATTCTAATAAATGCTATATTAGTATATGAGTGTTGCATTCATGCCCTCTCTTTTGGAGAGGAAGCAGAGGAAATCTATTTTGCACTTCTGCTTTAGTTCTGTGGTCTTATAATATTTTCTGATTCTTGTAATAGCAGTTGTGTTCTGTTCAGCAGTATGGGCAGAGCCCCTCTTAGCAGCCTTGCCTTGGACCTGTTAATTAATAAAACGTGACTAGAACTTTTTTTTTTTTTTAGTCCAAGTAAACACCTTCCATCTCACTTGTGATTCTTTAGTTTTGAGAGTGTATCCCTTCTGCATGTTTACTGTAAAGCCCCATTTAAAAAGTAAAGGATAAAATGCCTGGGAGCGTTTTATCTGTATGGCTTTCCTTTCTGTAGGATATTATTATTTGTAATTAATATCCTACAGTTTGTGACATTAAAAGATTTGTAGGAATTACTGCTTCCAAATGCTGGCTAGATTTCTGAATTCATGTCAGATGTATTGACAGGGATGGAGCAGCCCAGCACAGATCCTCATTTGTTCCCATGGGTGCTCACAGTTTGCCATGTGTCCAGAAGGTTTTGTCTGGAAAACTGATCTGCCTATAAAGAATATTGATATTACTTCCAGCACTTGCCAGGAAGACAGTGTAATTACAGATTACCTCCAAATTATGATAGTGCAAATGGGGTGAGATGTGACTTTTTGGATCTCATCTCATCTTGAAGAAATTGTGAGTCTATTCACATGAGGTTCTTGTTACCAGGTGCAGGTTGCAAAGAAGGGCTTAAAAATTCTAATGAGAGAGAAGGATCATTTTAATTTGTAAGAGCTGTGAAATTAGGTTAGAACAGAAAAGAAGGTGAAACAGGAATTTAGAATTAATGATATCAGTCTATTTTAGAATTAAAAGATAGAATAGCCTGTCTTGTTTAATTAGATGGAAGTTTTCCATAATTTGTGAGCACATGGAAGATACTGCACTGTGCCTTTGGATTCAATGGTAAAACTCATAATTCCGTTTTCAGACCACAACAGAGGAAACTATTGTGCAGTATTTTTCTTTCGACTGCTAAATAGTGTCATAACATTGTTTGGAGTTAAGGGAGACTGAAATCTCACGATTTGTGTTGGGTTTTGTTCAATGCTCACTGTTGTGCTGAAGCTGTGTGTGAAAGAGAGGCAGAATGTATTCCTGGGGAAAATTAATACACGTTAGAAAAGCCTACAGAGTGCAAGTGTTAGGATTCTAGGGATAGCGATGAAAAACTGGAGTTTGTCCTGTGAAAGAGAACTCAAGTAATAATCACACTGTGGATGCTGCAAGGAATATAATTTAAAGAGAACTGTAAGGAAATAGCAAACTAAGATGGGCCGATGCACGCAGCGGTATTTGCCTTCTGTGCTGTTCTTTTTTCTAAAATAAAATTTTGGACAGTTGCTAATCATTGCAGCTTCCAAAATGCTTTTTTCTCCTTAATTTCTGGGAAAAGTAGGGAAGAAGTTTTGGCTGAAATGTAGTTAGTACGGATATTCTGAGCTTAACAATGGGGAGAAAGATCAGAAACTTAGTAAGTTGTCTGCTATGTGAGGTCTGGCAATCAGAGAATAGAATAAGTGCTTGGCTAATTAACAGAGATCATGTTTCTTAAAGATGTTTTGTATAAAGGGATTATATCTTCATATTAGTTGCAGGTTTCAAAAGGGAGCTACATAAGCAGTCTGCAAATAATAATTTTATATGCCTGTCTGTGAGATTCTGGTTGAAACACCAAATTAACATGAAGTAGCTAATTTAAATATTTGGATTAATTAAGCAAAGAGAAATTCAAACAGTTCTGAGACCTTGACATATTTAATTCAAATCTTTTTTATATAACTAATTAGTGTCCACATTAACAAGAGAGAAGTACTGCCAAGTTATATTTTTGTCTACTGTTATTTTGTAAGGAAAATGATGGTTAATTCGCTTGCTCAGTTGGTGAATCACCATTTGTTGGCAGAGTGTCATTGGTAAATTGGGTTTGTTCAAGTCTGGGATTCATTCTCTCTAAATAAGGCCATTAATGATTTCTTCTATAACGGACATGTCACAAAGGAAAAAAAAGTTATTATGAAGCATAAATTCATTGCTGTTGTCTTTTAACTGATTGTGTGACCATCAGACTCCAGGTCTGCTGCTACTGCTGAGCCCAACAAAACCTACTTTCCCAGGGAAAAGAGAGATTTAAAGCTATTGATGAACGAGTTGATCATTAAAAATGACTGTGCCAAGTATTGTTCCATGCTATTTATCAGTATTTGTTTCCACTAATGGAGTAAAAGGCATAAAACATCTCTACATTTAAAGGTCCTGTTATTGACAGAAAGCTGTTTTTTCTTTATGAAGTAGAACCAAAGATAAGCTTCTACTTAGGTGTCACTATCATTATTTCTTGATCTTTAAAAAAAAAAAAATCTTACATTAATGTCAGCATTGATTCTCTTCTTCCAACTTCTATGTGTTTCTCATTTTTTTTTTTATACTGTCAGCATTAATAGTGGATCTCCTAGTGTCATATATCCGTAGTTGTAAATAAGAAAAAACAAGATTATTTGAATTGCTCGTTCTGTGCCTGGTAACAGAAGATTATTGTCTCCCCATGAGTTTTCAGTCTTTACCTATTATCACTTTTAGCATTATATTTGATTGCTGGTGTTACTTTTTAGATTTGTGTTGAGAACAAAAGAAGATCTCTTGAGAATCAGAAGTTTATGCTGTGAACTTTTTGTCTCAGGAATTCCTAACTGTGTTAGAATGATGCTGTTAATGTAAGCAATACTTCATTGCCAGCTCTATTGAATTATTAAGATGCTGCTTCTCTAGTGTGAAAAGTTTCATTTAATGGTGGATTTCCTTTGCAGGAGGGTTTTTGTACATCTTCTAGCCACTTTTTTTCTTTTGATAAAATGCTGCTTTGTCCATTGTTACATATATTTTTTTCATTCTTATTCCAAATGGAATAATTTTAATGGATAAATGCTGATCCAGACAGTGAGCAATTTAAACCTACTCATATATTCTGATGTTAGGAAAATACTGTTGCTGTTAAACGTGGGGGAAAGGGTTTGTTAGCAAGGCATAATGCAATAATGAACCAGTTTTGCAGCTGTGATCTTACCGGAGATCTGGTACAATTTCTTTGTTCCTGATGACTCCAGTTTTCTGCTTCAATGTCCTTCCCTGTATTTACAGCATAGATTTCTAGCAGAGGTATAAATGATAGATATTTTCAGAAAGATTTTCATGTTTTGAAATGTAAATATCTCTTTGACAGCTACTGTGAATGAAACTGAATAAATCTGAACATTTTATTAGCTTTAAGTGTAGGGAAGTAATCCCTTTCCTGCTGCAAAAATGGGTTTTGATTCAAGGTTTCTGTTGTCCAACCTAGTTAATATTGTCTCATATAATGAGCTGTACTAGGTAAGGGAGTTGTTTTTTCTTTCCAGACACTTTAGCCAGACAACAGTATTAGAAAAGCTAATTTCACTTCTGTCTAAATACTTCTTTGTTTAATTTCATCTTGATTATTTCCCTTCAGAACTGACTTTTTCATGATAATAGAAAGATGTTTTCTTGGCAATAGAAAAACCTTTCATTTAGAGAGTTTGAAAGGAAACTTTTAGTTCTTACAAAAGAAGATAGATTGAGAGCTCTGGACATTTTAAACTTTCTACATAAACACAAATCATTGGACAGTTTCTCTTGCTGTTTTTCTCATTGTTATTAACTATGTTGCTGAGTGAAATTAAACTGACCCAATAGCTGTAAGCTGTACTACACAAACAGCCCATGGGAAAGAAATGCATGTGCAAAAATTAGGTGTATGGCAAAATAACCAGAAAAAAAGAAAGCACCTTTAAATCAGAATGGATAAGACATTAGTATAAAAATGAAATGAGACTTAAGTCATGTTATGTTGTTTGAGTCACAGCAGCTGCAGCCATGGGCTTTACGAATAGCATGTCACAGAAAAGAAATCAAAATTTTATGCAGCACAACTCACTCTTCAGTCTGCAGGTCCCTATTGGAAAAAAAAGCACCTGGGTAATGAAAAGCAGGCCATTTATTTGTCATAAGTAAAAAGGTGACCTATTTTCAGTTATGCCATATATATTTAACCTTGCCAAAAGTATCAGTATGGCCTTTCTGAGCGTGCTAAACCTCATATCCTCCGAAGGGGAAGGTTTGAAGTGCTCTTTAACACAGTACTGCTGCCTCTGCCCCAGTGTGCCTTGGAGCTGTGATGGATTATTCTTTGGACAAGCATGAAGATGTTTATTTTTAAATAAACTCTCTCTTTTCTGTTGTAAAACCGCTCTTTTCTGTTGTAAAATTGTGAGCTATTTCATAGAGTACTGAGCAGGTCACATACTGAGAAGTCAGAGGAATGGGAAGAACTGCAGATTTGTAGAAACAAAGGGAAGGCATGGGGGTTTTTGTTTGTTTGTTTGGGGGGTTGTTGTTTTTTTGGGGGGCTTGGGGGGGTTTTTGGTTGTTTTTTACACTTTGTACACTGAATATCCCAGGTAAAGTATCTCTGTAGAACATTAAGCCAGGAACTGAGGAGAAAATGTTCACCTGAGCCCCAGTGGGTGCAGTGAACAGTCTGCAATTCCTGCTCGTTGCTGAGAGATTTTGAGGTTGGAAGTTCTTTTTTGACATAGACCCTTGCCATGCTTGGGTCTCTTATGCGGCCTCTAGGGTTCAGCTTTAGAAATCAGCTCAAAATTATGGGGATTGTCATACTTTTATTATATAAATTTGTCACCCCTTTAATTTCAGTGTTGTCACAGTAACAGTTCTTAGATGTGAAAACAAAAGCTTGATTGCTTTAAGGCTGTTAATTGAATTTCTGTGTCTCTTATTTAGGCATACCTATATAATAAATACCCAACTTTGGGAAGGAAAAAAAAAAGCCAAAGAAAAATCCTCAAACAAACACCTGACCTGGTTAATGTCAGTCATCCAAGGGAAAAAAAAAAAACACCTTAAAATTTTAACTTAGATGTATTTATTGTCAGGGACTTAGTAATGAATTCCTTTGATGAATTGTTTGAAACCAGGTGTGAGGAAAATAATTCCAAATCCATTTAAAACTGTGATAGTTTGAATCATCACAAGCATAAACTTGAGCTGTTGTGGGGTTTGCCTGGTTTGTTCATTCTTCATCTGTTTACCACAAGTATATTCTGGTGATGGTGTCTTGTCCAGCATTAAAAAAAAAAAAAAAAGACTAAACAGAGCTAGAAGGTAGATTTTTGGGACACCATAAACTGGGAATGTGAAATTTCAAAAGCAATTTCAAGCCAGTTGAATTCATGTGAAAAATACCTGTATTTTCCAAATTATTCCTGAGGTTTAAATTAGTAATGTAGTTGAGATGCATTTTTATTTATTGGGTCAAAAAGACACAATTCCCGTAGTATCAGTCCTTTCTTGAAGTGCACACAGAATGGGACCTCACTGAATATAACAGAGAAAAATCTTACAGCAGATAATCTCAGATGTCAGGAAAAGCCAAAATGCAAGAAATAGTTTTCTTGGAGGTTCTGCAAAGAGCTTTCTTTTGGCAGCTAAAAGGTCACACAGCTCCAACCTTTGTCTCTTGACAGAGCATTGAAAGGGATTTCAAAACCTGTTTTGTAGCCTTCTATTTTAACAGTTTAAATGCTTAAGTTTCCCTTCAAGAGGAGCCTTAAAACATTTAGGAGAGCTGCTGCCTTCTCTACTTCGTATCATGTCATCCTTGTCTTGATTAGATATGATATTGAATAATTACTTGAAAAAGGATCGATGTTCTACCTTCAGTTGGTGATTTGGCACTAGAAGGGAGGCTTCTGAAAACAAACACCTCCTAAAACCAATGAAATTGGAAACTAGCTTCCTCTCGGTTTTAACATGTTCTTTTTTTTTTATTCTAACATGAGAATGATCACTTTTCATTTTAGTTGTAAATATTTTTTTAAAAGCTGCACATCCAGTTCTAATTTATTGCTATTGATTTTTTTTTTTTCATAGGATTTTGAGCACTCCTAGGAAACTGTTGTGTTCTGTGTCTGAATGGAAAGGAAAAACAATATTTAGTATTAAGATTATTGAACAACTCATGGGTTTGTGTGAATAGAGATGCAGGTGATCTGCCTGATATTTCATATATTACCAGTGTCCGTGACAGGCAAGGAAGAGATTTGCTGCAGTTCTGGCTAACTAAAAGTTTTGAGATCACCTACCAATTTTACAGATTGAAATCCAAAAGTATGTCCAAACATTTGTGGAATAAACCCTTAGTTTATTCACATTTTCTACTACTGGTAGGTAAGTAATAAATATCTGTTCTGAAATCCCAGTAGTACTCAAAAGCTTTTCCTTAGTTAGCTTTTACTTTTAAAGTTTCTCTCATGAAATGGACAAGTAACCAGTATACTTTTTAAAATCCTTTTAATTTTAGCATGTTTTTATGTCATGCTTTTATCAAAAAAAAAAAATTACGGAGGTTGAAAGTCAGTAGAAAAGTTGGAACTTAGGCTGCGAGGCAACATAAAAAATAATACAGAAATACTTCACATTGTTTGTTCCTTTCAAGTTGCAACTAAAATGAGGTGAACGGTTGCTTAAGGTCATTTTAGCTCTGTAAACATAAATCTATAGCCTAGTAATTAAAAACTTAGGAACAAAAGAGAAATTAATGTCATATGGAATAGGCTGACATAATAGCTGGTGTACATGAACTCCACAGAACTATGATATTTTGAATTTTTGTGTCTCATGCTAATTACAGAACGTCTTATTTGCTTTTAAATTCATTATTTTTAAATAACCTGTTTTGTATGCTGTATTTTTTTCTTGCGTTTTGTCTGTTGCATTTGGCCTGCTTATCGAGGTTTGTGTAATGATTAGATTTTTATTTGAAACAAGTAGCAGTAGTTATTTGCAGCTGTCAGTCAAAATATTTAATTAACTCCAAACACAACGAAACTATCATAAATCTTATTTACAAAATATGTTCAAGTAGCTTGTAAAACATTGGCCTGCACAGCTAAAATGGAACTGAATGATCAGAATTGAGGGTGCTTTGGAACCAATTGCATTGGAGTAAATATTTCTTTGGGGCTCTGGGGAATCAGGGGGGCAAAAAAAAATCACATGAAATCTTTTTCTCCCTTTAAATTAATTGATCATTTTAATGAATGAAACAAAAGTGTAGTTTGCTTGGTTTGGGTTTGTTTGGTTTTTTGGTTGTTTTTTTCATAAAAAGGAAATGAGGGTTTTATTCTACAGATGCCAAATAGGAGGTGTGATGAGGTAGGGTGTACAAACAAATGAATATGTAAAGCCCCTTTGATGACACAAAAACAAAGCTTACAAGGGCTTCAAGCAATCATTTGATTCAGCTCCTTGCTCTGCTGCAAAAATAAGCTTCTCTGATGTGTTTCAGCTTCCAGGCAACAGGATTATAAAACTTTCTCAGATGATCTGTGCTTGACTTCTATCACGGTGCTTCCATCGCAATAGTTTGGAATGATTTTTATCATTTATTGACGTCACCGCATATAAAGAATAATGTGTATTTTCCCTTTCTTCCGTGGGTGATCTTTATTCCTTTTTTGCAACCACCTTTTTACATATTGAACTAAAGCTATCATTATGCACAAAAGAAAATTACACACTTTGTACACTGAATATCAGCTTCAGAGAATTGGTACGTGTTCCTCAAAGTTAATATGAAATTTGGGGTTTGACATTACCTGATGTGTCTCAGACAAGCAAGGGAAGTGATTTTTGGATTAGTTTTTACCACATGACTGACGTTTTTCAGATTAACTAGTAGGAAATCACAAAAATTAGAGAAGACAATATAGGTAATTTCCTCAGTCTTGCTATGTAAATATTGTATTTTTAAGTATGTACAGCATCTGGAATTGCAAGTTATTAAAGAGCTATGGCATCCTGTCAGAGAAATGAAGAAAAAGCTTAAATTAATTGTGCTGTAAAGTCTCAATATCCCATAAGGCAAGAGAGCCCAGGGTATCCAAAGTGAACTGTAGCTAAAATGATCTATGTGCTCTGAAATGTGGAGGCCAAGGGTGCTCCAGAAGCTCAAAGAAAGATAACATTGAACCAACATTACAAAAGAGAATTGCAATGACCTCTGTAACTGCAGATTGATTAATATTGATAATAACTCAAGATAAAATGAAGGGATAATTGATTTTAAAAGGATTTAGAAGGAAGGTAATTAATGCCAGTCAGATTTTTTTTTTTTTCACAGCTCACGTCTGTGTCATGAAAATTATTTTAAATCTTTTGAAGGAATTCCATGTTTATTTTGTAAAGGTAGCAGCACAGATTTTTACATGACATCTTCAGTGGTACTCTGGAAATCACGATAAAAACAGTGGTTTAGGATAATTATTAATTATGTGGATTTCCACTTTACACAAACTGATAAATCTTCAGAGGTGTTACATGTCAATGGAGAACTGTCTTGGAATGGAGCTTTTCCTACCAGCATTTTTCAGACAGAAGCACTAAATTCAGTGCTAGTCACCACCTTCATTATTTATCGGATAGAAACTTGCTACTCACGTGAACACAACTGATCTCAGTATAAGAATATTCCCCTTTTTTGAAAGAAAAGGATAAAGTAGACAATATAAACGTTGTATTTGGCTTCAGACCCACAGCCCTCAATTGTGGCAGAAAGGATGTTAGTAAATACATCTGCGTAATTACATGTGATTTTTTTGTATGAATACCAACCCTACCAACAACCAGGACAATGAAAATCATATCCTGGAACTTCCAGGCTGTTTATAATTTGAAAATACCTCTGTGCATGTGTATTTGTGCAAATACACACTCAATTTTGTACCCACAAATAAAACTTACAAGTTTAGGAAGACTATTCCTATCCATACAATTATTTGCGTATACAATTACAGCAGTGAGGCCAGAGATACAAACCGTGGCAAGTGGAGTGCACAGAGAAAGATTTAATAGTGAGGAAAAAATGAGCTCATGTTTACGAAATTCAATATCTTTAGTCCATTAAAATATGTTGGGTTGTGAAGTAAATTTTTTCCACACTGCTGACTAGAATCTGCACCTTTGAAAATTCATGTAGATGCTGTATTATTTAGTATTCTCAGAAAAAATATATATGTAGCATTCATTAGTCTTCCTTACCAGGAGTAAATAGCTCGAGATTGCACTTTGCTGGATTTGTCAATTTGTTTTCTCAATTTGTGCAGTGAAAACATTTCTCCCTGACAGACTCTGTGTGCATTGTTTCAGAAAGTTCAATTTTATTGCATCAAAATTAAATTTTAAAGATCGGAATTTGGAGGATTAAACCTGAAATACAATGTTATAGATACTTTTCTTAGATTATATTGTGCAGTAATTAGAAGCTATCGGTTTTCTGTATTATAGAACTCTGCTAATCAGTTCTGAAATAAAATACATTATCAGCCTTTCTGTGATTTGCTTGCTTGCTATGAAAAAGCTGTGACATATCCCTGAAACCATGTTAGTAAAACTCTCCATTTTCTTTAAAAAAATTTAATGTGTTTTTAGTCCTGTAGTACTTGACAGTACATAGAAATTACAATATCCCTGTTCAATGCTATACTTAGATTCCGGAAATATCTCAGATAATAATCTCAATTTTCAAGGTGTAAAGAAACATATCATTTAGATGTATGATGAGTTTTGGGTAATAGCTGGCTGCTGTGTGTTTCGTTGCAAATCTTATCAAAGTTCCTTGGACTAGATCAGGTTCATGTGTCTGGTTAAAATTACATGTTATTTAACTAGTTGCAGTTCTTCTCCCAAGCCTTAATATTTCACAGTTCTTGAAACCAAGCTGAAGTGAACTTCTATGGAAACCAGAAAGAAAAAGTCACTTGGCACTATGGCTTTCCCTTCTCTAGCTTTTTTCTTTCCTCCTTTCCTCACTGCTGTTGTTTTCCTGTACAGAGGCAATACCAAGGACGCTTTCTCATGGTTTAAGTAGATAAAAGTTGGCAGAATCCAGTCAGGAAAAGAGTATTAGAGTACCCCACTGCTGTAAAAGTAAAGTCATTTGACATCTTTTGGATCATTTAATTTATCTCGCAGTGGAGCCTGGAGACCTGCATTTGTGGTGCTGACACACTTTAATAAATCAGCTTTGTGATTATCTTTCTGAAAAATTCAAAATTAAGATACTTGATATCTTGAGTGCAAATACTATTATACCATTTGCCCAACTCCCGTTGAAGTCTGGAAGGGGGTTTTTATATGAAAAATATGACGGTAGTGCTGTGACCTTCATGGTCTGTGTGGAGTGGTGGGAGTGACTTCCCATTCCAAAGAATGAAAAACAGGTTTTGTGTGTGGCTTGAAGGGGGTGATTTGTTCATGCATAGTTGCTACTGAGAAGTTTCAGGGCCAGACCACAGGTTTCAGGGCAAGGTAGAGCTTTGTCGGCAGGAAATTTCTTTGGCCTTGTTCCAGGCTGGTGCTATGAGGCAAAATCAGCCATAGTTTAGCCGTGTGTCAAGAGAGTTCTTCCAGAGAATTACGTCTGATTTTTGGTGTTCTGTGCCAAAAAAAAGTTTCTTCATGTGTGTCTATTACGATTGGACTTACTCTGGTCTTTGATTACAGTAATAAAGCCAGAGATTTTGATGGCAGATTTCTCCCCCACTTTAAAAACCTGATTGTTGCACTGGCTGTACCATGGTTGTTTATATATGTGTCCCCTCTTACCTGGACAGTGTGGTGTTGTGGGTCTGTCCTGCCTCTGTGTGCATTGTTAGAGTTGTGCAGGATAATTCAGCCAGATTTTAGGTTTCTTAAAAGAGCTGATATAGTTTTGGACATTGGGAATGTGTGTGGAGGAGCAGGGAATATGTGGCGTGTAACATGTTCACTTGTAGGACAGGGATAAATGATTTTCCTTGTCATTTCCTAGTGAAACCCTTGAGTTTATGTTGTGTTCATGAACAGCAGGTTGACAATCTCAGCACAGCGAAACAAACCCCTGCATGGGGAAGGGGTGGCAGAGGGCTGACCTCAGCACAGCTGATGCATCTGCTTTTGTTGGTCAGCTTTGTGATAAAGCTCATGAGGGTGTCTTTGCTGAGCTGATTCACACGTTGGCGAGTGGGGTTGTTTGGGAAGTAGTGCTAGCAAACATTTCTGCCAGAAGTGCCACAGATCCTGAGTTCTGCATAGCTCAGGAAGTGTGACACAGGAATGCTGATAGGAGGGGGAAATGTAAATTAGAGGAGTTATAAGCTGTACTATCCATATTACACCCAACTATGGGCCTGATTTCTAACATTAGGTGCTGCAATACAAATGCAGATTTTGCTCTGTGTGGTGTGGTTTGGGTTTGTTTTGTTTTGTTTTCCAGAAGTAGGCTGGAGTGCTGGGGTAGTTTGAGCCGTGTGGTTCCCTGAGTGAGAGCTCCTGCGGTGTGTGCTTTGTGTACTGATGGGGTACACATTAAAGACCCCATACATTTACTTGCATGGTTTGCTTTACCATGAGCCTTAGGTGAGCCTTAGTTCACTTTTATTGGAAAATATGTCATAGAAGCTTTCTCTCCCAATTTTTACTCCTTGTGCTATTGTATTGAAGACCAGTGAGCAATATGTTGCTGCATATTGCATCCAACCTGCCACTGACTGACCTGTTTGGGATACTCATGAGATCCTGAAATATAACTCTTCAAAGAATAGAGTGTACATATCTGTCCCCTTCAGAGTGATGAGAGACATCTTTCTTTTTTTTTTTTCCTGTGGGGTATGGAGAAGCAAGACTGTAATTTAACTGGCATGAATTATTTAATATCCTTTTAGAGGGTTTGAATGATGCATCCCAAAAAGGAGTAGCATGGCAGAACCTGATCATCACAAAGTTAGACTCCACCAAAACAGGTTCGCAGTCTTTCTGACTCTACATATTACAGAATGAGAATGCCTTCAGGCATTTAAAGTGCTTTACAAGCCACAGCTTGGAGTACAAAATATCAGCCTTTTGAAAATGAGGCTTTGTTGTCAAATCCTAATCATTTTACCTACTTAAGCAGTGTTTTTATATTACCAACAAACCACAGCACGAAACATTTGGGAAGCCATGCAGTTCTTATCAAGTCCCAGCTTATTAGTGCTTTATACTAAACCAAATTAATTTGCATTTTATCAAACCTAGGTTTCACAGTATCTCAGTATATGTGTGTGACAAGTAACACTGACCAGTGTTCCTGCTACTGAATAACAGCAAGGAAAACCTTGAGCATCATTAATTCCAGGAGAGTTCTACTTTTTACATTATCAAAAAACAGATTGAGTGCATCCTTTAAGTACAAATGCAACCATTCCATGCTCAAAAATTGTTTATATTCAAAATTAGATTTTAAAATATAAGCTCTAAAGGAAGAAAGCATCCAAAGTTGTCAGTGTTTTCAGAGCTGGGTCTGGAGACAGGCTCCCTCTGGATACAGCATTTCCTGCGTTGTCCATCATAATGGAATACAATTTTAAACAGTTTTCTGAAATTTACCATCAGTAAACCTTACTCACTGAATAGTGGGGCTGAGCCTGTGGTCATGGAAATTCAGCCTTTAAATTCACTTTACCCAAAGTGTTGGAGAGTTTGCCTTTACCTGTGCTGATGAAAAAATATGGAAGAAGTTCTAATGCAGTATTTTCTGGGAGAAACACAGGTACCAAAGGTGTGTGCAACAGTTTCTCAATTATTTCTTTTAAACCTTATAACTCTCTATTTTTAAGGTACTTGAAGCTGCTGATGGGATTCCAGTTGCAGTCTTGCCACTTATATAATTCATGCTATGTAATTTTAGCTTAAAATATTTGATTGCTCTGAAATTCTCTTATCAAATGGGAACATACCTGCTTGATTTTTACCTTCCTTAAAAAAGCCATTAAAATTCCTAGCAGTTTGTACTGGGTGTTGGCAACAGGTACATCTGACTCAATGAGGCATGGGACTTCAATTTGGGTATAGGAAGGATAAATGTAATTGAGAATCATATAACAAGCATCAGGAATCGGAGGGAGACTGTCAGTAGATAAAGTTAAATGTAGAAAAAGTGCAGGATAGAAAATTAAATTTACGCTGTGTAATTTTTTACTACCTTGCTTTTGTATTTCTTACCAGTTTGATGTAAATTTTGCATCTAAAAATGTGATTTATTCCTGTGAGGTACCATTTATTTTAGAGACCTTACACTGATGGTCATATTTTTTTAAAAAATAAGACAATTATTTAAAAGCATGCAAATGCTGCTTAACAGAAACCAAAGCCTTGAACAAGAATTACAAGATTAAGTTTGTCTTGTGTTTTCTAGCTGTAAACTAAATAAAAAATGACTCCTGTTTCCAAAGTAGTGCAACATATAACAATGTATTTAAATTTTTTTTTTTAATTTGAAAAGCTCTGAGCATAGATATTTCTCCTTGGTTTGTTTTATAACCACTGGTATTGTGATTTCCCAATGTTTTTTTAGGAAGCCACCATCAAAACGCAAAAGTTCCTTCACACAATTTTGAAAGGTACAACTGGAGTTTTATTTTTGGCAGCTTGTGTTGCTCAGGTAAACTGACTTTTCCTTGGTTCAGTAGGAATCTGAATACAATATGAGAACTGCATCTTGGCTAATCTTGGTTTGACCTGACCTTTAGAAAGAATTGTGTTTGTCACCATTTTCAGTTTGCTCTTCCCCTCTGGGTGAAAAAGGCCTCCTCTGTCATGCAGAATACCTGCAGGCTTTTTCAAAGAACCATTATTTTTAAGCCATGTGGTTCATCTAAAAGGCAGTTTTTTCCTTGTGAAAATGCAGTACTACCTTCCTGCACAACCAAAAAAACTGTTTACTCTTGGAATTTCCAGGTGTGGTGCTTTTGGGTAAGAAAACACAGAGTATTTTGTTGGTGGAGGAGTTTTCAGTGTCCCTTGGTGATGTCTGGGGTTGTGGTGATCTCTTTGAGAATCTCCTGCACTGTCATGAATGTCAGAGGGATTCAGAAGATGCCGAATTCCTTGTCCCTGATGACTTGAAATAAACATAATTCTTGAGGGAGTTTTGTTTTTTTTTTTCTTTTTCCCTAGTGATAAGTGAAATATGCATGTGTGCAAGGAACATCTCTCAATTTACTGTGATAATAGTGAAGAACCCAGACTAGGGGCAATTTCTGAGAGTTAAATTTCTCTTTTCTGTGACTGATTTTGCAGTGCTACACAATTTCACCAGAGCATTCATGTTGCTCCTAAAGATCATTAAATAATGTTCAGATTTTAGATATTTTCAGTAAAGCTTCATACATGTTTAAATGAAAATATGTATAAGCAGGAAGGAAAAATTGCTAAGAAACTAAAGAACCACAATTTTATTCATTTTAATTAATTATTTAAATCTTAATATAACAGTAATTAAATGCAGCAAGGTTTAGTCACTCTACCTCATAAGATTTTCTGGTGTAGTTTTAATCAGGTAATCAAATGATTGCATTGTATAAATAGGCAAATACATCACATTAGTGGTGTGTAACATTCAGGGTATTTAAACCACAGCTACTCTCCATCTATAGCATATTAATTATCACCATCACATTTAGATTTTCTTTTCTTATCCAGAGAAAGAATGGATGTAGTTTAGAATTATAATTATGCACATACTTGAATCATGTCAGTTTGATAAGGTTCAAAACTGGGGAAATGTTGTGCATTCAATTTTTGTGTAGTTGTTTTGCTCTATGATGTTGGGCGAGACGGAAATATTAGGTACCTTGCCTGCCTGTAGTTGGTTTGAAAAGCACTTTGAGGTGTATAGGGCAAAATGCCATATTAAATCTCCCTAACAATTTTATGAAGAGCTGAATTGCATTAGTAGCAATATGTGTAATAAATCAATAAAGACAGAGAGCACAACAGGATGTTTATAGCCAAACCTGATAGTCAGCGGGGAGAAAACAGAGAACCATGCTTGCCATAGAATTAATGCAATTCCTAGGAACTCCATGATTTTTTTTCAGTAGTCTTTGGCAGTCATCTAATAATATTTTTTAAGAACCATCAAGCCTTCTGCCTCTAATGATCTGTTTGCCAGCGTGTCGCAGGTGTTTACAGATGAGAGACACAGACCTGTGAGTCCTTTGCTGTGCACCTTCTGTGGCCTTTACTACCTGTTGCTGTAGATTTCCATGTTTACAGTAATAAAGATGCTGATCTCTTGCCTTCTGCATTTTTACAAGGTCTGTGGTGGATTTAATAAATTCTGTAGCTCTTTCTTTAGACAATTTTACTTTATGTAGATGGTCTCTTATACTTCAGGTCCTTAATTGCACCAGTCCCTGACACAGGTGGTGATTCAGCTCAGAAAGAGAGATTTATTATTCATGAAGAATAAGCTTCCTTGTTGTAGTTCTGAAGCTGGGATCACTGACATACTGTAAGAATAACTGGTCACTCTTTATTTGTCCTGTGGAAAGCTCCTAAACGGTTTTAATCTATTCTCAAAAGGTGGTAACGTTTTAAGTCAAGCTGGAGTGAAGTAAAGAAAAGTAGTAACCAGAACTAACTAATAAGATCTGCAGTGAAGTACCACTTGATTATGCTTCAGATGTGTCAGATCTATTTTAGAACATTGAGTCAAATTAAATGTATTTAATTGGCCATATGGTACTCTTAATTTCCTCAGATTTGTAACATAAACCTGTAAGATGGAGCCAAAACCCAAAATGGGCTCCAGAGAAATAAAATTATTCGATTACGAATAGCGTGTGAGTCCTTGCAGTGACACGAAGCACTCCTTGATTACTGGCTCACCAGTGGCTTGGTTTCCTTCCAGTCTGAAAGGAAGGCTTGGCTGACACAGTGGAGCCCAGCCTGAGCAGCTGAGTGCTCTAAATACAGCCAGTCTGTGTTTTTCCTGTAAGGCTAACAGCTGAAGAAATACAGTTTGGCTAATCTGCAACAAGGAGTTAGTTGTGTGTTGCTAATAGTTTATTCCAGATACATTTTCAAAGATTTTTTTAAAATTAATTTTATTAGTTTTATTAATTGTGGAACATTATTATTCTCTAAGTCCATTAGTCTGGGGAAACATTTCATTTGTTTAATGAATGCAAAACAACTTTGCAGTTATTACCAAGGAGTTGAAGAATGCTGGTGTTGTAGGGTCTGCATAACAATAAAAACAGGTTGGAAGAGCACAGCATCTTGCATGTAAAGCTTTTTCCTGTGTTAGTGCTGGGTTAAATATTTATTGTTGAATTTGTCATTATCAGAGGCTTGCGTGTCAGATCCGTGAAAGTGGAATAAAACAGTTAAACTCTTAAAATGCTGTACTATTGAATTGAACATTGCTATCATAAAAATATTAATCCTGTACCATCAAGGACAGTGGTATAAAACCCCAAAAATACTGTATTTTATAGTCCTCTTAACCAAAGCTGTAAACATTTCATATGTGGACTTCCATGCATAAGAAAAAATAGATTTCATTGTTGCTGTGGGAAGACATCTCTTCAGCTCCTGGTAGGCTGGTAGAAATGGGGGTTGGTGGATATTCACAATTAACTGTCAAAAGCTGTATTTCACAATTTTGCATCATTCAGTGAGCCATTAAACATTAAAGGAAGAACAGGCTACTCGTCATTTATGAGACTTGGCCAGCTGTGGTGGGCAGTGTGAAATGAGGAGAGACTGATCTGTGCTGCAGTGTAGAGCACTGGGTGATCTTTAAATGCCTTTAATCCTGGAAGGAGCAGTGGATCTTGTACACAGATATGTGCATAAAGTCATAAACATGGCTTTTTTTGTGGGTGTGTGCTATGCAGTGGGTTTGAGTGGGAGAGGCTGGAGGAGATAAATGTGTGGTTATTAAAAACTCCTTTTCAAATGAATTTGTTGTTTGGGTTTCTGCAATTTCTGTTAGAACTTTTTGGACAGACCTTGAACAGCTGTGAATGAAGGTAAGAATGGCAGGAGCAGAAATGCTTAACAGATAAAAAAAAAGGAGTAATACAACCACCTTTCAAAATTACTTATGAAATGGAAGCAATTTCTTGAAGGTATCTTAAAATAATTTTCTGCGAGACTCTGCAGCCTTTATTTAAACTGTGTAATATGCAATTGCATTCTTCATAGCACCAAAATGAAACTGTGAAGCAATAATTATGCTAATTTTGAAATGGGAAAATACCAAGATTTGTCTCTGTCTAACATTCTCCTGATAACCTCGAAGACTTTAATATACAGAATTTGCTATATTTTCGTGTTAAAGTAGAACCAATCTTAGGCTATTCTTTTAGAAAGCCTGTAATTTTGTAGGTAGAGGTGAGGAAGTTATGTTATACCGTATAAACTGTTAGCTAACTGCAAATAATCTCCAGTACTTCAACTTCCTAATATTCTTGAGAAGAAACCTAAGTAGCTTATTTGCTGTAATAGATGTTGAAAGCCTTTACGCCTACTGTTTATTAAGTGTTTAATTACCTGATAGATTTAAAAGCTACACAAGTATGTAGCACTCAGTCTGGGCTTGATTTCCAGTTTCCATATTTATTACAGTTCTGTTGCTAAGATTTCACCATTACATACTTACGTGAAAGAAATACAAAGATTTCACTGACTAGAATTGCTTTAAGCAACTTACCCAGAAAATTTGTATTATGTATCTTTAGCCTTTTAATTCTGATTTTCTCTTAAGCCCTACTTTGCAATTGTGGGGAATCCTTTACATTGCCAGCATTTCACAGATATATCATAGATTGAATATGATAATCTTGGGCAGCTTTTTGTTGTGGCAGAGCATGCTATTAACTGAATAAAAAACTGATTCCTTAGTAGCCATTAAAGATCTCAAAATCTTCCAAACGGTACCATGATGCCTTCTAATCTCCTGGCCAGCATGGGACATTCCATGTGCCTTGATTCTTCTCTTGTTTCTCCTGCCACCTCAATTAGATAAGAATTTCTTTGTCCTCTGAAAGACTCAGCCATGTTGCAGCAAAACTTCATTCGCTGCCATATTCAAGATGCTTCAGCACGAAGACCACTGTTTAAATGAGATATCCCTACAAGTCTTTCAGAGTCTGGTTGCAAATAATGAAGTAGAATTTTGATTTGTGTTTGTTTTTTTTTCAGAGCCAGAGCTTCAATTGTGTGGAAAAGACTAGATGTCCAGGATCCAATGTGAGCTCTGTGCAGATACAGGGAGATTCAGATTATTTCATCAACCACCTTGGAGTACCTGCCACGCAGTTTTCATATGAGGACATCAAAGTATCAGAGGTAAAAATAGCAGAAAGATACAATTATGTTTTCTCAGGTTATATCCTCTTGTAGTGGAAATTTATCTCCTCTAAGTGCATTTTTTAGGTCTTCAGAGGATTACCACAGAGCTTCAAAGTGACTGGTTTTGTAGGGATATGGTATTCAAAGAAACAGGTAAAAATTGGAGGATATTATGTTGCAAATGTTAATATTGCTGATAGTTTTATGGGTTGCATGTTATCTAACCCAACTTTTCAGACTGTTTTCAACATAGAGGAGACAGCTATTGATTTATTTTTTTACTGCAGAGTAGGATGTGACAATATTCAAAATGAATTCTGTATCAATTTTCATACGGTGAGAAAAATATGAGTCTCTAGTATAAACATCGGTGTTAAAGATCTGTCTGCTTGATTGGAGTCTTCCAGGCACCATGATCTTTCTCAGTCCATCAGCCTCTGCAAGGTAAATGGAAGGAAGAGGCATTTTATGCTGCTTGGAGTTCAGGTTGGAATTGGACACAAATAAATTGTTAGGAGAGTTTGTCCTTCCTCCACCTTCACTGCTGTAGGTTATTTGCAGCTGGACAACTCAAACTCCAGTTGAGCTGAGGATCAGGAAGCCTGGTGTTAGTTATTTCAAGATACAACGGGCATGAGAAGAGCTGTGTGTTTTCATGTAAACGTAATGATGCACTGGCTTCATGTTCTCCTCAGTTATCTTCTTTCTTCTCTTCACTCTGCTCATCTCCTCTGTACACGTCTTTCCAAGCTGAGGAAGAAAGCTGAGGCTGGAATGTTTCCTGACACTGCATGCTGATATGCTTCTCTTTCACGTATGCAAAACAAAGCAGAGATGTGCCAATACGGAGCGCTGCTGTCGTGTTGTTGTGTAGATTAAAATAGATTAAGTCAAGAATTTATATAAATAAGGAGACTTCTGTTTCTAAACATCATGGCACCTATTGGGCTGTAAGGAAAATCTGAAGGCAGAAGATGTGTGAGTGCAATGTTTCTGACAGGCTTGTGGTCCAGAAGAATTTTTGTTGTCACTTAGCAGCTATTCCACATAGTTTTCATTCAAGATCTGTGTATATACAATCTATAGAGCATGAGAAAGAATCTGCAAAGTTCAATATATCAAAATAGTAAGTGTTTCCTAGCAATGTTTATAATATGAACCCTGAAGGTTCCCTTGGCTATTGTCTACTTCAATCCAGAGTTATTCTTCATGTTCAGTTAACCTTGTAGATGTGCACTTTTGTCTCTCAGAATGACTCATCAATGTAATTAAAATCATAAAAGAAAATATTTCCATTTCATGCTTAAACATGACACTGTAAATTTGGTTCTTTTTTAAAAATTCAGGTTTTGTCCTTCCTGAAAAATCATTTCCTAGCAATAAACTTGGTAAGTGTAATCTGCAGTCTTGAAGTAGACGTACTGCACTTCTCAGACTGTAGGAGACCTTGACCCCATGAGATCTGTTTTATGTGAGAAATAAATCTGCTTGGAAAAATGTGTAAATTTCTCTTGGCAAGAGGATGGAGTCTTTCCCTAGAAGTGAAGTTACACAGAATGATTAAATTTGGATTATTTGCTGTATCTTTTTTATTTATTGTGCGGGTTATTAACAGTCCTTCAAAAGACAGGCTCGTTGTCTCTCCTATGTTCTATCAGACAAGCAATCTGTTTATCCTTTACTGTTTATCACCATTGTTTATTGTGGATTCTGTTTATTGACAGATATTATAAGGCAGACAAATTATTGAGTGTTTACAGCCATATTAATAAACATTGTAGGAATTTCTGTTAGGCAGGTTAGGGGCTGATAAGAATCTGTTGGTTTGCAGGGAGGGGTTTTGCCTTGTTTGTTTCGATCCAGCTTTTTAAACTATGCCTGAGCTTTGTCAGCTCCATTGCAAAAGAAAATTTGGGAAAACAGGTTTCAGAAATGGACAGTTTTGACATGCTTTTGTAGGCTATCATTTTGCCAGGTCGGTTTCTTCTTCCCTCTCTTTCACTGCTGTGGCCTACTCAGGAATCCCTCCTCCTTTGGAATGTACATTAGTTTATTTTACCCACCTGTCAGCCAGCATGCAGTGTCAGGTAAAACTGATGCTATTCCACAGCTGAAAAAAACCTGGTTTAGAGTCAAAAAGCCCAAGACCTGTGCCTGTGTTCTGCCTACAGAGCAGCAGCTCCGGGTCAGCTTTAGAAAAGCATTTCTTACACAGTCGGTGCGGTGCCAGTCCGCAGAGAGAAGGTTATAAAAGCTTTTCACTGACAGGAACCCGAGGAGTAAATACGAGGAAATAAAAGTTGTAAGAGGAAACATTCAGGCCAGAAGAGTAAGTAAAACTGTCTGGCTTGGAATTACGTAATACAGTGAACCACAGCCTCGGGGAGGTTAAATCTGCCTGGCAAATGCCCGTGGTCAGGTCTGTGAGCCAATAAAGTTCATTCTGAGAATTCAGCCACTGCTGTAAAAATGCACTGGGTGAAATGCAGCTCATTTATTCACTAGCAGAAAATATGCAGCATTTTAGTCTCAAAGTAAGTAAACTTGGAAGAATTTCTCAAGTGGAATAAAACATAATACTGCCCCAATTTCCAAGGATTTTCTTGCAGTTGCTGAAGAAAATCTTCCTCTCCTCTTTACCTGTGGTGCACTGGCTTTGCCATCACATGAGGGTCACATTCTGCTTTGTAATGTGTTAGGAGACAATGTGATCCGATTTTCCTAATACTGCTGATTATTTTGCTTTCACGAGGAGTTGTGCTATTCAGGATAATGATTAGTGTGTGTCCGAGTGACTGTGTAGAGTCTCCAGAGAGACCTAAATGTTGATTTCAAATCAGAGTTTCTCTGCTACTGAAAGCCATGATTAGTCTATTAGTCCTTACCTTAGCAGAGAATAGTGTTAGGAACATATACAGTTATCTTTACAGCAACAAAGAAGAGTAGCATAAACTAAGAGAGCTGTTGAATCAAAGACTTGTCTTAGTCACTCTCTGTACTGCATGAAAGCTGGATATCAGTCAAATTACTCGATTGTATGAGCATTGGTACATCAGAAATAACAATATGGAGCAGGTGGGTAAATTCTGATTTTTTTTCTCAAATTTCTGTGCTCTTGAAGGTATTAGTCCTGTTTGTATAACAGTGTATTTTCAAACCCAAAAATGGTGTAACAGGTATAACACATACATGTCCTCCATAATTATAGAAAATACATGCATGTAGCAGACTAAAATGTCTGTTCATCACAACTCTGCTTAGTGTCTTAAATTCCTCACCTGTGATGTTTTAACTTTGTTAACAAAATAATGTTATTTACATGACTGAAACTCAGCTTTTGGTTACCTAATTGTAAATTAGGAATAACTCTGATAACACAGAGTCTTAAAGCTCCTCTGTGGTAATGCGGTAGGTTACATCAACATTAGCATTATCATTTTGCTTGGGAAAAAAAGACAATTGCTGCACACGCACATTATTGAAAAGCAAAACCAACTTACCCCTTTTTTTTTTTTGTTATTTATTGATGGACACATAATCATCATGAAACATTTCGTAGTAGATGTCCACGTTTGGGTATGCAGGACTCACAGAACATTTACTTTTACACCTAGATCGTAAAAGTTGTTTTCCGTATCTTCGCTCAAACTTAAGTTCAGGCAAGAAGTATAAAAATTACCTGTCACATTATTCACAGCCTAGACCAAGGTAGTGTAATACCATGGACCACTAAGCTAATTTAGAAGAAAAATGAAAAGAGGTTTCTTTATAGAAGGCGTTTGTATGTAATATATGTAGAAGAGTTTAGAATTTTGACAGTTTGAGATTGTATCCTCTTTAGAGAGAATGCATAATGATTTTTATTTCTGTTGAAATATGCATAACTTTCTGAAGGTAACTTTCAGCTTTCATTAGGGCCCTTAAAAGTGATTTTCACCCACACTGGTGTAAAACAGAGGGCACTAAATCTTAACTCTTCAGTGAATGTGGCTTCTCAGTTGTTTTTACCATCAGCCTCTGCATCTTCCCTCCCACCCCGTCCTGCCCTCTTTTCTTCCTTTTTATCACTCTTCAGGGAAGGTTACTTGATTTCAGTATTTACATTCTTAGACTGACACATCATGCACTTCTCTCAAAAGAAATGAAAAGCTTTCCAAGATTTCTTTGTTATGAGAAAAGAAGCAGTGGAACTGTCCTTGATGGAGAGGACTTAGTGCCTAGTTTACAAAAAAATAACTCTAGTGTAGCAAGCTGCTTTTGTCTCTTTGATGTGCGGATGCTAGTGTGGAGGGAGGACTTGGGCAGCTTGGAGTGTTCTTCAGGGTGTCTGGCCTGTATCTAAAGTGAATGGGAAACTGGTGTTTGAACCCCAAACACATTTTATTTTTAAATGCCTCTAGGTATATAATCAACATCGGTTTGGGGAAGGAAGTGAACTCTGTGGAATAGTTTTAACTCCACAGGTACAACCTTGTACCTGTGTGTGTGTACATCGAAAGCAAACCTGAGTAGTCTGACCTGTGGTATTCTTTATTGAGAGCTGCTTGTTTTGTATCAGTAATGTAATCACTGATCAAACAGTTCCAGTGCTTAAAGTCAATCCACTTTCTTGTTCTGGAGTTCTGGCTCTCTGTATTCTCAGCGCAGTTATCTCACCATCTTGAATCACAGCATTAATCTCATTGTTGCTCCATATCCAGATCATTTTCTCCTTTACTTCTGGTGTGTCCTTTCCAGCCAGGAAAGAGTTAGTACAGCCATGTTCATAGTCTTGAGATTTCTGACTGACTGCTTGGATTATCTACAGCTGACCAGGCCCTTCTGGTAAATGTTCTGCTGTTTATCTTACATTATTAATGTCCTCCTTGATTAAGTGTCACCCAGTACCAATTAATTTATCAGAGCCAAGTATACTTATCAGGAAATTCCATTAGAAGCATCACAGCATCATGTTCTTAGAAGGATCAGGGTATACCATGTGATGTGCTTAATTCAGCCTTAGCTGCTCAACAGAGAACTTCAGGGCCTGTGGCATTTGTGTGAATGTCCTTGGAAGAGATTTAGCACAGGTTGTCTGAGTCTGTAATTCCAGCGAGATTCTTACCCTAAACAGAAGCCATGTTTCTCCTTTTGCATCTACACTAGTAGGGAATTTGCATAATGGCCGTGTGTTGCTATGATGATCTGCAATTTGATAGCTTTCCCATCTGAAAATACAGCTCTGCATGGCTCCCCTCATTCTCTGTTTTACTTCTCTTTTCTCCCTGGTACATGTTAAATTTTTTAAGGAAATAACACAGCTGGTAGTTGCCCGTGGGGAGTTACTGAAGATGTTTCATGCCTGTATGAAAGAATCAAAGTACCCAGTGTGCTTAGTATACCAGAAAGTCTTTGCAAAGGAGCAATTGTGTATCAGCCTCAGGACAGTTGCTTGGGAACCCAGGATTCCCTTTTCTGAACTGCCTCTGGAGAGTTTGATGCTGTTGCACTTGCTGCTGAGAGAGTTTATTAACTGTGTAGTAGAACTTGATGGGCAGCAAGATGTAGCAGTGGGAGCTGGCTGTGTCAAGGTGAAGAGAGAAGGTTCATTTGTGTTTGTGGACAAGCAGTGAACTGCCAGTGTGTAAGAAGGAGTAGTTCCAGGAGTCCCCAGCAGGTTGCCTTGGGACTACCTGTGAAGTCCAAACCACAGCTGCTTAGGGTCTATGCTGTCTTTGTAATAGCTGTGCTTTTCTTTATTCACACTGATTTTTTCCTGACCAATGTGTTTTTTCTGTCTCTAGCATAAATTAGTAGTTTTTAATTTCTCAGTTCAGTCAGGGGTTAGTGTAGTACTCACCAATAATTCATTAATTCATTAGTCCATCTGTTCATTTGGGCGCTAATTGAGTTGAATTTGATAGTGAGAGCATGGTGAAATTGTTAAGGTTAATGACTCGGTGTTTTACAAGACAAAATGCATTTGATGTTCAATTGATTGCTTGAGTTGTTTTATTGAATACTATGAATATTTAGCTACTTAATTTCATGGAAGAGCATCTCTGTTATTGCACTAATGCTAGTGAAACTGATGACGGCCTCATCAGTTTGGATACATTGCTCTGCTCCAAAGAAATCTGTCTGGCCTCACAAATCCGAATGCTTTGATGTCCCAAACATCACACAGTGCATCCAGAAGGGGAAACTTCTTCATGTAAACTTGCCTTATGGTATCAAAATCACACAGCTTCTTTAGCATTCATTCACACTGCATGAGTACATGTTGTTTCTGTAAGCTCTGTCCTTGCAGATTCTCTCAGAGGCTCCTCAGTGTCTTGGAATTGACTGAGGATTGTTGGAAGTCGATGGAAGAAAGACAGCCTGGGAATTAACAGGATCAATGGGATATGGGAAAATGTGAAGAATTTGTTTAGATGGTGATTAATTGCTTCTGTTTGAAGCATCTAGTTACTGAAAATATGTATTATGTAAGGACAGATGTTACTGAATTGTCTGTTGTCCCTGGATAATTTAATGGCATTCATTCATACAGTTTTACCACTGTACTTCTGAGTGACTAAATTCAACCGAGCAACTGAAAATCTTCTGGTAGAATATCTGGAATAAGTATCAAAGCTTGGTTTGTGTCAGTAGATATTAGTAGTGTGACACTCAGTTTTGTCTTCTAATCCTTGGGGGAAAAAATCAAGATGACTGGGCAATCAAACAGCTGTGGTTTGAGTCAATGATGCACTCTCTCTGATAAAATTTGCAGTATTTGATAAATCTTATCCTGTCCATTAAAAAACTGGTTAATAAGGCTTTTGATAAATAAATATTGTTTCGAAGACATTATTATTCTTAGCAAAAGACAATTTTTCTTCCTATTGAAAGGTGGTGAGCCTCCCACCTACACAACAGTATCTAACATCAGATCTCCAGTGCCTAACATCTCTTCTTTCAGTGTAATAAATATCTATTTGAGCAGTAAAAATAAGAGCTGGAAATAGGAAGCATTGAATCAGGAAATAAAAACATTGTGATTGATAATATTTGTGATTGTGAAAAACATTGTCACTGGGATTCATGACTTCCAGCGGGACGTTGTTAGGGTGATCTCCCTGGAACTTCATGTTTCCATGTAATTTGAGTGCTCACAATTGAGCATAAAACGTTACAAAATGTTCGTGCATCCTTCATACAACACATCCAAGAAAAGCTGTTTTCCCTTGCATGTAGTGAATCTGAGCTGAGCCTCCTGTTTCTAATACTCTGAAACTTTGGGAAGATCCTCTGTCAGGTTCCACATTTCTGACTGGGGCCCCTTCCTCTTGCCTGAACTGCTGATTCTGCTTTCAGTGTAAAAAGCACCAAGGGAAAACTGCAGAGGAATAAAGCCAGGCAAGTATCCTGACATCTTAAAAGTTGCTTTCTTTGTGTTGCAGTCTGTGAATTTATAGCTTTACAGTGATTATTTCAATTCACTCACTAACATAAGGAAGAAAACATTAAATTAAAAGAGATGAGAGAAATGTGCTTATATTCCTTTCGTTATGACTGTTGGCTGGAGTTTTTTTGGCTGCAACTGAGTTGAATAATAAAATAACTTGTGCAGCAGTGATTCCAATTCTGCTTCTCCTGTATTCTGTGCAGTCTTGTTTGGCAGGCCTTGCTCATTTTGTCCATCGTTGGGTGGCATTGCAAGGTCACTGCACAATCTTTACCAGAATATTCAAACAGAAAATAGATGTGCTTTTGTTTCTTTTCTAAAAGTTCTTCAGTAAAATGAAATGGTAAAAATACCAAAGAAAAGACTCTTGCCAGAAACTCCTTCTGACAAGCCCATTTTCCAGAGTAGGGGCATCCTCACTTTGAAGACACGTGTTAGGCTGTGGAGATTGCAGAGCTTTGATTTATAAAAAAGCACCTATTTTCACTGATGCAAAAAGTCTTCTGCTTCAGTGAAACAAACTTTCACATCACTTTATAATCCTTTGTGGATTTGGGAGGTGATATTTAATTAGATATCTGAAGCATTTTCTAGAAAGGGTAAAGTCAGCTTGCTAGTGAGATGGAGAGGCAGGAACACCCTTCTGCAATGTACTTGCAGCCCTATGGGCCTGTTGGTGAGAAATCCTGTATGTCATTAATGCCTGGCATTATTTTATCAGTTCAATTTAACCCACAGTTTAGAGAACTGTACTTTGGCTTCAGTCTATTCTACATAATCCACTTTTTCAGGAACTCTGCTTCAGTCTGCAGTACCCTCCCAAAGTAAGAGTAATGCAGATAGCTGATGATAAGCCATATTTTAGTCTATGACATACCTTTCCCATTGCTCTCTTTTTGATCCTTCTTACAGTCAAACCTCTGGTTCAATCACCCTGACAGGAGGTAAAAAAAAAAAAACAAACAACCAAACAAACCCAGAAAATGGAGAAGAGATGGCTTTTTAGCCTAGGTGAGGTGAAACAACTCTTTCACAAAGAAATGCAGTTGTATATTTTCTTCCAGGACACTGTATGCCAATTGCTTGACTTAGGGTAAAATGGAAGAAGGAATTAGTGAGAGCCTGTGGTGCAGATTTCAGAGGTGTTTTTGTTCTTCTTGCTGCTTTCTCTTTATCCTTTCTCCTGACAGGGCTTTCTCCATCCCACTATGACAGTTTTTTGGCACTGGTGTTGAATACAGATGCAGACAAGTCTTGATGCAGTTTTGAAGCCTCTGGGTTTCTGGGTGATAGTTTTGGGCACTGCACAAATTTGGAGTGTCTGATGTGACTTCAGCCTCCCAGCTGAACCTGTGCCCAGGCTGATTCTGAAGATGTGCAGTGGCTACTTTGTGTTTTAGTGGCCAGAAACTGCACATTTGCCTGTATCCCTCGGTTTTCTGCAATTCTAATTTTTGTGCTGTTGTACTACAAAAAGGCAGAAAGACTGGAGCAGGTTGATAGCTTATAGAACACACCTGGCATGTGGTTATACTGGACAGGTAACAGAGCATAGTCTCAGTCCTGATGCAGCAAAAGCGACCCCTAAATTCTCATCTTCTAGACATTATTCTTTGGTCTGTGTGAAGAAAATAAGCATTTTTCTCTTGACTTACATCCTTCTTTTGTGTATTTGCCTTTCAGGCTTTAGCAGTGTAAGATTAGCACGTTTATACCTCTGCCTACCTGTACAAATTTCAGAAGGATTTCTGCTCTCACTGCTTCCTCTCTCTATGTACCTTTCCTGGTGCCTTCTTTGTGCCTTATTTCTGTGCAATATAAAATTGGTGCTGTGAATATGGTGAAGGGCAATGCTGGCCTGAGTATGGACGATTCAGGCAAATGTTAACAAGGCTGAAGTCAAACTGGATGAAGAACTTTAGTCTAAAGGTTGTTTTTCCAGATGGAGCTTTATTTCTGAGTGGAGAAACCTCCATTGCCTGTTTACTTTCAAAACAAACAAACAACAAAAAAGGCCTTCCCCCCAACTTCTACAAAAAAAACCTCCAACAAAAACCAAAAAACTGCAATATTTGTGTATTATTCATCAGGTTAAGAACAGAAAGATATCTTCTTCTAAAAGCCAGGGAACATTCAGCAGGCAAGAAAAATCTATTCCAGTGTGGAATGAAAGCGTATTAAGGAATTATTACTTACATAATTTGAGTACATAAATTGACAGTTTCTCTAACTGGTAATTTTACTGTTTCTCAAGTAATAGTCCAGAAAACAGATTCTCTTGCAGATTCAGCATTGTCCTGGCCTAGCAAAAAAAATTCACACATATTCACCAAAATAATTCCAGTTCTAAGACAATGTGTGGTAAAATTTGATATTTTTTAAACTTTTTTTAAATTTAATGACAGCAAAATGTATCTCTAAAGCACGTCTTGGTCTTTATTCTGTTTTACATTAAATCACCAGAAGTGCTGTGGGATTTTGTTCATGATTTAAAATGCATTGGTTGAAAGTTGGCATATAAATTGAAGGTATGTTATAAGACAGTACACAGGGGATGGCAAATTTACTACCTTTAGAAGGTGAAACATTTTGTTCACTTAATTAGTTGAGGAAGGATAAGTTAAGTTAGAAAAATGAGTGTAGTAAATCAGAAGTGAATTTTAGTGCAAGTGTCCATCATAAATAAGCAAGAGTAAGCCAGATTTGGGGTTTTAAGAGATTTTCGCCCGCATTTTCGATCTCCATTTAATTGATTCATAAATCAATTAATTACTGTCACAAGACCCGAGGGCAGCAGGAAATTGGGTTCAAATTAAAAAGAAAAGGAGGCAATTTGTTTTAAGATTGAAAGTTGAATGTTCAATCGAAGTTTAATCAGAAGTGACCCATTATTTGAAAAGTGGAACATCAATGTCGTTCTAATTTCACAGAATGCTTCATTAAATGAGTATTGAAAAGAGCAGGTTAACTGATCATTTCAAAAGGAAGATGAGACAAGGGAGGATTTGGAAACTCACTTCCAAATACGTGTTACGCTTGTTCATTTCTCTTCTGAAGAGCTCATAGAAGGAATTCAAGGATTATTAGGGTGATCCTTTTTGGACTGTAAAGTTTGTATGATAAAAACATAACTTCATATCAGAAGAGTAAATGTTCTTAATCCGTTTGGATAGCTGTGAACTGAAAGGAAAATTAACACAACGCAATGAAAAGCAAAGGAGAAAATTTTCAGAGCATGACTGGAAGTTTGGCCTCCTAAATTTTAGGGAGTCGTACAGTGGTCTGACCTTGAAAAGGTTTTTCCATGATTTGATACCATCTCCAGAGCATTCAGAATGCGTTGAAGACTCTGCCCTTTGTACAAGGCAGGGGCAGTACTGATTCCTGGCTGGGGCAGAGGAGGATGATTTGTGTTTAGGAGGTGAGTGTGGGAGAGGATGAAGACAACAACTGCAGCTGTAGCTCCTACTGTGGCTGAAAAGCATAAAGGAATAATACTATTGGTTTTAATGTTTTTGGATTAGCAGCTTGATTTCTTGGTGTGCATTTACTAGAAATTTGCTTAGCAAATGGCTGCTCAAAAAACCCAAAATACAAGACTCACTTGTTACTGTGAGCTTGGGGAACTGAAAAATGAGAAGTGTGATTCAGTTTCCAGCTCTTGGAAGGTGTTGTTCTTGCTGTTAAATGCTGAGAGGTGCTCTTGGAACATCATCTGGACTCATCTCTCTGCCGTGTGCTCCCTGGGATAAAGAGTGGGCTTCTGTTAGTTAGAAAGTTCATGCAGCTTTCTCTGGTGAGTATAGTGCTTGAAAAACAACAAAAAGCAAGAGAAGCAAAGTTGGCCTTTCCAGCAGTTCTTTATGGAGGAGCCTTTTATGAGGAAAAAAAAAAAAGAAGAAGGAAAAAAAAAGACAACCACAACTGTTAAAACATTTCCTTTTACGAGTGCAGAGCAAGATTATTTCAGATGTCAGCAAATTATTTCAGACAGCAATCCTTTTCAAGATCTTAGCAAGCGAGGTCTTGATTCCTTCCTGAGCAAAATGACTTGTCACTTGTGATGTCCAAATGTGTTTTGATTTATTTGCTGATCGTTGCCTCTTTATGTTGAGCTCTTCCAGAGGCTGAGGCAGCAGAGGCTGCTGGTTTACCTGGCAAGCTGGGGTCTAGAGTGGAGTGGGAGGAAAACCAGGCAATCAGTGTCTCCCTTCTTTCCAGGCAGCTGAACCACCAAGCTTTAGATTCCTAAAAAAAAAGGATATTTGTCTAGATGGAGCAATAATCTGATTTCTGTAGCAAATCTCATTTGGTAGTCACTCCCTTCACCGCCTCTCAGTAGGACACTCAAGAGTGAATATAAATAATGTAACTCTCTCTGAGTTATTGATTGCAATTATGTGACTGATGATGAACAGCATTAGCACCACTGCAGCAGAATGAGGGTGTTCCTCAGCAGCCCCCCAGTCAAATGACACGGCTCTGTAAACTGCTGTGCAAACTTGAAACAAAGATTAATAGTTATGAGTTAACACTGAAGTATGTATTTCATCTTTGTAATAAATGGCTTTGTGCATCTTCACCCTGAGATCTAAAAATAAAATTCTGAAAGAAAAAATGACTTCATTTATTTTTGTGATGCTTCTGTGACAAGTTATGCAACACACAGATGCATCACTGAACACAAAAAATTTATATGCTGCAGTGCTAATTATGTATTTTTTTTTTAAAGAAAATTGTGGGAGTTTGCTACCAGAAATAATCTCCTAGAAGCAAATGGAAATACTGATAGAACATTGATCATGAAGGCATTAATTAATAGAAAAATTTAACAAGCGGATTTACCAGCAGTGTAATGTAATTCCTGTTTTAGGTATCTGGGCACCTTTGAGGCTTGGAGGTTTGTTTTGTATTGTTTTGCCTTTTTTTTGTCCAGTCCACTCCATGGCATTGGTTTCCTTGTGACAGTAAATATGCAAGCAATGTCTTGATTCCTTGCAGTACAAGGAGAGATGACCATCTTCTACAAACAGTATATAAAGATTGTCTGGTATTAGAAGAGTGGTCAACCTAAAGTATATAATTTTAGGTAATTGACAAAAATCCCTTATTATATAGATGGTATTACTGGATAGAGAATTAGGATGGTTGCAGAAGATAAAAGAGTATTCCTTGATTATTGTGGTTACATTTCTTCCGAAGACTTAAATCATAGTGTAGTTAATAAAATGTCTGATTGCTGCTTAGCTCAGAATAAAAGCTGTGGGGCTTTTTTTTTTTTCCCTGTAGGCAAAATTTTTAGCTGCTTTGGGAAGCATAATTACAGAGACATTCCAGAAATAAAGTCATAAGACTTAGGGGGGTTTTGCCTTTTTCGGGGACTCGGAATCAATTAATCAGTGGATCGGTGAAATAAGTTTCATAATCGTCAAAACTTAAGAAAGATTTGAAGGGTTTTTCAATTTATCAACAAAATCCAATAACCAGTTGAATGAGGAAATCCATGTGGAATCCTAAAAAGCTCCTTCTTTCTCACAGAATTCCAGCTTCCTCTCTGAAGCTCTTTTTCCTGTACATGAAACAAAAACTGAAGAGCTGGATCCCTCCTTCAGCCTGCATGAGACCATTGCAAAGGTAAGAGAAATGGAGATCTCATTTATACATACTTTCCTCTTGAATTTGCTAACAATTTTGAAATAAAGTCGATACATTTTTCCTGTGGATCCTTTGAATGTAGTTAGAAACTGTGGAGTTCTTTTCACTGAGATCCACATTGGGAATATTCTTTACTGTTGCACTGGTCAACGTGTGTGATCAAAGCAGTTTCACGTGCAAATGCTTCTTTTTGTGTGATTCTGTTGTGTTTTGCACGTTTCACATTAAACTTCCGGCCATGAGAACAGGGCACTGAGCCCCAGTTGATGGCAGGAAGTAACAAGTTTGTTGGTGTGCATTTTCCAGTGGAGAGGACTCTCTGAGGGCACCTTCACACACAGGTGCTCGGTTTTATGAGCTGCCGCTGTGGCGTTCCCGTGGCAGGAAGGGGCGCCCAGAAGGGAGATGCTACAGAGGGGATGCTCCCGAAGTTAATGTGTTCTGACTCCCCTCTCGTGCTCCAGTAGGATACTCCCTCCATGTTAGTTATTAACACAAATCAGAATTACTCCTTGCTCCAAAGTGCTGCTGCTTCTGTCAGCTCAGCAATGTTTCTGCAAAGGGACATGACTACAAACGAGCCCAACCTGATGGGTTCATACACTTCTGACAATTTCTTACAAACCAAAGCGATGTAGGCCTCACAGATTTCTTTCTTTTTTCAAAGCTGCTTCTTTTGCGAAAGCAGCTGCTGTTGAATCATTTCTTCTGGTAACAACAAAAGTAAATTCATGAAGATCAGCCATGTGTAGATTTAAAATGTAGGTGGCTCAGCATCTCCGGCAAAATAGACAGTGAATGATCTTGGGGTTGTGGTGGGATTTCTTTATGTTTGTTTGTTTGTTTTTAATTATTATGTTTGCTTGGTTATTTAAATATTTTTTTTTTTAAATCACAAAATCCTAGGCATGATTTTAAGGCCTGTCAGAATGTGACAGTTAAGTAACAAGCACCAGACAAGAGTCTTCTCTGAAGCTCTTTCAGTGGAATTGATGTTTTTAAACTGTCCTTGATGGCAAACTGGCTGAAAAGATTCATCAAATCTCTTTCCAGAATCTGAGGGAAATAGTTACGTGATAATTTACTGCATAGTTAATTTGTGATTTAATAAATAGTCCGTGATGAACCATGTGTAATCTGGATAATTTTTAATTTAATACTTGCTCTATAATGTTGACCAATGCAGAAAAATATTTATTAGATACTTGACTTGAAGTATTTTGATTCTGTTTAAATAATTACATATTATTTTAAATAGTGTTATTGAGAATTACAATTTTCTTTAATAAAACTTGATGGAGATTGCACTAGGATATGACTGTATTTCCATTTTTCTTTTCAGACTGTAGCCCAGGAAGCTTTTATAAAGATGAATAGTATATGCAGCAGTGCAGTGACATCCTCAGCATTTAAGGGAAATGCTATAATTTAATTAGTTAACTAAGCACCCTTAATGCTGTTCCTTAGTCTGAAATCTCCATATTTTCGTTGTGGTAGATGGGACCAAGTTATTTCTTCACAAGATTATAAATCTCTAGCTTTATAATAAATTAGACATTTTTTAGAGGAAAAAAAACAAAAACAAAAAGACAAAGAAAAAACACCACCGAACTAGCGAGAAATTATCTTGTAGTTAGAATTTCCAGTCCTCAGCTAGAAGTTAATGCTCCTCAGTGGGAACCTGCCAAAGGACTGTTTATATACCCCATTGCAATTGCAATTAAAGCAGGTGTCATACCTGCTTCAGAAATGTTAGCTTTTAAATTCAAAAGACTTTTCACACGAAACTGGTTTTTTATGTTAAGATAAATTAAATAGTCAAATATAATAAGTTCAATATTTGATAATTTTAATTGGCTTCTTTTTCCTCAGAAATGGTTTATGAAAATATTTGGAACGATAACTTCTTACTTTTCACTGCATAGCACTCACAGTCTGCTTTGCTTGTATGGCCACCCAAGCTGGTGGAAAAGCTTGTATTGATTTGAAGCCATTCATCTCCATTAGGGGAATAGGTTTGTAGTGGTTCTTAGGGGTATTTTTTCTGTGTGTATGGCTTCATACTAAGTAACAATGTAAAAATTTCAACATAAGTTTTTACATGAGGTTTGGTATAAGCACAAATAATCAGCAAATTGTGCCTTGTGCTCTCTGACGTCAGTGGGTGCCTTAATTTCATGAACGTTTTGAAAAGGAGGAGATTGCTGAATGTGGCAGAAAAAAAATGAATGAGAAATATGCAGCTGTTAAGTAGATAGGTCTGTAATCTGAGTGTTTAGAAGATCTAATTTGTCAGAACAATTGTCAGAACAATTCATATAAAGATCTTGGCAGTGACAAGATGGATTTAGGGTGGATTGTTGTGAGAACCCAGCTGATCTGAAGTGTTCAAAGAAAGGGAAATCTGTAAGCTTCCTGGTTGTGAAAAATGAGATATTCATTGCAGTAGCGTGTTGCAGTACAAAACTTGGTGGTATCTTATGTGAGATCTGCAGACCTTGTAATTTATGTATATATATCAAGTATTGAAACGGAGAAGGTGTGGCAGAGAAGGGATTTTCCCATCTGACCAGAAGCCAGACAAAACTCCTTCCCTGTTATGGAATGCACACTCAGAAAAGTATGTGCTATTTCCTTAATAGATTTCATCAGTGTTACTCAGCACAGTGTTTCATGGTAACCAGTCAATTCAGTGACTAACCAGTTTGGAAATCATTTTGTGTCTGCTGTGCGCTCCCCAGAATATCCTCATAGGGCTGAGATCCTGCAGTTCAGAAAGCTTGAATGGCAGACCCCCAGCAAGGAATGCCACTGGAGCCACTTACCCAGGAGCAGCCTTGGAATAATCTCATGTTCATTTTCACTCTGGCAGGCACCAAAGTCATGAAAGGCATGCCAGAAGTGACATAATTGGTTTTATGATGACTTAGGGGTGCTGACAGATAACTCTTGAGAAAATTATTAGTGAACCTGATTATTCTACACTCCAAGTATGGAATTGCATAAAGTAGAACTATTCTAATGAAATTAACTTTTAAACATTAAGCAAAACAGCAAGAGGGAGGAATGTTTCCATTTCTAGAGGAAATAAGGGGGTTTTGTGTAACCTAATGTGATATTTCCATTTTTAAAAGTATAAACACTTCCAGGAAGATGACAGGCAGATTCTCTTCCTGAAGCAAATGGAATGAAAAGTATGAAAATAGAATAAAGAGACTGTTGGTAAATGAAATTCACCTTTTGACCACAGATAAGGTGCAGCACAAGAATGTTGACTTGAGGCATTCTCTCATAGGATCATCCTGTTCTGTTCCTTTGAAGCATGCAAGGGATATATATTCCCATTTACCTGTTGTTTAGTCCCATTAATTCTCTCATATAGGGAACACTCATTCATCTTGACAATGGAGTGTCATCCATAACTTTGGTAGTTTCTTTCTCTGTAATCTGTCTAAAAATGAAAATCTGTGGTTTGGTGCATGCTACCTCTGCTGAGTATTTTGATCTTCCTGCACAGTGTCTGCAAATGAGCTTGGGGGG